>JAOTRA010000036.1:2115521-2134720 GCA_026260255.1 Pseudolaguvia tuberculata | reverse complement strand
AGACTGGGATCTAAGATCACGCCCAAGTCTCTGACTGTTGCACTTGATGCTACGGACAGACCATCTAATGTTAGAGTTTAATGATTTCCCCTTAAGCATTAGGGTTGCTTTTATCGATATCATTTGTAGTGCTTTACTGTTGAAATAAAAATTCCATGTAAAATATTTAAATGAATCTAACGATTGTTTTTGATTCATTCAACGAGTGCCATGCTAGCTTTGGTTATTGTTGCAGCTTTTGATTAATATAGCTCTAGTTAAACAGTTTGGAAATTGCAAATAATATTTTTTTGGGTAGCCTATTTAAACTGAAGGACACTAAAGAACAAAAGATAAAGAGGCATGGGATTTATGCTAAGAAGTCATGTCAATGTTAGATGCAGTTTTATGCATTAATGCTCTGGATCCAGGGTGTACTCCTGCCTCTCGCCCTATGTGCTCTGGAATAGACTTCAGCAGACCCCCGTGACTCATAATTAAGGAATAAGCATGTAAGAAGATGACTGACTGAATGAAATGCAGAGATTTACTTACTGTATTTTTATGAGCCCAGACCATCCAAGAGCTAGCTAAGGGCAGTTTGAAAGATTATATTATTTCTATTTGAGACTTTGAGTGTGTGTATATGAGGCATTTAGGGAAAAGGTCAAACTCTTGCTAAGCTATTAGAAGTTCAGATGGTTCAGACTTTACAAAATATTCTGATCAGTCTTGATTACTGGATGGTTCATACAACCCGTGGCAGGCTCCAGCGTTTTTCTCACATTTCTGATTTCTTGTTGAAGGCTCTCAGGAAAGGAAAGGAAAGACTGCTGGGTGGTGAAGTAGTCAGATTTTAATAACGCAGCACTATTATTCAGCCAGGAACAATCATGAAAACAGAGCTGTATTACTTGTCGAACTTTTTAAACTTTGTTCTCTGCATGTAGGAAAATCCTGTAGAGGAAGCTTTAAAAACATAGACAGTAATGGATTCTGTTTCCTTAATTGTGAACCTTGGTTAGTTAATCTGCTTGAGGAATTTGCTTTCACCGCCATAACCTGGTCACCTAATTGGAACAGTGTGACGACACACTTCAGCACACACTAGACACTGTACATGTTCTAAGACATTTGGGGGAGACTCCTATTCTTAAAACTTTTAATCTTCTCTGATATTTTTCTTGAGGCAACTATATTATGGTACCTCCTTTACTGTCCCTGTACAATTAAAGGATGCTCCAACTTTTGAGGTATGGATTATTATGGCATTTCTAAAGACATTATCCAGCCACATTGTAGGTAGTCCTGCATAGCCGGAACGTGAGACCCACTGCAAAAGGTCTGAGAAGCTTGGCCACTTTAAATGGACATATAATAGACAGGAAACATAAACAATGTTATTTTGTTATGTCATATTTGTGGGTGTCAATAAAGTGCATCAGGTACAACCCTCAAACGTCCTTTCAACAGACTATACTCTGACCTTGCAAACTTCCTTAATCTTGATTTAATGCTCATTGCCACCAATATAAACACAACAGCTTACATCCTAAATCAAATTGCTTTGGGTTGTGTCCTGGTGGACCATTAACCTGACACACACATCTCCTCGAAATCCTCTAACCAACCAGAGGACAACTGAAATGCCACAACTAAGTGTGCTGTATGCATCCCATGTCCAGGCAGTGGCCCGCGGGGAGACATATGAAGCTATGGTATGCTTGTACTTGACTCCATTTGCACCCTGGCAGCAACTCCCAGCCAATATCTGCCTTTCTCTCTGGCTATAGAAGGCATAGTCCAGGATACCGGTGTGACTTTCATTTTACCCCTGTTTCTCCTGGCACATGAAAAGGGAACTTCAGTTATGACTAATTGTATGTATTGCTCATGGCTTTAGTTTGCAGTGTCAGAAGCATTCACGTTTTCAATCAATTTCTATACTGAATTTTGGAAATTTGCCCCTGTATACAGCCATGAGCACAACCAGGACTAACTGATCTGGTGTCTGGAAAAGTTTGTTTATTGTGAGATTTGGTGTTCTTGTGTTTTTAGTTTGCTTGAATTTGGTTAAATGAGTGTAGTCATGTTGTTTACAAGAACAATAAACTACCTGGTTCAGCAGAAAAGGATCAGAATGGTGGGTTTTTTCTTAAGTTGTTCAAGATTTCAGCGCACCTAGTTCATATCTAGAAGATTGTTGCCTTTGGAAAGTACAAGAGTCCAAAGGCTACAGACAAGCAGCCAAGACGCTCTTGTAAAAGTAATTAAAAGTTTGTTTAAAATGATAAGTGTAGGTACAAACTGGTTCCTTTATACCTGCTGCCAGTGTTGGTTCAGAGGAAGTTAATGAGTTACTCTGATCTACAAAACTAAAATCAAGGGAATAGGCTACAGAATTGCTCTATTAAAACAAGGACTGAGTGGGGAGCTATTGTCATCCTGACATGTGGTACCTAATGACTCTTTATCTTATTTATTGTTGGGAAAATATCAAACACAGTTAACATGTAGATGTTGTTAGATATTTTACATTGGTAGTACATTGGTTAAGGATGGAACACCAGGGATGGAAAAGATAGAGGGAAGGCTGGGTTAGTATATACTTATGTTTGGTACATGCAGAAAATATAATAAATAATGTCACCAAGTAGGTTTCAGGATGTGGTGAGGGAAGACATGCAGATAGTTGAGGTGAAAAGAGGCAGATGTAGAGGACGGGGTAATGTGAAAAAGAGCAATGCACTGTGGCAACCCCTAACTGGAGCAGCTGAAAGGAGAAGAAGAAGAAGAAGAAGATGGTTACTATAGTAAATGTACTGTAAACATGGTTAATCTGATAAATATGAAAGATGATCTAATGGTTAAACAGGATCCTTGTGTATAATGACATGATGCTGTTTATAATGATTCGGTTGCTTCAGAAATATGTGTCTGTCCCAAGCAGCAACTTTTACTTTTGTTGGTATAGAAACTAAGGATGTCCCGATCAGTTTTTTTTGCCCTTGAGTCCGAGACATTTGATTTTGAGTATCTACCGATACTGAGTCCTGATCCGATACTTCTATAATACCTAAAAAAAGAATAAAGAAGAGCTTTCCGCTTATAGCTGTTTCCGTGTTCTACTTTGCCGGCGTTTAAACAATAGCGTCTATAGATGGGTTAAAAAATTGTTAAAAATATATATATATATATATTTCCGAGACCTGATCGGTAGGTAACGTCCGATTCTTATCGAGTCTGAAAACATCTGGACATCCCTAATAGAAACCTAGCACACATTCATTGTGGAAGAGAAATAAGAGTGTTCAGCAGGATTGCGTGATATGTGAAACATGGATTTGTCTTTGTTGTGTGCTGTAGTGTTGTTGTATGATAATGAAATGCTGCCTGGTTATTAAAAGCTGCACACGAACAGCAGGCATGCCTCAGGCTGTTCATTTACGTTTTACATGTAGTTTTCTTGCTTAATTTTTTCATGCTTGCTCCCTGACAAGGAAGCTTTTTATAGAATTAATTGGGTTCCTCAGGGTAAATGCACATACTATTACCCTGCTGTAAAAAAAATACAAATTTCTATGCAGAGTTTATTTCAACATGTGTTCAATAATCAGTTAAGTCAATTTTTGTTTTCTTTCTTCTGCGATAAACTGTAGGGTGCGGCGTATGTAAGAGGATGCAGCCAATCTTTCAACAAACTGCCACCGAGACAAAAGGGAAATATGTAAGTCCTTTTTCTTTAAAAAAAAAGGTTGTATTCTTTATTATTATATTATATATAGTGTGTGTGTGTGCGTACGTGTGCGTACGTGTGCGTACGCGTGTGTGTGTGTGTGTGTGTGTGTGTGTGTGTGTGTGTGTGTGTGTGTGTGTGTTAATCTGCGTCTGGTCTTTTATTGGGGTATACAGTATGTACAGCATCTCCATCTGCTTCACGTTTTTTAAGTAAAGCAGCATTGAGACAGTAGATGAGTCAAGGATACATTAATTACAGACTGTATAAGGAGTAACAAACAAGACAGTAGATGTAGAAAATATGACAAGCACTATAAATATGGTAAAGATAAGATGAGTATCATAAACACAGGCAACATGGTAGATGTGCTAGATGTTCTAGTAAAGTGTTTGAGATGTTGGACTTCTACTTGTTAAATTCCCAGCATCACGCCAGACTCTTAACCCCTTATTGCTCAGTTGTAGAGATGCTCAGTATATGGACGTGTGCTAAAATGCAGTAAATGTAAATCTGATTAACAAGGTTAATACGGTAGGTGCAGTAAAATGAGATGAAAAATAAATGTGGTAAATATAGAAAATGATAAGAATGTGCTAAATGCTGGTAAAGAGTAAATGCTGGTAAAACATGGTAAATAATATATAAATGTGGTAAATACAGTGGACTTGGTAAATGGTCCACATTATGGGATGGGATGAATATGGTATATGTATACGTATTTCATACACTGCAGATTTTCAGTGAATTTTTCCACTTGCAAAGAATGGGGAGATCTGCAATTTTCATCATAGCTACACATCAACTAAGAGAGACCGAATATAAAAAAAAAAGGGTGGGGGGACTGTCATTGGCCAACACAGTTTTTGCTCCCTCTTTGATTTCTATTGGGTTCAAGTCCAGGGGCTCAAAACGAGCCACTCCTTAGTTACTGGCTGTCTGTTTGCCATGCTGGAAGAGCAAGCCATGGACCCACCTTCAACGCTCTTACTGAGGGAAGGAGGTTATTGCCCAAAATCTCACAATATATGGCCCCATCCACCCTTCCCTTCCCAGTTGTGTCTCCTTTCTCCAATAAACTCTGAATCATCCAGATGGTGTTTGTCAAACTTCAGACAGGCCTGGACATGTGCTGGCATGAGCAGAGAGACCTTGCGTGTGCTGCAGGATTTTAATCCATGATGGTGAAGTGTGTCTAATAGTAATTGTTGAGACTCTAATCCCAACTCTTCTCAGGTCATTCACTATGTCCTCCCGTGTCGTTCTTGGATCCCTTAGTTTTCTCGGGATCATTAATAATCCACAACGGGAGATCTTGGATGAAATCCAGTCCAAGGGAGACGGTCATCTTGAATTACTTATATTTTATATTAATTGCAGTTGCTGTTGCCCTCTTACCAAGCTTTTTGCTGTTGTCCTGCTGCCCAGCCCTGTGCAAGTCTATAATTTTGTTCCAAGTATCCTTATCATAAGTAGTCTGGTAACAGGCTCAATTAATACAGGTAATCAGTTTTACCTTCTGATCATTTTGTGCCTCATCCTTATCATCCTCTTAATGTGAGAAGAATTTGGCATGCCATTTACAACAGTTAATACTAGGAGTGTGACAAGATCTGACTGGTTTCTCAGTCGCATTTAAATCGGTTTGGTGGCAGTATTTTGGTTTCACAGTGGAAATGAAAAATGCAGCATATGAACTGTACATCAAATGCTTCAGACACAATACACCCCGCTTGCGCATGTTACTCATTTGCTCAGCCGGGAGAAACGCGTGTAGTTCAACAGCTGACGTGGTATTGACATCCAAGCTACAACTGCCAACACACAAATTAATAATAGTCAACAAAATGTTGTGTACTGTGCACATTCCAAATCCTAACCATATTGTGTCACATGGCCCTGCTCTCCTGTCCCGGTTTTGAACTGCACCAGCCATTGGCTTGTATCACATCACTATTGGAACCAAACATGTTTCTTCTTTTGTTTTGATGGTGCTGAATAGGAGGTGTAGTTTCTTTCATTGGAGCAGGGTTTAGTTGTTCAATTCGCTGGACAAACAGCAGTTCGCACAGACTCTAGCCTATAAGTAACAGTTGGTTTAGTATACATAATCAGGGTCTAGTTTCCAAACATACAGCTTGGACAAGGGTTGCTTCTTTTTGCGTCTTTGTGTGTACGCGTTTGTGAGGATACCGATAGTGTTTAGGAAATGAAACAGAGTTGGCAGGAACTCGGATTTCAGCCCACCCAATTTTCAAATTTTGAGCTGCACAGTACAAGCAGGTTTTGTGTTCTTTTTTTCTGTTATGGTTGTGTTCTTCCACATGTTTGTGTATTGAGAGGGGGTTTGAATTCTTTCTTTGTTCGTCATTCATATTTTTAAATTGGCTTTTAATACCAGATTAATCAACTTGTAAAGAAAGCCCAGTCAGTTACCCTGTGTTTAATAATGATAATGCAGCTATTTCTTGCCAAAAAAAATAAAAAGCTAATTAGAAGAAAAATTGTGCACTTGTCCTTTCATTAAGGGAAAAAAAAGAGAATTCTAGTTCATAAATTGGCTTTCAGCCAGTACCAAAAACATCCTCTTCACACATACATAATACACGCACACACAAAAAAACCCTGAACAAATGTGTCCTTAAAAAGATTTCTTATTATTCCTCAAAAGGATGCCAGTAAAGGTTTATAAATATTATTTGTTTTTTGGGTGAAAAAAATAAAATTGTTAAATAGAGAGCATGTGTATATTCTGTAGAATGGCATTTTTTTTAGGAGTCTATGAGGCATAATGAGCTGTGAATATTGTTAAATGATGTTCTGGAAGTTCAGGTTGCATAATCAGATCAAATATTCAAGCCTAATAAAAAAAATCTCCTACATGTATCATTTCTATGACTAAGGAAGTTTGAAACTGATTTTGGCATAAAAGAAGCACGAGACCCGTCCAGAGTTTGATTTTTTATTTATTTTTTTTTTTACACCATGTCCTACTTCCCTCAAGGCCATCCTCTGATGTTCTAATTGAACACTCCTCTCTTTCCACCATGATGCAGCCATTAATCTTCATTTCCCAGAGTTCCATTTAGTTTTGTTTGATCGTTTGTTTGCCTTCTTTCACTGCAGGTTTTGGCAGGGATGAACGTCCACCCAGCAGAGTTTGATGGACTTAAGCAGGAGTTTGATGTCAAAGGATACCCGACCTTCTGCTACTTTGAGTGAGTTTGATTTGAAAGCTTAATTCTGCTTTAACATAGACCAGTGGTCATGCCCACTAAATTGCCAATTGGACAAATTTGTTGAGGTTGATTTGGAATGTCCTATTATAAAGGTCTGCCGTGGCACTAAAGTTTAGTTAAAACTCATCAGATCTGATTTGTAACAGGGTGTTAATGGCAGAATCATCAGCCAATTGTGTAATTCGATAACAGCCTACCCTCTAGGTCTAGCAATGTGTCCAATACTCCCACTAGAGTTGATCAGAAATTTGAATGGTATGCAAGTTAAATTCAAAGAAAAATCAACGGTGGCCATTGTTCCTGGTGCAGGTACAGATCTTGTTGCAGATCTATCCAAAAACGCAAATTTGATCTTAAACATCAGGGCACAGAATGCCATATAATATTAGCCGTTCATAACGTGAAGTATTTCCATATATTTGTTATCTGTAACAGAAGTTGTTGCCTGCCGAAGGCCTTGACTTAAACTGTTGGCATCATTAAACGACATTTCTGCATGGAGTCTGTTGCTAAGGTTTTGTTTTTGGGTTTTTTGTGCTGTTGCTTAGTCACTGGGTTTTGGGATCACTTTTTTCATATCAGACAAGTGGGTAATACATGGGTTACTGGTTAATACAGTGGGGTAAAAAGTCTCTTGAAATTTACCAGGCAATAAAGTTCTCCAGTCATTAAATATTTATTTTGAAGGACAGAAAGACCGGCGTGAATGTAGAACAGTCACAGCTATTATTACATGCTTATGTCTGCAGTTGAAACAGAAAACATTGAACCGTTTGATGAATTGTTATTGAATGGTAATGGTTTGTTGTTATGCCAACGATCTGCTGCTTAATAAGTATATAACACTGAACAAGGCTCTTAACCCTCAAGGTTCTGAATAGATGAAATAAGGCTCTCTGTCCAAATAAAAGAAATATAAGTATAAAAAACTGTTACATAAAGAACACGTGTTTGTGTTTTATAGCACACATGTTGATCTGAATGTACAAAACCAGTTGTTATAAGACCACAAATATAGGCTACAAATTTGGGTTACTGCCCATATCAAGTAACCCAATTTCAAGTTTTTTCTGTAATCTGTATGATGGGATACGACCCACGATATTGTGTAAGCAGGAAAAAAGCACAGATTCTGATATTTTTTAGATCGTGGGCTTTAAGACCTGCAGCCTTAAATGCAGCCTTGGATCCATGGAGCTCATTTGCTGCTGGCAACTTTTTCTTTTCTGCAGGTATTTCTCTGATCTCTATGGTTCTTGTGTTAAAGTTCTGTATTTTTATTTTTATTTAGAATTTCATATTTTGGCAACATTGGCCTCTGTAAAAGTAAAAGTAAGCAGTTTATCAGGAACCATCGAGGCAGGGATGGAAATGTGACAGCTGGATATTAGCCCAGTCCTGATGTGGACATGGCTTGATCCACCCAGATCCTTTCCCAGGAAACAAGTACTGAAGAGTATATGTTTTTTTTAGTCAGTAGATTCCTTTGAGAACATCTGTGCTGCCCTCATTTCTGTCCAGAACCGGAAAAAAGCCTTGATCAGTTAATGAGAGCACAGAATCTTGCTGTGAGGTCAGTCTGGCTCAACATGGGCATTAATAATCCCACAGCACCTGGAATTCACATACATAAAAAGAAAGCAATGTCAATATCTTTAGGTTTCAGCTTAAATTAATCAAACATTGTACAATGAGTTCTAGAATGAAACACATGCAATGGTTACTGTAATGATCGTATTTGGCTCTGCAGTCCTTTGTATCTCTCAGTACCAGTTGATCTGCCTTCATTCAATGCTAGACAATTCCTCTTTCAGTGCTAGATGTCTGCCATTTTAATTATAGACGGGCTAATTAAACGCTACTCTCCGCCCAATCTGTTTTCAACGAGCCATTAGCTATTGGCCTGAAGGGAGTTTCAGGCTAACGATCGCTCAGCGTCATTGCTTACGGTAATGAGACTCTGGGAACTAAGTGCCAGCACTTTGTTTCAGCTCTTTGACTCCAGAAGTTGCTTTTGTTTCGTTTTCCTGGCAGTCTTTTGCTCTCTGGATGGTCGTTGCTTCTTCAGAACGGTCACTGAATGTTGCAGTATCAGGCATGAAATATATTCTCAATGTTGGAGTTAATTCGACTTGACTTAAACTTGACTTACTGAACTACACGTTCATCCTCTGGTGCAGATCTGCTACAGCGGCGTAGTGGCCTTGACTGGAGGGCATTGCGATCTAAACTCTTATGCTTTCGCCTCTTTATTTTTCAACATACAGTGCAGTTTGAATCTTTTATTGGCTTCCTTAAAATCTTTGACCTTTTCACCGAAATTGACAGACATTTTTAACAGTATTGTAATAGCAGCCCATTCAGACATTTATTTGTATCCTACAAATGTTTTATATGCTTTTAGAAAAAAAATTCTAGTCCATCAAAAAAAAAAAGCCTGTGGATTAAGGAAAATTCAGTTTATCTCAAATAAATGTCATCGGGTGAGCTGTACAATTGCTTAAAGAGTTGACATGCTTTTCCAAACCCTGCCGACGAGTCAAGGACTGCAACTTCCTCTAAATGATTCGTCTAGAGGATATAAAGAGAGGGAGAGCAAGGTCGCACGCGTCTCACTCTGCCTGACAGCTTTGAAGGTCATGCTAGGCCGGACCCAACACACATAATAAGTGAACAGCATCCGTCTGTCTCAATATTAAATCTGACACAGGGGAACTAATGCATTTTGATAGCTTTCCTGGGCTTTTTTTTTTTTTTTTTGATGCGCTACCATGTGGCATGCAGATCCTCATTGATCAATGACTGTTACAAAGGACAAAGTAGTGCTGGCATTCGACCCTCCCCACACTCACCCCCTTAGCTAGCCTAGCACTTATCGCTCTCAAATTAATTACTTGTGGCAGAAAACCCAGCATCAGAGCAGATTTTTTAAAAAAAAGTTACCTCTGCATACAAATGGGCTCCACAATACAACTGATGTAAACACTAAATTGCACAGATTTTTTGTTGTTCTCATCCGGAAATGCCAGATTGCAGTTCTACACAAATGTTATTGGTCTGCTGCGTTAATGTGGATTAATGAAATTAATCGGATTGAGCTATAGGCTTTGAGAAGTGTAGCATAATTAACTTTGGGCCCGGCACTCATTTAATGTTTATCTTGGCTGCCACAGAAGGATTGACAGTCTTCACAGCCACTACTAGTACACTGTCCCAACTAATAAATCTTTATCGAGATGGAAAAATGAATACCATCACCATATCCTCTATCAATCTAGGTGCTTTAAATAGACATGCCTCTTTGTTTCTTTTTCTTATGTCTTCAAAAGCTTGTAAAATGTACCTGCTATTTATTCAAATATATGCAATTGTTTTTGACTAAACTATTCCAAACTAAATCATGACTGACTGCTAGAGTGAAATATAAACGTCTGTCCTTTTTTTTCTGTCCTAGGAAAGGAAAGTTCCTGCATCACTATGAGAACTATGGAGCTACAGCTAAGGACATTGCAGACTGGCTTAAAAAGTGAGTAAAGCCATCTGTATCAATGCACCATCCTGTCAATCATAATACCAAGAAATAAACACACATATAGAGTTGAAGACAAAATTATTAGCCCCCAGCTCTTTTATTTATTTTTTTTAAAGTAAAAGTGACATTGCACAGAAAAAATTATAAACAAGAATTAAAAAAATCAGCAGATACAAATGAATGCAAAAATGCTCAATTATTAGTCTCTCTGATGTTAAGTCAACAGTCTTTTTTTGATAAACAGCCATTAGTTCTGTTTTCGTTCTCAGGCATGTCTTCTGAGGAGTGGTAGCCCATTCCTCCTTATTGAATCTCTAAAGCCTCTCCAGATGTTGGTCTTTTGGCACAAACTGGACTTTAGTGTGCCCCACAGTTTTTCTATTGAATTTAAGTCTGAGCTTTCTGCAGGCCAGTCAGGGACTTTTCTTTTGGTTGGTAGTTCTTCACCAAAAGTGTTGGGTATGCTTTGGGTATTATTATCATACTAGATGATAATAATAAAATGTTCTGTTGCAGACAGTCTTACTTTTTCCCAGTTTTCCCAGATTCCCAGTTCCAAACGCATTGAAACACAGCATTATACTCTCACCATCAACTTTCACTGTGGGAACTGGGTTTTTTGGGTTGAACACCTCTCTTCTTTTTTCAAACAAAGGCAACATCTCTAAGGCCAAAACATTTTGCTTGCATGCTCTGCATGATGATTAGACATAAGGCTATAATGGAGCAACCATTCAGACACAGTAACATATAACACCAGTACTATAGCCACTCATTCAGTGTAGAAAGTTTACCGAACCTCTCAATTCAAATTATATATTTGGAATTGATCAGATTCAGCAACCAGACATTGTGTCTTGTGTTATAGGTGCACTACACTCGGCTTGCTATGAGAATAGCGCCTTGTATGAAAATGTTAGCAATAATTAGAGCTTAATAAACATCTAAACTGCTTAATAATTACATTGATAAAGCACAAAGATTAAAGAATCTGCCACTTTAATTCATAAAACATTTATTATTTTGGTAGTCATTTAAAAGCATTACTGACTCATGTTCAGTATAAGCCTGTCATTTGTAGTCATTTGGTTTCCCGATTGCAAAGGATTCGAAAACTGTGTAAGCCTTGGTCTAGAAAACTAATGTTTGAGTTACTGGCTGAAAAATATTGTTATGGAAGAGTACCTCATGTTATACAGAATATCAGTTCCCAGGATTTCTTAGGAAGATAGCACACAATAGGAGACAACACAAGAGGGACAGAGTTCTGACTTGACGGACTGGATGGGAACAGGGGTGTATGCTGGTAAATCCCACTCGCGTTGATGTTCAGAGTGTGTGATCCTCCAGAAGGATGAGTGCACAGAAGTGAGTGAAGGAAAGGCAGGACACAATGGGCTGGGCAGGGCTTGGACTGGCTCCTAGGAGAACTCTAGGAATAATAAAGAAACAGGTTAGTAGAACAGGATATCTCCAGAAATATATAAGCTAAGAAGTGGTAATATGTCCGTTCATGTAGAAACGAGCCTGGACACAGAGTGATCTTAGGAGTGGGTTTATCATCATGTGGGAGTGATTAAAACTCAGGAGACTAGGAACGAGGTGGTAATTGCGTGATAGAACCTGCCCGATCTGTGACAAATATAATATACTATTATTGTTTTGTTGTCATTTCCTTGTGAAACACAAGACATGACTGGATTGTAACTGAAATCATTTAAGGTCTGTCAATATTATTATGTAGTAGCATTACAGGAAAAATGCTGACTACACAAATTGCTAGTATTTGTATTGATGAAACCTGAAATGTTAGTCATGCTTAGTCAATTCAGCAACTAAGACCACTTGTACAACAAGAGCTGATCGTTCTTCTAATAACACAGACCTCTGCGCTTTTCTGCACCCTTCATGCAGCCCTTATCTTAAGCAACCCGTCTGTTTTCTAGACTAGTCTATTCCGGCTATGTGGAAATGTTTTTCTCTTTACCTTAGTATTATTTGGTCTTGTCCAAGGCGTTGGGAAAGCACAATGTGCTTATGCGCAGATGTCCAGAATTGATAGTGAAGTGAAACATCTGTGTGTCACACAGCCCAGGCTACAACGGCTTTGTTTTATTAACAAAACATTGAGAACTGAGTATAATCTGTCCGCCTAAGTTATTACAGCAAGTTTTTATTCCCACATAAAGTCTTTGTGCAGGGTGATCACTGGTTCAGCTCGTTGGTTAACATCAAACTGGAAGATCATAGCTTTAATATCAAGCTCCAGCTGTTAGGCCCCGCAGCCAGGACCAAAAAACTATTAATTATAAATATTAACTATTAATAATATATCAATAACTAATATTGATTTACTATAAGTCATCCGGTATTAAAACTGTCGTTAACTGTTGTAAACTCTCTCTCTCTCTCTCTCTCTCTCTCTCTCTCTCTCTCTCTCTCTCTCTCTCTCCCTACAGCCCACAGCCCCCTCAGCCCAAAACCCCTGAGGTTCCATGGGCGGATTCAGACTCTGCTGTCTTTCATCTGACTGACGAGTCCTTTGACACATTTCTGGAGGATCATCCATCAGTCTTGGTTATGTTTTACGCTCCCTGTAAGTTTTGGGCTGCAGTTTAGCTCTTTTATTCACTGGGTGTTTAACAGTCCTGTTCATATTCTTACATTTCCTTAAGTGACTGGTGTAAATTGTAGAGGTCATGCCTGTCATCGGCCATATTTCCAGTAATACTGTCTGTCTAAGGACACCATAAGATTAGCCCCTGGTGTCTGACTCACTGGAAAGAGAGTTAATCAGCATGTCATATCAATCACTTTGTATCAGACATTTTAAAAGAATCATATCAGTAAAATTATGAGAAAGAAATTTGATCAAGAAAATGTAAAAGTCGTGTTTTATTCTATTAGGCCATGAGTCTTTTGTTACTTCCTGAAGTTGTCTTCTTTCTCACCTATTTTAAACCAAGCACCTCAAACGGTTTGTTTATTCATTTTCTCTCTCTCTCTCTCTCTCTCTCTCTCTCTCTCCATCCTCTATAACTCTTATTCTCCTCACTATAAAAATACACTCAACAATTACATGCCACACAGCGTCAGTTCACCTTCAGCTGTGCTGCCAAAATACCAACGCAAAACTGAATGCCGGCTCGTGTCACTGACAGACGGATGCACAGGTTTCATTTTCCCTCTCCTTCTGTTTAATTTCAGAAGACAGCCATGCTTTAATTACTTCTTTTGGCCTTTTTAAGGATATGAGAACTATATCTGCAGGGCTGTTGGATGAGGTATCCTAACTCTGCTCATTACCCAACCCACTCAGTAATATTATAGTACTTTAGCTCTGTACATGTTTGGCATTTGGTAGACTCCTCATCCAGCTTTTTTATTTATTTATTTTTTTTAAAATATCAATCAGAAATATAGTACATTTACACAAGTCGGTAACCTCATTAGTACTAGTTAATATTTCTGGCTCTATAAAAGTCTAACTGATTCAGAAAACGTTAAGAACAGATTAATGTTTTTTATATCCACACGTCCGATATTAGTCGATTCTTCTGACTGGAATTAAAAGGATTAAAGTTTCTGCAGTTCAAATAGTAAATAACTCCTTTAATGGAATATCGTTTATATTTATTTTAATTTAATGGACGTATATACCGTCTCATATATATATTAATTTACTGTTAATTAATCCTTATTAGTTTTTTAATCAAATTTCAAGCTGTGAAATTTCAGTACATGAATGTGACATTTTGTTTTTTAATTAAACTGTTAGTAGAGAGTAGAAAGCACGGTCGCCTAACAACAAGGTCACGGGTTTGAATCCTTTCTGTGCGGAGTTTGCATATTCTCAGTCCTAAAACATGCAGATTAGGTGGATTGGTGATTCTAAATTGTCCATAGGAGTGAATGTGCCTGTGAATGGTTGTTTGTCTATGAGACCTGTCCGGGGTGTACCCCCGCCTATGTACGCTGTGATAGGCACCAGAAGACCTCTGTGACTCCGAATTAGGGCATAAGCGGGTATGGAAGATGAATAAATGAATGAATGAATGAATGAATGTTACTTTAGCTCAGTAATTGGATAACAATTATCTAGGTTGTATTAAATCATTTGCTGCACTTGATACCCAGGCAGAATCAAATGAAACACAGCCACAACAAATGTCTTTACATTATTCTGTACCCTTATGTATAATACTGCTGTTTGTTTGTTTCTACAGGGTGTGGCCATTGTAAGAAGATGAAGCCTGACTACGATGAAGCAGCTGAAATCCTTAACCGAGAGGCAGATGTGAGTACTCATGAATTCTAAGTTGTCAACAACTAGTGCAGGTCAACTTGCCCTGTAAAACCTTCTTTGTCTAATTTCCTGATTCATGAGAAAGTAAAAGAAACTGTACTTGAGCAAGGTCATGGGTAATGTGCGCTTCATTTCAAGTGTGAAATGGTGGGTTTAAAATATAAAACAAACATATTGAATAGAATAAGTCTTCTCATCATGCAAATCATGTTAATAATAATAAAGTTTTGTTTAGGACCTGAAATCGTTTAAGGAATTTAGTTTATTCGTGACCAACCTTTTTTGGCTGCTGTCCTTGTTTGTGACTATGTAGATGAAATGTGGTTCTTATTAACAGGGTGTGTGTGTACTCAGTTAAAACTCCAAGACAGTTTGAAGCCAGTGAAGTTGTGTTGTCTCTGTACACAACAGTCAGTCTTTCTTACTGGTGTAACATGCATTATCTAATATAGCCGTTGTGCTCCAACCGCTACGCCCCTTTCCCTAGAGACACATGAGCTCACATATTTTTCTCATTCTTGCTTCCATCTGAATGAGAGCATCTATGATTCGGACGCGTTTATGTAACATGCACTACGCTGTCCTTTTTTTTTTAATTCTTATGAAAAGTATAACAAATATTTCTATAGCAGTAGTGACCTTATAAACTCGCACATCAGTAGTGATCAGGATCTGATTTGGGAAAGTCATTTTTCAGAAATTATTGGGACGGAGTCGATATACATTGATCTAATCTGCCTTTCAGCCGATCAGTAATTTAGTCGACAGAATTGAGTATTTAAAAAAAAAAAATCCAAAATCATGGTTAATAACTGTCGGCGAGACAACTGGATATGGTCTGGTGACTCTAGTTTTCTCTCTCATTTGGATCTAGCAGTGCATATTAGGTTCTCAGTTATATCGGTTTCATGAAATTATCCCTTGAGGACACCATGAACATGATTTTGCAAAAGTAGGACGGGGTTCTTAATCAACTTCTTTAATCCTGGATCAAAATTTGTATCTGATTTCATCAGCATGTGCCTACCAGGACCACCTCAATTCATTTTTGAATCTTTCCTTTTGTGTGAACCAAATTGTAACGATATAACCGTATTTAATAAATAAAAAAACACAACAATTTTCAGATTCGTAGTCATATGGAAGTCAATTGAAGTTAATGCCGCACCATGTATGTATCCATGGACCCTATACAAAGACAGTGTATGGGGACCCTTTTCCAGGGCATCCAGGGCTCCTCACATGCCACTGACCATGCACCCTTTTTTTCCCCCTATTACGACACCCCTGCATGTACATGCTTTGAAATACAATAAAAAATTTACTTGCCATGCTTGGCCAAAATAAATATTATGTGGAGGAATATTTGCCGAGGGGGTTTAATACAACAATTTCCCACTGAAAAACGAGCCACCGTGAGATGTGATACGAATACACAAAACCGGCAAATGCAAAACAACCGCCGCTAATAGTGGGACTCATCAATTACAACCATGCAGGAGAAGAAAAAAAACCCTACCTAGGTGCATTGCAAGCAAACCAAAACTATAACTGCAAAGATAATAGAAATCATCAGCAATGATTACCAGCTGCTGTCGGGCACTGGAGACGCTCGATTCCACGCCTTATTGCACATCTTAAACCAAGATATCACATTTCAAGGGTGCAAAGACATTATAATGCTTCACAGAAGAACAAAATCTGTACAAAACATTAAAATTACCTGCCAGCAATAAGCTTAACAACTGATATTTGGTGGTATGGGAGATATGGGAGATGTGTATATATGCCAGCACAGTAAATAACTAAAAAAGGGAAATTTAAATGTTGTTGTCCTCCCCTTATGGGTTGCAATGTGTTTGCCATTGATTTTTCCATGATCCTAATATTAATTGATTTTTAAGATATATTACAATGCTTATTTTACATTTATTTTATCTAGATTCATTAAAACAAATTATTGCTTAAAACTTAGACAATATCTTTGTCTAAAAACTTTACATTCAATAAAGATTTTGTATAAACTTTATATAAAGCTTGAAAATTGGGCTCGGGATCAGCCAATCACAATGGGTAATTGTATCGGCCTCACTCCTAATTAGCAACTGAAGTCACCAATGAGTGGGGTCGAATGATAAAAATCCTCAATTCTTTTCCAAAAATATGCATGAAACTACATCTGGAATCGGTTGTTGTTGTTTCACAGATGGTTGCAATGGTCATGTTTTCTATTATTTTTGTAAACTAGTGTTAGTATCCATAATATTTTTGGGGCTGCTTTGCTATGTGTGTGCTTTCAGAGTCCAGGTGTATTAGCAGCAGTGGACGCTACCATCCATAAATCTGTGGCTGAGCGCTATAAGATCTCAGGCTTCCCTACTGTAAAATACTTTGAGAAGGGTGAGGAGAAATACACACTACCACAGTTACGGACCAAAGACAAGATCATCGAGTGGCTACAGAAGTAAGATGCTTTTTGGTTTTAACCAACTTGGGAGGAAAAGAACAAAAAACTATTTTTGTCTAATCTACTCACATTGTTCTTTGCACTCAGTTTTTAATTAATATTAAATATTAATATGCAATAGTATTTTTAATTATCTTTTATAAATAAATGACATTTACAATAATCATTTTCTTTCTACAAAAACATTTACAGCATTTGGCAGATGCCTTTCTCCAGAGCGACTTACATTTATGTATTTTATATAAATGACTACTTAAGGGTGACTCAGAACCTTGTTTAGGGGTCCAACAGTGGTGGTCCTAGGAATCGAACCCTCATATCCAAATTAGCAGTCCCTAACCTTAACTGTTCTACTATATAATATATAGTAATATACTGTGGCGACACCTAACGGGAGCAGGAGAAGAACAAGATATATATATGATAAGAATAATCTGTGTCTGCAATTAATTTGTCGTTAGTGCAAAGTAGGATGGGCAAATTCCCTATGAAGTGCACCAAATGTTTCCAAAAGAATTTTCTAACGAAGAAAATCAGAGGTGAAGTATAACATGATTTTACTGACCCACTAGATAAATGATGAGTCGACTTCCTGTTCACTAATATGTTTTTTCCTAGTTGTTACAAAGTGTAAAACACACTGCCTGGCCAAAAGAGAAGTCCCTACCTGGATTTAACTAAGCATAAGATCTGGGGTTGCTGCAGTTGGTCAGGTTCATGTTCAGCAACAGTATGTGCTCAATGATTGAGGGCAGCTGACTACCTGAATAAACTAAATGACCAGGTTATTCCATCAATGGAAGATCACAATGCCACAATTCATCAGGCTCAAGTTGTGAAAGATTGGTTCAGGGAGTACGAGACATCATTTTCACACATGGGTTGGCCAGAGCCGAGATCAGACCTTAACCCCTTTTGAGAATCTGGGATGTGCTGGAGAAGGCTTTGCGCAGCAGTCAGACTCTACCATCATCAATGCAAGAGCTTGGTGAAAAATTAATGCATCGTCGGATGGAAATAAATTTTGTGACAGTGCAGAAGCTTATCGAAACAAAGCCACAGCAAAATCAAAGCTAAAGGCGGTCCAATAATTATTTTTTCCTGGGATGAAAGTCTAATAACTCAGTATCTGCTAATATTTAAATTCGAATGTATTCCAATCATACCTGATTGGAATACAATTAACAGTTGTAAATATTTTATTGTAAATGTATTCCTCCTTTGTTTCTGTCAGCCCACAAGCCCCTCCTCCTCCAGAGCAGTCATGGGAGGAAAAGCCATCCAGCGTGAGTCACCTTGGGACCGAGGACTTCAGAGAGGCACTCAAGAAGAAGAAACATGCCTTGGTTATGTTCTACGCTCCTTGTGAGTTGTTGGTTTCTTACTTAAGTACTTGAAATGATGCTTAGGGGTGACTGCCTGTGGCTTCATAAAGGTTTTGAATTAAATTAGTATTAATAGTATGAATAGCAATAGTAGCAGTAGTAGTATCTTTAAGAATACACGTGGCAGTTGTATCGATAGTTGGAGTAGCAATTAATGTTGTAGTGACGGTAGTATCATCCATCCATTCATCCTCTTACCCGCTTAATTCGGGGTCACGGGGGTCTGTTGGTGCCTATCCCAGCAGACATGGGGCGAGACTGGTCGGCATTTTATCGCAGGGCAACACATAGATAAACAACACACACTCAGTCCTATGGACAATTTAGAATTACCAATTGATCTAATCTGCATGTTTTTAGACTGTGGAAACCGGAGTACCCAGTGGAAACCCACACAAGCGCACAGAAAGATCCCCTGCCCGTGAATCAAACCCGTGACCATTGTAGTAGTGTAATTATAGTAGAGTACTAGTAGTAAATACTTGTGTGTGTGTGTGTGTGTGTGTGTGTGTGTGTGTGTGTGTGTGTGTGTGTGTGTGTGTGTGTGTGTGTGTG
>JAOTRA010000036.1:2061610-2076614 GCA_026260255.1 Pseudolaguvia tuberculata | reverse complement strand
TGTGTGTGTGTGTGTGTGTGTGTGTGTGTGTGTGTGTGTGTGTGTGTGTGTGTGTGTGTGTGTGTGTGTAAACCACTGATTAAAAAACTAGAGCCCTAACCATTGAATAAAATGACTATAAATAGACCCTATCCCAGCGCACATAGGGCGAGAAGCAGGGGTACACCCTGGACAGTTTGCTAGTCCATTGCAGGAGCACACATGTCTATGCAATCGCAGGGAGAACATGCAAACTCTGCATAGAAAGCTCCCCGACCCTATCAAACCCTATCCGCTACTCCACCACCATAATTTATATATATATATATATACACATATAGATATAGATATGAAGCCTTGATATATTTAAAAGCTCATCATGTTTCTTATTTTATGTCTTATTTTAGCTTTTATTATTTAATTCTAAGCTGTTTGCAGCAAAAGTGCAGAAAAACTTCACAGTTGGTTTTATACAATGGCAGGGATATAATCAGACCTGACTGAGGTAAAATAAGCAATTATTTTTAAAATCATTCTCATCCTAGTATATAGAGATGTATTTCAGACATTCTTATACTAAATTCAATATTCTATTAAAAACCTTTGTGTGGTGAAATGGCGTGTCTGTTAGATACAATAAAGGCCCTGTTAGTCATTTAATCACCTTTTTTCAGCTGATTAAACATAGAAAAAGTGTTTGATATCTGGTGCTTATAATATACTGTATAGAAGTCTATTAGGTGGATAGTGAAAATGTGTTGTCAGTGACCTTGATTCTGAGATGATTCTATTTCATTCATTCATCTTCTATACTCTATAATTATTCCCTAATTCAGGCTTACTACCGTCTACACACACATGAGCAACTTAGAATAAGCAATCAACCCAAGCAACAATGTGGACTGTGGGAAGAAACCAGAATACCCGGCGTAAACGCATCATCTTCTTTCTGCGAGGCAACAGTGCTAACCACTACGCCACCTTATGATTGTAGTTAATAAACTGCTAATCTGAGGGTTTTAATTACGCAATAGCTTTTAAATGATGTGAGATTAAAACACGATGAATGATTGGCAGTTTTTGGAGTGTAAACAGTTTGTTGATGAGAGAGTTTAGAGGAAACTGGTAGATTGGTTCTAGCCAGGAATGTTTCTATAAATCTAATAATCACATTTTATAATTATAGTAAGCAAAAAAAGATCACAGCATTATTATAATAGACATTCACTGGCTGAGAGGCAGATGAATTTTGGGCTCTATAATGTTGAGATTTTTATTGAGGGTGACAAGGATGGACAGAATTAGAAATGGGTTTATTAGAGGGACGGCGCATGTAGGATGTTTTGGAGACAAGGTGAGGGAGGCTAGGTTGAGATGGTTTGGACATGTGCATAGGAGGGACATGCAGTATATTGGTAGGAGAATGCTGAGGATGGAGGTGCTAACTATTAGAGCTTTTACTCCAGGTGGGTCGGTGGAGTAGTAGTTTGCACAGTTGTTTACAGCTAGAAGGTACCAGGTTTGATTCCCAGGCAAGGAAGGGCAGAGTCCTCCCCGCACTTGCGTGGGTTTTCCACAGGTTCTCTCACATAGTCCAAACGGTGATTGCCCATCCTGAGTGAGTGAGAGTGTGGTCGTTTGTCTATAAAATGGACTGGCAACCTGTCCAGTTCCAGCAGACCACAGTGACTTTGAATTAGGGAGTAAACTGATGGGATCCACAGTTGTACTTCATCCACATTCCGTGGACATTGAGGTGCTTGTCTTACTAACCAAACAATATTAGAATTCACTGGTGGGCTATCAGGGTCTGTGCGGGCTCAACGGATGGTGCTAGTATTTATCAAGAAGTTCAAGGGTAGGAAAAGAAAACTTGATGAAAGGTAACTGGTAGAGTTACAGCAGGTCTTGTTGCCAAACTGATCCTGATAAAGGCATTTTAAAGGTATACCTTTTCCGAAAAAGTTTGTTATTCAGGTGAATGTTTGTTAGCTGAGCAGTAAGTGTTTTATGGAAATAACAGAGAAAACCTGAAAGAATTGACAGAAGGAAAGATATGGTGGGCGGCGCGGTGGCGTAGTGGATTGCACAGTCGCCTCACAACAAGATGGTCCTGGGTTCGAACCCCGGGCTGGGATCTTTCTGTGCAAAGTTTGCATGTTCTCCCCGCGCTTGCGTGGGTTTCCTCCGGGTGCTCCGGTTTCCCACAGTCCAAAAACATGCAGATTAGGTGGATTGGTGATTGTAAATCCTCCATAGGAGTGAATGGTTGTTTGTCTTTGTGTTGCCCTGAGATGGACTGGCGACCCGTCAAGGGTGTACCCTTGCCTCTCGCCCTATGTGTGCTGGAATAGGCGCAGCAGACCCCTGTGACCCCGGATTCGGAAATAAGCGGGTCGGAAGATGAATGATGAATAAAAGATATGGTAATGCTGCCACCCTTTGGTTATTCCATGCAACTGCCACTTGTAGGTGGTTCAATGTAATTTGAACTAAATTCTAAAGAAACAAATTTCTAAGGAAAACATCAGCCATGACAACCCAATTTATTCAGGAATATATAATCAATGAAGTGATTTATTTGAATGTAAAAAAGGGGTGTTGTGTTTGCTTTGACATCACAGATAAGAAAAAAAACAACAAAATATAAATTGCCTCTGAATTCTGCAGTTCAGCAATATCAGTTATTAAAAGAAGCACATGTCTTCAAATACAGACTAACAGCTTCAAAACCTCGACATCTAACAGACAGAGATTTGGACTTATATCGCACAATAGTTTTCTTGCCCGTTTAACCCTTCCATTATGTTGCTAGTCAATTTGACCTGGTTAAAATTGGAGAGTAGGGGGTGGAAGCATGGAACATTGGAAGCATTAGCAAAACCCCTTACTATATTAAAGAATAAGAAGAACAATAATAACAATATATCCATATTTTGCCTTATATATTTAATCTAGCCCACCAAAAACCACTCATCAGTCACCTGAATCGACCGACTATCAACCTTATGCTGTATTTATGGAGAATGCAAATAATATAGCAACAGCAGGGCCATGTGGTCACAGATTATTTACTAATTTGACAGCAAGATGGCAAGAAGAAGAGGAGGAGAGGGTAAAAAATACCTGTGATGCGCCATCTTAGTCTAAATCTGTTGGACTTGACACACGCTAGCATGGCAACGTTCAGCCAAACACTGATTTTCAAATGTGATTCCTGTTATTCCTAAAAGAATGATTAATTCATGTGAATAATCTCATTTTAAAAATAGAATCGACCAAAATTCACATTATACATAAAAAAGAAATGACTTGTTGGTTAACATGTTATTCAGGACAGTCTGACCTGCAAACTGAACATAACAGGAGGGTTAAAGGAGCGAAATCGGATTGAAACAAAAAACAGAACATACAATGTTGACATCAGTGTAGCCTCTATTTTATGGGGTGAGGGGGTGGTTACAAATTGAAGGTAAACATATGGCACTGCCTTTTCCCCCTATAAGGAGATACATGTTATTGAAGCCCCCCCCCTGTAGTAAATGAACTGTTGAAAAATATCAATACTATTCCCATAGAGTACACAGATCTTTCAGTTAAAAATCTGTGAAATAATGACTACCATCTCTAAAAACTCTCTTGATTTGAGGATAAGAAACTGAACGATTTGGCGCATGTAGTTTGCAAAAACACAGGAAATGAAGGAAATGAAGAGATATGCCTCCTGATGAGCATGGCACTGATTTTTTTTTGTGGTTGCTCTATGGTCTGGAAGTACGAAGGCCTCACTGGAGAAACTGAACATTCATTGGGTCATACCATCTGATCGAGCTGGGAGGGAAGAAAAAAAAAAAAAAAGAAGAAGAAAAAAAGGTTTGGGACATCTAGTGTATCAGAGACAAGATCTGCAAAACACAGTGTAGGATAAAAAGACATTTTCTTTTTTTTCCGGATTTTAGAATTTCTTGTAAATCCGAAATGCAAAAGGAGAGTAAAGGTGAAAGCAAAAGAACTTTTCCCATTAAAATATACATGATTGTTGCATTTTTCCTTATACATAGATCTGAATACACACCTCTGTTTTTAATAGACATCGCTCTAACATATTAATGTACAAAATATAGATTCTAAAATAGCTTTGATAAGGTTTCGGATTTTGAGACAAAATACAAAATCTCAAAGATACAAAATAAACGCAGGATTGACAGTAATTTCTAGCCTTCAGTGGGTTCAGTATGCGGCCGTGCCTGTTCTTTAGTGAACAACACACTTCCGTGAATGAGTGTTTGTATGTGTGTGTACAGAATGAGATCAGTCTCATCAGATACTGAAGAAAAAAAAAAGAACACTGTCAATTCTCTTTTGTGGTGTGTGTATATATATATAGTGTGTGTGTGTGTGTGTGTGTGTGTGTGTGTGTGTGTGTGTGTGCTGATGCTGCACCAGCATGTTTAGCTCCAAAGTGTGAATAATGAGATTGTGAAAACACACACACACTTCTTCCCAAAGATAAACATAAAATACACAAAAATCGGTCTACTTGACAGTTTTGTCAGTTTGAAAGCGACTTAAAGTGAGTGTCCGGGCGTTCACCCTCCTCCACGAGGAGAAAAGTCTGAACTGCCCTGCCTTTCTCATTCCATTGCTTTTCTTTGGTCTCTTCAAATGATGACGACGTTTCTGTCGATGCGGATAGAACTCCTATCTCCACATTCTGACATTCACACTTCCTCTAGTTAGGCTTTAATATGTAGAAAAGTCCCTATGCACCATGAGCCATCTTTCAGCAACTCCTCTGTCCATACAGACAGAGCGAACAGACTTTAATGCTCAGCACAGCGACTGCTATGTAGACATCGAGCCCCTTCATGTGTTTAGTGGGATGACTTTAAGATACAGGTTTTTGTTAACTGCTGCTTGGTCCACCATTCAGGAAATAGGTCATCATTTCTCCCTTGCCTTTGACTTTAACAACACCTCTGCACTCCAGGGAATAGTTATAGGAATGCAGAACCTGGTAAAGGTCACTGGTAACCTGGTAAGAAAAGAGTGAACATTTTCAATTAAGTTTGAATAGACATTTAAGTATTACTAAAGACAGATAAACAAAGAATTTCTGTTTAGATATTTAAACAGAAATTGTCATATCTGACCTGTATTCTTTCAGGAACTCCTGTGCTGTCCATGCGACTGGCTACATTCACAGTGTTACCCCAGATGTCATACTGAGGTTTACGAGCCCCTATTACCCCTGCCACTACAGGGCCTATGTTGAGACCTATAGCAACATACATAAAACACAATATATTAATTTATTTTTCTTGTTTTGCATCAAACTCAGCAGATGAGGGTTAAAGGCCTTGCTTTGGGGGCTAGAGGTGGCAGTCCGATGTTGCTGGGAACGGAATACACAATATTCCAACTAGCACTTTCAAAACTGTATCCAATGAGGATAGTATTAAAACATATATTTTATCTTCTGTAAAAAGTTTCTCTGATTCATGTGGATCAGAAACTGATTGTAGGAACATTAAGCACAACATAGGGCTTATTTTGGAGCCAGTGCACAGATAAGTATATCCTGAGCTCAGGAGTAAAAATAATAAAATTATAACTTTAGCTACTCTACATGTATAAACTGTGAACCTTGCATTACCAGAGAAAATCTCAAAAATAAATCTCGCCTTTATCCCCAGGTCACCCTGTCCTTACCAATCTTCATTTTGAAGTTATTGAAGGAGTGCTCGTTGATGTACTTCATCTGGTCCATGAGACGCATGGCATAGTCAGCCAGAGCACGAATGTGTGAGCGACCGACCTTATCATAGGTGGAGTCGTTCAGGCCAGATGCTGCCATATACGTGCTTCCAATAGTCTTAATTTTCTCCAGCTGACGAAACTGATCCTCACTGATGATCTGAAAAAAGGTGTTAAAAGGAAAAAAAAAACCTGTCATTAATCATGTTCGTGAAAAGGAGATGCTCTAGGCCCAGCTCTTGGCGCTTTACCTCATCAAAGTCAGCAATAATTTCATTGAGAAGTCTCAGACATTCTACACCCTCATTGTTGGCCTCTAGCTCAACGTAAAACTCGGAGAAATTGCTGATCGATGCAAACATGACGGCCACGCACTCGCACGACTGGTAGTAGAGTTCATCGTTTCTTCGCTCCCGAGCCAGAAAATGAGCCGCCACATCTTTAGGGAGGATGTTGTGTAGAAGACGTCGATTGTAGGCCTGAAGCTCCTCCATTTCTTCTTTTTCCTCTGTGGCCTAATGATATACAAAGAAACAAGCCCGTAGGATTGTAACATTCAAGACAACCCAAAGCCGAAATAAACTACATCCTAGCAACATTCCAGTGTGCGGATTTGGTAACACACCTGTAACTTCCATAGGAAGTCCAACCTGGCAGTGGATTCCACTTGCTGGGCATGTAGGTAGAGAGCAAGAACGAAAACAGTGATAACCACTGGGGTCATGATCTTCAGAGGAACCCTATCTGTCCCACAGCTGCATTAAGCAAACAAACAAAAAAGATATTTTTAACGGTTTGGTAAAATGACAAAGGAGAGCTGCTTGCAGTTACTATCTGGGTTACGAATACATAGCGTATGTTCTTGTGTAGTGATAGCAATCATTATAGCAAAGCAATCAAAGTAACATGCTGGGGGTTCAAAAGGAATTAATTCACCTGTGTAAATCCATTTACCCGATAAAATCTTACCTTGTTCCAGTGACGTTCTCACTGTGAATAGAAAACAAACAGGAAATGAATCAGATGAATGAATCAGGCAAAGCAAAGCAACTTCTACCTTATCTTCTAGACTGATGTTACAAAGGAATAGTAAGGCAAATATCCACGATCATTTTTTTATTATTATTATTGAACGGAACTAAATGCCTCCAAAGCTCTTCTAGAACTTGTCTATACAAATCAATAAACGAAGCCATCATCATATTTATCATACTGAAAATAAACCTTTACTGCTAATGGCCGCTTAACCTGACTTTTACCACTGCAAAATTATGATGAAAAGGAGTGTTGTGCTTATGATAGTCGATGTTTTAATACTGATTAACAGCAGCATTTCATCCCATGATTTTCCACTTTGCAGGAACACCTGTGGTTCGCCTGCATATGGGACTCTTTTACTGCCAGAAATTTGACAGCCTCCATTAAGTCTGGTGTGACAGAGATTTTCATTAGCTTTTAGACATAAAATGCTAATCATCTTGCAACACACATGGATTTGCTGTCTGTATAAACAGCTCCTGGTGCACACTTGCAAAAATCTAAAGCTCTCACATGAATTTGCCTGGCAGGAACATTTATCCTGCTTGTTCATGAACTTTTTTAATATTCAGTATGGGTTAGTTATAATGCTACACAATATTGAAGAAAAATGCGATATGTGATAGCATGTTAAATGATGCAATAGTTGGCATGCAAATAGCTTGAAAATGATATACAATTTTACAGTCATAAAAGTAACCTCACTGAACAAGTCAAAAAAACATCAAACGCTTTCTTAATCGTTCTCATCTTTACAGATATAATAATAAATAAACAGTAGATATTTTGAGAAGAATACATTTTATTTACAGGACAGACAGAGATGAAATGAAAGAAGGAAATGGGAGGGCTGTAAAGGATCAAACCTGGGATTACGGGAACTACGCATGTGGCTGCCGTCACTTTAGCCCATAACACCACGGCGCAGACCATGAGTTGATTTTAAACTATTTATAAAAAAGCATTTTAAATTGTTAGTTGGTTAATCCAACTTAAATCACTTAAGACTGAGCCAACTCTGTCTAGATTTTGTGAATATTGCTTCATTAATTATTGTAGCTCATATTGTTAATGCAGCATGCAAAGAACTATTTTGATTACTGTGATGGTTTGCATTTACACTTATGCTTTCAACATAATGAAATTCACGTCCGGTAACAGTAGCTGAGGGCTAAGCCCAACTAAAGATGACATCCTAGAAGAACCTAGAACGTTTTTTTTTTTACAACTATCGTAATGCCAAAGCAACATAGACTTAATGATGCAATAAAACATGGCCATAAAGCTCTGATGCAACCAAGAGAGCCGTGGATTATAAAAAGGCTTTTCTCTAGCTCACATATGTTCATATATGTAAATATTTACGAGCATTGGAACTCCCTAGCGTCTTTCTAATACAAAAAAGTTACAAAAGATAAATCAATTTATTGTTTTATGCCTTAATTTGCTGAAATTAAAACATGATTTTTACTTATTATGCATATACACTATATACTCAAAAATACAAACATGTATGCATGGACTTGATATATTATGGTAGCTTAGTTTGTGCTGTATTTAGTATTACCAAATCTGGGCAAAAAAATGTAAAGGCCTTAAAAAAGCAAACATTTCAGAGTATAAAATATAGAAATATCAACGTCTAAACATTTGTAGAGCTCAAAATCCCCCTCAGATTACAGACGGTTAACATTTATTACAGAAGAGAAGGAATCCAACTGCACTGATAATGGAAAGCTCAAACACTCCAATAAAATAAGTGTTCTGGGAAAAAAAGAAAAAGCTTGCTTAATCAGGATTATACACAGCATTAATTGTAGTGACTCCCAATGAACTAATTGCAATTACGCACATAGCGTTGGCCATCACTAGAAGGTCCACGTTGTCAAACAGGTTAACCTCTGGCACCTCCATGATGAGGACATACAGAATCTCAATGAAGAGCATGAGAAACAGCTTCCCAATGCTGCTCACTTGCAGAAATACAGAACATGCCAGCAGGCTGAGTAGGACACATGACGAGAAATACTGAAAAGGCAAAAAGGTGAGATGAGCTTAGTTTAGTCTTTGGTTCGAGGAACCATTCATGTTTATAAACCCTTTGGTTTGCCTCATAAGATCTATTAAAGCTTCTAAAAAATAAAAACAGAATGGTTTACCTCAGGGAAGTTGCAGGCAGGTAAGGAACTGTTACAGAGGTGATTCTGGGATGACAGCGAGTGGTTAAAGGCAGAGCTGCGTACATGGCAGGCGTTTACGCTGCTTCGGCTGATATTAAACTCCTGACTCAAACACCACTTCAGATCATCAGTGCTGCATGTGAACTGGAGAATCATAAAGAATAAACAACTGTAAAAGGACCACCTGCTTATTAATTACCTGGTCATTACTTCCTGACGGTATACTCACAATGTTTATGAATGCAGAAAGAAAGACCAGCACAATGGTAATGACGCCCACCAGCGTGCTGTTAAGTCTGGACTGGACAATTCTTTTGGACAGGTGCTGCAGAGGCATTGGAAAAAGCTAGGGAAGAGTAAGGAGTAAAGTTTACTAATGTTTTATATCAGGATGTAAAATTATGCAATGTGATTTATGTTAAAATAATTCAATTCTTCCTGGATGAATAACGAGACATGATTATCATACAAATGAATAACAGTGCAATGTTAATATTTTACTATCAAACAAACTTCTCATATTCGTTCACGGAACTAGTTTTCCTATCAAATTAAATCCTCGAAGCAATTCGCTGTGTCATCCAATGTTCTGTAAGTAAGCCAACAATTTTCCGAAAGACGTTTTAAATTTACATGCTCACCTAAAAGTAAATTTAATTTTCCAGGTAAAACAGCGCTGTGACTTGGCTGCCATCATACTGAGACAGCATGTTTAAATATGTGCCAGAGCTAGTTATGTATTTATCTGTTACATTGCCTTTAACGTTGGTGCAGAGGAAACACCAGCATGTAATCATCACATCCACTAAGCAAAATTCTGGCAGCGCTCTTAAGAAAACCTAAGCTACAATCATTTAACTACATGTTTATCTCAATGATGAGCTGAAAACGACACTTACCCCGAAACAGGAGTAAATGACTGAAACAAACAGGATAACCATGAGGATGATGAAACATGACAGGTAGAATCCGATCATCAGTTTGGAGCTGTTGGGGAAAAATAGAATGATAAGAAAAGCGAGAATACACTGCAGTAAACATCAGCCTTAACCAGAAGTAAACTTGTAGCAGGTGTCTAGTGCTGAATTAAAGAGTATGAGTAAATATGACAATATACTCTTTATGCAAATGGGAATACCCTCTGTGAGATCATATCATTATACCACAACGATATAAAACAATTACTTTATTAAACGGACAATATTCTGTGTTACATCCGCACATTAAATCAGATGTAGCTTGTATTATAAACCATGTAATAAATGTGTGATTATTGAGGAACATGCCAGATTCTGCAGCAAATTTTGGACATGTGATGTAATCTTTTGCATAGTTGTTGTGTGCTTGTATTTTGGAGTAAGCAGGCATACAAATGTGGCACTTGGCATACACACTTAACCAAAGCAACGTAGATTTAATACTTAATCCAACTTAGCAATTAGAGGTTAAGGGTCTTGCTCAAGTGCTCAGTAGTGGCTGCTTGCTAGGAATTGAAGCCTGATTTCCAATTTAGCAACCCTTAACCACAAGGCTACCACTCCCTACACTCCAAACAGTGAAGACACATATATTACTCTCTATAATACATTCAAGAGAATTGATTTGAGCTGAAAGAGTATAGAGCTACAGTAGATTATTTTACTGACACAATGTACACTTGGAACATATCTTCTTCTTCTTCTTCTTCTTCTTCTCCTTTCAGCTGCTCCAATTAGGCGTCGCCACAGCGGATCGCTTACTCCACACTACCCTGTCTACATCCTTGGTCTTCCTCTTTTCCTCCTGTCCGGCACCTCCATCCTCACTATTCGTCTACCAATATACTGCATGTCTCTCCTCTGCATATGTTCAAACCATCTCAACCTAGCCTCTCTCACCTTGTCTCCAAAACATGGTACATATACACATATATATTCACAAATGTATAATTGAGTACAAAAAGTTCCTAATGTGAGAGTAAATGTGCAAATTGTCAAACGTGTGTGAGTCACCCTGGATTTGTGTATCTATTTCTGAGACAAACGCCACATCTGTCCCATGTGGGTCTCTCATACTTTTTAGCCAATCCGATCCAGGCAATACAATCAGATCCAACAAATCGTATCACAAGCCCTTACACAATTCACGTCCCCGTATTTAAGGAGAACACATTGCTAGCCTCGTGGCGGATTATTGTAAATGTAATGTGCGTACAGTTTCGTATCCAGCCTTGTTCCTTGTTCTAGTTTCTTGTGTGCCACAATCACAGACTTAATCCTTGGTTTGTTTATTATACTGTTTTTGTCTTTGAACGAACGGCTAATAAAATGGATCAGAATCTTCTTCATCCATTACAATATTCTTATTTTGTGCACATGACATTTTTCTGAAAGTATACCTTTTAAAAATATCTTTATTACATGTGCAAATTGTGTCTTTTCCATTTTTCCAGCACTATGAATGCGTTCTCTGAGAACTGACAAATATACAAAGCATTTGCTTGATTATGCATTTATTCCTGTGATTACAAAGAAACTCCTGGAGGGTCTGAATAATGAAATGATTCATTCAATAAAAATCAAGTTATTTCTGGGCATCTAAGTCATTTGATTATTAAACCTCATGTCTGTGATCTTTTTATAATATAAACAAAGGAATGTTTTTTACATAACATCTCTGAGGCAAGTCAGAAGATCAACATAAAAATAATACATCTTCAACGTCACTTGCAAAAACATTAATTGGTTTGAACGAAGAATACATGCTAACGATAATGAAATGAACATTATATCCAAAATTCCTGGAAATTAAGGTTATATTTTAGACAAAGTAAAAAAAAAAAACCTCATCCGTCTTTCCTTCTCCAAAATCCTATTACACTTCCCGAAAAAACATCTTGTTTTTCCCAGCACCAAATTTATGCTGCTAGTAAAGTATATTGCTGCAGATGTTTCTCACAGCAGCTCAGCTAATTAGTTATTACTGCCTGCATCACATAAAGCCTGATCTGCAGTATAACAGATACTCACGGTGGAACGACCACAAGCTGGATGAAGCAGATGAACAAGAAGACAAGATTAGCACAGGCTACGTATGCTCCGAATCGGGAATCCACCTGCTTAGAATACTAAAGATAGGTTGGGGAGAATGAAAGAAAAGAGATGCAGAGAAGAACAGCTTAGCAACTTTTACCAAAGCTGATAAATTGAAGTACATATAGGTGGAGATTGGAACCTTACAGCAGTAAAACTAGCTAACCCTAGTCTGGCAGTACACACTCTTATCTGGGGCAGAAGGGGTATGTTTATCACTAGAATACTAAGTAATTACAGCTTGCAGATGTGAATAGGTTATGTTCACCCTCTGTCACCTTTTAGTCTTCAGGAGGAAAAGGAAAGAAAATTGACTTTTCATGATTAAAGCTGAACAAAAGGTAATAGTGGGTGAAGTATTCGGCAAGCCTTTCTTGTGTTGATGTGGAGATCTGTATGCCCTCAATGGGTCGTGACTGTTTTGAAGCAGAAGCTTTTATTTTCAGTTTTGACTCTGGCTTTGTGGGCGATTCTATAAATTGTGTTCAAATAAATACTTTTTCTAAACAGACATTTCAGCCAGTGTATTTATGTCATTGACAGCAGTCTGAATGCTGAACTTTAAAACAGTAACTGTAATCAGCTCTCAGCAGCCAAACAAACATCGACGTTCTCCAGACATGGCATTAATTCGATTTTTTTTTAGTTTTGATACACTTTATTGATCCCATGAGGGAAATTCATTTTTCGCATCCCCCATATTAGTAAGTTGGGGGTCAGAGAGCAGGGTCAGGTATTGTACAGCACCCCTGGAGCAGGAAGGGTTAAGAGTCTTGCTCAAGAACCCAACAGTGGCGGACGCCTGTTGGGTTCTTGAGCAACTTGGTTAGGTGGCCGTCTTCCACCTAACCAAGATCTTGCTAGGTAAACTTGAAACTTATAGGTAAATGGTAATATTCAGTACCTTATATTTACAGTTACAATTTGCAAACTAACTAACTGTACCTTCTTCTCCAGATCAGACTCACGGAAGGTCAGCAAGAACTTCTTGACATGTTCAGAGCGCAGACGGTCGATGCTGCGAGCGTCAATGGCACGGCCCAAAAATTCGTCTACTTCGTCCTCGGGGTTCAGATTTTCCTGAGTATTTCTGAAAATGAAATGTCTAGATAACACAAGACGAGACCGTTGTTCGAATGTCTGCTTTCTCTGATGCTTTCATTTCGGCGATTATCCACAGGCATGCCCCACCACCAGAACCCCCAGTTTACCCCATCACATGACAACAAACACTCAAACAGATCACACACCTCTTATGTATGGTGTCACAGTGTCTACAAGGCAGAAATGGGGATTTTTATCATGCAGGCTGTTCATGGTCATATTTAAGGTCATGATACTGAATGCAGAGATAAAATCATGACAGTTGAGGGCCCAATGGAAGCAGCTTGTTGGAGCAAGGAACTGAACGCAGGATCTTCCAGTCAGCAATCTATCATCTTAACAACTAAGCTACCACTTCCGCTTCATCCAATCAACATACATATTAGGAACAACAACTAAATTTTATTATTACTATAACATTACCATTTATTATTATTATTATTATTATTATTATTATTATTATTATTATATTTCAACAGCTGAATATATATTAGTTCAAGCAATTATGAATTGATTAGCACAATGCTTTTTTCCCCAAATGTTTCGGCTCCTCATGCATTTCAATGCTCCACATCCGCCATCAAATAGAAAGCATGCCATCTAGTGCCAGCTTGAAATAATACTGGGTGTAATCTTACCACACCATTATGATTTTTAAAAAGCTCTTAAATGATCACATTAGAACTGATATTATTGTTGTATAATAAAAGTAAGGTTGTCCCAGCAAATTCTCAAGGTGGCAAATAAAAAAAAATTATTAATTGCAGATGATTCTTTTTGTTGGTTAAATTATATTTTTTTTAACCATGACAGATAAGCCAGAATAACACCAGCAATAAGTGTAACGATTAATACTTACTTGTCCTTGGGATCTTCAAATCCCTACGGAGAAAACAAAAATAACAATGAAAGCTTAATGTAGGTTTTAAATGTAAACTGTAATGTTAAAAAAAAAAAAGGCTACGGTGTAACTATAGTCATTGCTCTGTGCAACAGTAACAACAACAACCAAGAACAGAAAAAAACAGGATGAAGTATACAAGAAAAAAATGGACAATCGGGACAAAAGTCTCAATCGTTTGAAAGAGACTAATAAAAACCTTATCCTAACAATAACATCTTTTGACAGCCATTAGGGTTAGGGTTAGGGTTACTTTCTGTATATCCTTTACCAGTAATGTCTGGGATGAATTTATTAACAGATATCTTAATTTCCATGTGTACAAAGCTGCTGAGAAACATACAGGCATGGTGTGTATTCTATCCCAAAAGACCTGCTTAGCCAGCATCAAGTCCAGATGTCACAAGTATTAAAGTATGTCTGCTAGGACAAATCCATTGCAGTCATCCTTTATAATCTAGTAAATATATAGAGATTATTAAAAGTAAAGTGAATTTGTGTCTGGTTATTTTGTACACTATATTGGCAAACGTTTGTGGTCACTTGAGCATTTTATCAAATGTGATTTCAAACATCATCTTGCAGATTTATTTCCATTAAGCTAAATAGTTCTAGTAAGAATTTCCACTCCAATGCCAAGCTTGAATGTGAGATATCTCTTCATTCAGCTCCAACAGTATTAATGAGATCCTACACTAATATTAGGTAAGGATGGGTGGGGTGCATTTGCCATTCCAGTTCATCTCAAAGGTGTTCAGTGGTCTTTAGTGTCAATCACTGTTTTTTCACACTAATAAAAACACAGCATATGATAAAGGAGTTTTGTGCTCACTCAGGACCATTGTCATGCTGCAGCAATGTTAGCGTCTCTCAGTTTCAATGAAGTTATAGTGTATTGCTATGTATTGTATTGTATTGTAAATCAAAGATGGGAGAGGAACCGCAAATGGATCTGATGGTCAGATGACACTTTT
>JAOTRA010000036.1:2050479-2061146 GCA_026260255.1 Pseudolaguvia tuberculata | reverse complement strand
ATGTAAGAGCCTTAATAAGTAATCAGGACATTGCTGTCCAATTAATAAAAAAATGCTTAAAAAGCTTAAACTCTGGCTCCAGTAAATAGATATGAGCACATTAGTAATACTTTTAAATGTACTTTCTTTGCTTTGTTAGTCCAGATTTGTGACCTTCCTAATTATATTAGCAAAGTGGGAGTAAACTAAATAATGGAAAAAAAGCGCGATAAAGCAGTTCCCTCTTGGCCTTGTATTCAGCCTATTTGCAGGTTCCACTTTGCTTGATTAAATCCCTGTAGAATTCGTGTGTGGCGAGTTTGCTGTAGTTAATCAGAGGGTCGTTCCCTTTGGGACCCACAGGCAAAGAAAAGAGAAGAGATTAGAGACATAGGAACGGGAAGCAGATGCTCTGAATGTTATGACGCAGGGTCGTCAATTGAGCTGCTCAGGCGCCTCGCTGTGTGAAAAAAACAATTTTCGGAGAATTGACGTGGTAATTGGTGTGACTCAAACTAATTAAATCCAACGTTAACATGATAATGTTTAACACCTCATAAGAGTCCTTGTTCAACTGTGTTTTTAAAGTCATTAGATGAGTCTAAGCAACCCGAAAATGTTTTTCTGTACACAGTGAGATGGTAATTACCGGAATAGTATGCTTAATAAAGTTCAGAGACAGATTAAGAGAGAGAGAGAGAGGGGGGGGGGGGTTGTGGAGAGAAATAGATAGATGTATTTCTTTCTCTTACCATTCTTTTCATTTCTTTGGAAACCTGGTTGCCCGCCAGGTGGTTATAAAATGGCCGGTCGGTCCAGTGTGAGCTGTTGTGGGTAATGCTGTTTGTTCGCTGGCGATTCATTTTGGCAATCATGGCTTTTTCTTCTTTCTGTTGAAAGAGAGGCAAAGTGTTATCATTTCCTACTATTTAACTGTTGTTGTTGTTTACACAAACAGGACAACCAGCCAGCGGTGTGCAGCCGTTTACAGTCTGTAATAATAATAATAATAATAATAATAATAATAATAATAATAATAATAATAATAATAATAGAGCAAAAGTCTCCTAATCTAATTTACTAGAAATTGTATAAATAAGAATGAAACCCCTGTTGAGGTTGTCTGTCAGTTAGTTAATACGTTTTCAAAAGCTACTAGTCACTTGTTTACCATTTCAGACCATTAGAATAAGAGCTGAACGCTTAGAAAGATATAATAGCTAACAAATATTTTCTTATTTTTTTATGTTTTAGTGCAGGTGTCAAAAAATTAATCCTGGAATGGTTTGCAGATTAAAGTTACAACACTAATCAAACTAGCTAATCAAGGTCTTTTAAGGTATACTCAAAAGTTAAAAAGGGTGTTGAGGCAAACTTGAGCTAAACTATTTCATCTTACCACTAAAAGTAAAAGTTTTAATAAGCTGAAGAGATAAAACTTTCAATAAAAACAATCTTAGGATAAGAGGAAGGGTGGGGTTGACCTTGTTGCTAAAGACGATGTCAACATGTTTGCTAATTTTACAACAAGTGGTTAATAGGGGCCATGTCTCTTTCAAAGATTCATAGTATTGTAGTCCACAAGATTACACTGTCCATCAAACAAGTAGACCAAGCAAATAAGTAGGAACCTTCCATTGATAATGACTATAATGTATGATTATGATTTCAACCCTAGCTAATACAGTGAGTAGCGTTTTATTTCTTAAACATCCTCTTAAATAAAAAGAAGTTTCTGAGGGTCCAATGAGAAACTACTAAAATTAGCTTGAGAATTTATTAAAAACTAGAGGCATAGTGTAAGACCGTCATCAAGGAAGTAATGTGGTCAGCAATCACAAACAAATGGTTAGTAGAACTAACGTTTATGTTTAATAGTGACGCACTATGTGAAAGGAACTCAAGGGATTGGGACTAAACAGCTGTGCAGCCTTAAAAAAAGCCACTTATCCGTGAGGTCGATCTGGACTCTGGAGCAATAGAAGAAGGTCATGTGGTCTGAGGAGTCCAAATTTACCCTGCTTGTGTGCGATGGGTACATCAGGGTAAGAGGAAAGAGAGGTGGGTGAAGTTAGGGGCAGTGGTGACTCAAATGGTTAAGGCGTTGAGTTGCTGATCAGGAGACTAGGAAGACACTGCCAAGTCCGCTGCTGCTGTCTAAAACAAACAAGCTCCAGGGGTGCTGCACCATAGCGGTCTATGCAGTCTGACCCCAACCTTCCAAGGATGAATATACACTTCACTATATGTTGTAGGGTGTATAATCATGTATGTGACAAATAAAATTGGTATTGCCTAGTACCTACAGTACAGCATTGGGCAATGTTATGATCTGGTATTGCAACGTTGTTCAGGTCTAGATTCAACATCATTATGTTCCCACAAAATGGGCTCAGCTGACTACTTAAGTATATTGAATGACTATCTTCCCGGATGTCATAAGCAGATTTCAATATGACAATGGTAGGATTCATCTGGCACAAATTGTGAAAATGGTGAGTCAGGTAAACATCAATTTCACACATGAATTAGCCACTACCTTCATGTGGAGTCCAAACCTTAACCTTATTGAAGAATATATATTTGCTGATTAAGGGTTTGTATCATATTGAGATTAAAATGAACTCAGATCTCACCAATTTGGAAGAAAATATACAAAACAAAGGGGTGTATCAGTCCTACATTTTTGCTGAGAGAGTATTTTACAAAGCAGTTTAACACTAAAATTAGCTTCTAAATCTGTCCCTGACTTGCGGGATGTTCCGCAGAACACATTGAACTGTCTGACTCTCCCATCAATAGAAAACTTACAGTTGACAGGGATAAACATAGTGATATTGTATAAACGTATCGAAGCAATGACACAGCAATGAATAATAAAAGCCAAAGGTAGTTTAATGAAATATTACAGTGTGTGACTTTTCCAGACTGCCAGTGTATATTACCCTATTTTAAAAAAAATGTAAATGCAGGCTAATAAAATAAGTATATATTCAGCTAATCTTCAGGCTTCTAGCAATTAGTGCATGTGCATATACACAGCTTTTTCATGAACAATAAATTAGTAGGTTAATAATAATAATTAAGAGTAGAATAATCATGTTAGTGAAGCTACTGCATGTCTGATAAGTTCCACAACATTCATAATACCCTCGTGATGAAGGTGAAAGCTTTATAAAAGCTCATAATTCTCATTATTGTATGTTTGTAAAATGTCTACATTCCCGAGGAAGAATTATTTCAGGATAGTTTGTGTATGCGTCTTAATGACTTACAAGTTTTTTTTGTTTTTTTTTCAATCAACTCAACTCATTCATTCATATATTCATCATCTTACCCGCTTATTCCCTAATTTGGGGGTCACGTGGTTGTGCTGGAGTCTATCCCAGCGCACATGGGCAAGAGACAGGGGTAAATCCTGGACAGGTCACCAGTCCAATGAGGGCCACACATAGACGAAAAACCATTCTAACACACATTCACTCCTATGGGTAATTTAGACTCACCAATCAACCTAATCTACATGTTTTTGGACTGTGGGAGGAAACCAGAGTACCCGGAGGAAACCCACACAAGCGTAGGGAGAACATGCAAACTCCGCACAGAAAGACCCTTGGCCCGGGAATTGAACCCGGGACCTTCTTGTTGTGAGGCGATCGTGCCACCGTGTCACCCTTAGTGCTTTAAAATAGTTTCAGAATAAACATGTAGGACCTCTAAAATTCGGCAAGTTATGAGTTACTTTTTGCTTTGAGATGAATGCAGGCCCCTAATCATCATGTATATGTTCTTCAGACTAGCTACGTCAGAAGGAAATGCTATTCATTGTAGCAAATCTGGTCAATCTTTTTTCTTATAATATTTTATGCAGATGTTACAGGAAACAAAAGGACAAACACTCTGACCCGCTTCTGGCTGCATCCCACTATGAGGAACGTTTCAATGTTGTGCTTCCTCAGATAGACATTGCGTTCGCCACCAAAGCCAGGCTCCACATCGTAGTCGCCATTCAGGTAGTTTAGAGTAGCTTTGGTAATGTGGATACGGCTAAGAGAAAGCAAAAAAATATATATATAGAGTTAATATGTTAACAACTACAGGAAAAACGTTAGTTTAGCCTGCCACAATAGAAACGTATACACTGTGAATAAATGCTGGTTAAATGTGATTGGTTTAAAATCTTTTCTGTTATTTAAGTCTTGTGCAGGTCTTTCCCACTCACCCTGCTTTTCCTCCTGCCTCCATATGATTTGCCAGCGTGACATCATTGGACCAGACATCAAACTGCCACTTTCTCAACCCCAAGACACCGCAGTGTACCCGTCCGCTGTGGATTCCCACTCTCATGTTCACGTTGACACCAGTCACTTCCCTCACCAATCTTATACATACACAATGAACAAAAACAGAAAGTGCAATAGTGAACACAGCAAACTTTATCACCCCTCACCTAGAATTGAGCTTTACTTATGTGGTTTTACAGTATGCAGAGCAGCATTTCCAGGCAATGTGGTAATTACTTTAATTTTATTACTATCTACCTAATGCTTTTTCTGGAAAAAGCTTTTAAAGAAAACAAGCAGTACCCTTTTGACAATGATTGGTGACCTCAGTTCTTTCACAAGCATTTATAAATCAAATATTCGAATGTCTCTGTTTAACAGGATTACAGGTAGCTAAGCATCTCAACCAAGCAGCTTTAAAGTACATACACACGGCTTAATTTCTTGCAAAAGTCACTTGAAAAATAATTTGCATGGATTAATTGATCAAACAGAATATAAACTTAATGATAAATAGAAAAGTAAAACATTATATGCATCAGGCATGACTGGCTTTTGAAGGCCTAACATGGCAGTTATCTCTTTTTATACAAATGAGCAATTTGGAGTTAAGAGTCTGGCTCAAGTGCCAAACAGTGGCAACTTTGTGGTGCCACGAACCTCCAGATATCAAACAAACACCTTACCAACTGAGCTACCACTTTCTCCTTTAACGCAGGCATTTGGCTGCTTTGAAGGAAAATCATACAGTTATAATCAGGTTCTGTTATATGAACTGCATGCAGTAGTTCCATGTCCTAGAAAATGACATTTGTTCTTTTAACAATAAACCCACAAAAATAATCCCTTTGATAATGGTATTCCATTTTTCTTGTAGAATGGAACCTATCGACCTATGAGATATTTTTGCACTATATAAACTAAAAAAAAAATTGTTTGAAAAAAATGAGTTTTTTTTTAATAAGTGTTGAAATAACCTCAATGCAAGGTTTTCATGGTTGAAATGAATGCCTACAGATGCCTTTATTAGGATTAGAAAGAGCAGATTGATAGATTGGGATGGATATCATTAAGTAAAAAATGTGAACAGGAGGAAGTATCACTTTTGCACACCAGTAAAGATTTTTTTTTTAATTATTATCCATCTTCCACTTGAGAGACAGTGGTGGCTCAATGGTTAAGGTGCCTAAGTTGTTTATCGTTTGACCAGGAAGACCAGAATTTCAAGCCTAACCACCGCCACTGTTGGGTCCTTGAGCAACACCCTTAACCATTTACTATGCAAATATAGTCTACCTATAGTTGAGATTTGCTGGCTTTATGTGTTTGTTTTTATAAACTACTTCACCAATAAGCTAAAACTAATGCAATATACACGTGCAATATTTCTGCAAAATGACATGCTGTTGGCAACTCATACAACACCTGAGGGTGCACAGTTCCAAGGCGAAAATACATTTATTGACCCTGGGCACACATTTGTCTTTCCAATGCACACTTGCATGCACACACAATGAGCATCAATCTCATAGGTTAATAATTCAGCAATGCCTGCAGGGACTTCTTTCCTTCTTTGCATTCGCTAATTAACAAGAAGAAGAAAATGCAACCAAACCCTGTGCTCATTCTTTCTCATGAGAAATTTATGCAGCTAATAATTCTTGTTTAAAGTAGAAAAGCCTGATAAATCGTATACTTTGTAAATCGTAAACCTCATACGAAAAACAACATGGCCTACATACAGTATAAGGCCCTTTTTATTTATTATCATGTATTTCATGTCTACATAAAGAGAAGTAGCTTAGTGGTTAAGCTGTTACTGATAACAGAAAGGCCAGGGTTCGATTCTCCACCAATGCCCTTAACCTCAATTGCTCAATTGTACAAAGCGAGAGAAAATTGTATGTTGCTCTGAATAAATGCTGTAATGCATACACTCCAACACACACTAAAATTACTGCAGAGACCGCTTCCTTCTTCCTCAGACATGAAATGAAAGACTTACGAAATGGCTTCAATCATGTCCATGCCCATCTCCACACAACAGTGAGCGTGATCAGCCCGTGCCTCTGGCAAACCGGACACGCAGTAGTAACAATCTCCTAAGATCTTAATCCGCAGACAGTGATTTTCCTTCACACACAATCAGATACACAGATGTAATAATTAGGAGTAAGCTACTGTCACCATTATTAAAGTCATTCGATTTTCTTCCTTATGCTTGTTGTTCAGTCAGTGTTTAGTAACATTAGTGGAATATGATTTCATACATTTGCTGTGTGAGGATATTTAACATTTCATATTCATATAAGTATTGAGATTTTCATTGGGGGTGATGAGGATAGACAGGATTAAAAATGGGTTTATTAGAGGGACGGAGCATGTAGGATGTTTTGGAGACAAGATGAGAGAAGCTAGGTTGAGATGGTTTGGAGATGTGCAGAGGAGGGACATGCAGTATATTGGTAGGAGAATGCTGAAAATGGAGATGCCGGGCGGGAGGAAAAGAGGAAGACCAAAGAGGAGGTTTATGGATGTGGTGATGGAAGATATGCAGGTAGTTGGAGTGAAAGAGTCAGATGTAGAGGACAGGGTAGTGTGGAGAAAAGCAATCCGCTGTGGCGATCCCTAACGGGAGCAGATGAAAGGAGAAGAAGAAGAAGAAGAAGAAGAAGATATTCATGTAAGTATTATATTACACACATTTCCTCTTTTAAAGGACAAAAAAGGAGATATGGAATAAAAAGAATGTTTATTCAGTTGGTCATTATGGTCAGAAGAAAAGCACATGATTATAAATATCTCTTGGAATAAAGAATGAGTTTCTGTATATAAGGAATGAATGAAAACTAAAAGAATTTCAAACCAGACAAACCAATATTTTATTCACAATAGAAGATGATATAAATCTTTAAAGCTTATTTCAAATATGAGGCAAGTCAATTCCGCACTTGGACCCTTGTGATAGCTACGGTATATGCTTTTGCATTGCCCTGCTGAAATAGATGGTGCTTTAAAACCTTTATAAATCTTTCAGCATTATCAAAGCATGCAAGCGTTCTAAACCATAGCCATCCAACAAATCATCCTTGTCCCATACACGCAGAGATTTCGTAATTTTTCTGAATCTTTTGACGTTTAATGTAGATCCGTGTGTGCCATGTTTACATCTTTTCCCTGCACTTGCATGGGTTTTCTGTAGATAGTTTTCTCCCACAGTCCAAAAACTGATTCCATCAGTCCATAAGGCTTGATGGTGATTATAAATTGCCCATGTGTGTGTGTTTATTCGTCTATGTGTAGCCCTGTAATGTATTGGCGGTCTGCCCAGGTCGTACCCTTATCATTTGCACTAATTACACTGGGATAGGCTCCAGCAGATCCCTGTGACCCCAAATTAGGGAACGAACGGGTTAGAAGATGAATGAATGAATGAATGAAGTTACAGTATTGAGGTCAAATTAACAAAATTAACAAATTAAAATTAAATTTTCTCCCATTTGGACATTTTCCATGACTTTCTTCTTTTCAAAATATTTTGCTTTTACAGCCTTTCAACGTCCCGTGCAAACTTTTAAAAAATCTGTAGCAGGCATCACATTTAAAATGTAGAATTTTTTTGGTTTAATCATTTGTTACGTTATCCCTAATATTTGCTTATGCTATTTAAAAGTCTTTTTAGAACCTTTCCACAACCCAAATTCCAATAAAGTTGGGATGTTTTTTTTTAGTTTTTATTTCATTACGATGAATATACTGGACAGGACAGAAAAGTGAGGAGCCAAGGAGTTGATTGAAGATGAGATGAAAGCCTCTGGCTTAACACCATCAATGCTCAGTCATATGACAACCACCAGAACCTAACCCACTAGGCACACATTAAAGTTTTTGTTAAGCAAGAAGCCACTATCAATTTTGAACCTTATGAAAGAATACGAGTTGGGTTGGGTCCCCCATAACACACCCATTCTGCTGCATTTGTACAAAGCAATGGGAATTGTGTAAAAATAATTCCCAGCTCGTAATTATGTATGCCATAGTATTACTCAGAATGCTGTCCAGATATCATGATGGGATGTGGGTTTGGTTCAGAAGCAGCTGGATTGATGAGTAAAGTTTGGCTACAGATGCACTCTGTATAGATAAGATCTTGTATGTTTAGAGAGACGACAAGTGAAATACAAGAGTATGTTTGGCTAAACTCAGCAATGGGTCAGCCTTTTGACTTTGCAGAAAGATCGCTTTACTCACTGCAGCCAGTTTGTCGAATCTCGCAAACAGCTCGTTCAGGGTCATGACCAATTCCTGAGCTGTGCACTGAGATGCCAGACTGGTGAATCCCTCAATGTCAGCAAATAGGATACTGTACAGAGAGAGAAACAAAATATTAACCTTGTGATTTATCAGCTTTGCTTATTACAATGACTTTGCAAAAGTTCTATACACAAGCATATGTTAATAGAATGAGCTTGGATTGTGCCCTTCTTTAAATAATTAAGACCCAAACATAGATATCATAGCAACATTGAGCTATCCCATGAGTGGCAACTAAATAATAAACTAAATAAATTAAAATCAATGTTAGTAATGCATGGTATGTAAATAGCTGATTATGTATGATATTGACAATGTTAACGTTAATGTCGGGCGGCGCGGTGGCGTAGTAGATAGCACGGTTGCCACGCGACAAGAAAGTCCCAGGTTCGATTCCCTGGCCGGAGATCTTTATGTGCGGAGTTTGCATGTTCTCCCCGCGCTTGCGTGGGTTTTCTCCGGGTGATCCGGTTTCCTCCCACAGTCCAAGAACATGCAGATTAGGTCGATTGGTGATTCTTTGTCCATAAGAGTGACTGTGTGTGTGAATGGTTGTTTTGTCTGTGTTGGCCTGAGACTGGCAACCCCAGGTGTACCCCTGCCTCTCGCCCTGTGTGCGATGGGATAGGCGCAGCAGACCCCCGTGACACTGAATTAAGGAATAAGCGGGCAATAAGATGAATGAATAGATGAACATGTCACTTGTTAAATAAAGTAGTAAATTCATCATAAATCATATCATTGAAGTTTAATACGAATTCATAATTGTTGGCTGTAATCTACTAATGTACTGACCACTAGAGGTGGAAAACAATCACATCACAACAATACTGTTTCACTAACAACTAAAGGGGGAGCATTTTTAAAAGTGCCCCGTACTGACTGACGACCCGTTGCGTCACATGTTAGACTCTGTTTCAATGCCACTGATACCAAAGACTGATTTGGGAGTGTAGAGTGGATCAATGAAAAAAACAAACAAATAAAAGCCAAGGAAAAAAAAAAGCTATCAAATCAGGAATCTTTGAAGGCTGTCCATCAGTTTCACAATCACAATGAGGTAACAGATACAGTCCTTCACTCTACGAGACTACATCATATGAGACGAGCAGGACAAATAGCTTGCAGGGGGTTTAGATGACCTCACATGGGTTATAATTACAGTAATTATCTAATAGCTAACTGCACAGCTTTCAACCAGGTGGGAAGAGAAGGGGAGAAACATTGTTACAGGTCTTCCACTAACGGGAATATCTGGAGTGACCCTAGGGCCTGGTGCTGGTTGATACAGGAGATACAGATTAAGGCTTCTTTTCACGACCAAAGTGGCTTGACTCTCTGCTTTTCTCATAATCTCAGAACAAAAGCGTTTTTTCACAAACTGTTGAAGGCTTACAGATGAGAAGATGCTTTTACACAACACAATGAGCCTGCTGTACTAAAAGCATGTGACCGCTGAGCAGACTCTCTGGGTGCTTTCTACTGGATAATCTTTGAATTTTATCCTTCTACTCCAAACTGTGATACATTTCACCACAGAAAGTAACACGGAATCAAAGTGCAGACCAAATTCCAATCTAAAGTTCACCCTGTTGTTCAACAAGTGTTTATGGGCATGTGGTTTTAGAAAATTATTTTTATTTTGATAGCAAATCAATAAAAGTGCAGGAGAAAAAAAGCATTATGGGTAAATGGTCATTCTAGCAAAGAGGTAAATCTGACACCACATTTATAAGCCAAATAGAATATATTAGGAATAATGTATATTTATTTATATATGTATATTTGCATTCCACTTACGGTGAACTTTGATTTAATTTAAAGGTCCTATCATCTAACAGCAAATTATAAATAGCCAGTGCATGGTGCATTTGTTACATGGGCCTTAGGTAGGTTCTTATATGACTGATACCCTTCTTAAAAGAACACTATCACCTCTTCCTATTCCTGTTATTGTGATTATAAAAATCACAACCCCCACTGTACCAAATACATCACCTGGAGAAACTCATAATCACCCCATTTCCAGCCACCAGAACTGTTTTCACTCACACATACACATACACACTTATACATTAATTTCTGTTCAAC
>JAOTRA010000036.1:2022128-2043104 GCA_026260255.1 Pseudolaguvia tuberculata | reverse complement strand
ATTCACACACACATTCACTTCTATGGACAATTTACAATCACCAATCCACCTAATCTGCATGTTTTTGGACTGTGGGAAGAAACCTATGCAAGAGCGGGGAGAACATGCAAACTCCGCACCCGGGACCTTCTTGTTGTGAGGCGACTGTGCTATCCACACGCCACCGTGCCGCCCCTTAACCAGACATAAGTAAAAGGAAAATCTATTACAATAAAAAATGAGTAAAACTGTTATTCTGTTAAGTATCCGTGGTGGCCATGAATTAGATATAATCATGTTTATTAAACAGTCATTAAATTGGTTAGACCTGTTCCTGTGTTACGTAGAGAAGTTTACTATTTCCTGGCTCTCTGGTGTTAAAGTTGACCTGCTCCTTGTCACATGGTTTTGAAATATTTAGAATGTCTGGAGAATGTTTATATTTATCATTAGAAACTTTGACAACAGCCACCACTCAGCACTAAACCCATTAATCTTTGCAGATTTATAATAAATAAAAGAAAGTATATTGGGATTTCAAATAAATCACAGTGGAACTTTAGATGAAATGTTGGATGACATTCTCTGTGTGTGTGTGTGTGTGTGTGTGTGTGTGTGTGTGTGTGTGTGTGTGTGTGTGTGAGATAAACAATGAGAGACAGAACTGTAAATCGAACAAGACTTATATGTGCATATGTACATGTGTGTATGACAGAAAAGCGTGAGTAGATGTGATAAAACTTAAACTAGTGTGTGTGTACAGGTTTATACAGCCTGGTGAGGACCAAAACCTGTATACACACACAGACGCATGGGGACTTGTGTCACAGTGAGGTTTAAACCAAAATTGAGGTCCCCATGGGAACAAAAACTCAAACAGGATGTGTTTGCGTGTGTGTGTGTGTGTGTGTGTGTGTGTGTGTGTGTGTGTGTGTGTGTGTGTGTGTGTGTGTGTGTGTGTGTGTCAGTGTTTAGAAAGCTGGCCACGATTTACAGTGTCCACTTTTAAACCACTAGGTGGTGCTAAGGTTAGTTAAAAAGGTTAAAACTGAGAAAAAAGTAACTAAGATAACAGATTCTGCCCTGTTTATGAATAAATAGTTAATACACGAGTAAGGTGACATTTTGCCCCCATATATAAATTTTTTTTGGATGAAGGAGCAAAATGAAGATGAGCAGCGGTCCCTATGTTAAATGCTTTAGACTTTGAATCATAGTTACAGATTTGGCAGCAGGAATTTTATTATTATGGGTTGTCGGTTTAATTACAAGAATGATCCTATACTGGAACTGATTTATTAAATCATTTCATCGGTAATAGAATAGTGACATTGAAAGGGAGTCAAAGCTGAAGCAGGTCAAGCTGACAGTGTCTCTGCTGGCAGGTTTACCAGTGATCAAGTGAAGACTTTTACTTTGTCCTTCATCTCTCTCTCTATCTCTCTCTCTCCTACCTCACATTGTCGTGCTTCTGGATGTAGATCTTGTGGAACATCATATCCTCCTGCTTGGCATTTATGTCGGCTTTCATCTCCATGGCAACATGGCGGGGAAGCACGGAGAGGAGGAGGCGTTCCTGCGAATGAGAAGAAAAAACTGCAAATGAGTGAAAAAGAAACAGGGACCTGATTTTAATCCATCCTTATTCAGGGCTGTCCATTTCTGTGCACATGAAGCAGTGAACATTTAGCATTCATCTTCTAGTTAGCACTTTTAACCTTTAGCTTCTGTTATGAGCAGTTATCAACAGTGACAACAGTGGCTATACAATGACATCACCTTGCTACGTGTGGAATACAGTGGAGTGGCTCAGGGCAGTCTGAGCCACTCCAGAAGGATCTGGTTATCTCCTGTCAAGGCTGATTAGCTCTTGTCTCGTGCATTGTGTGTCTTTTCTGTGATCCTAACATAAATCATTAGTCTGATATCTGCTCTTTATCATCTTCTTCTCCTTTCGGCTGCTCCCATTAGGTGTCGCCACAGCGGATCACTCTTCTCCACACTATGTCCGCTACATATTTATCATCTTCACTAGCTTTTTTAAAAAAAATGTATTATGTTTATTGAAAACCACTATTCTGTCTTTCTGAGCTACTGTATGTTACCTGCAGTCAGCTTCATTCTCACCTGCTGTTGGTTTTCTCTCTGGGAGTGCAGACGGGCCTGAATGCATTCTCTTGTCTCCTGGAAGGCCTGCCTCTGTGAGCCTTCTGCTGGGTAGTGTGTACACACACCTACTATATTGGTGCAGGAGAAGATCAGCACGTTGGCCACAAGCTGTGAAACAAAAGCACACAGCATTAATAATGCCAGAAGAAGAAGAAAAAAAAAAACATGTGAAGGAACAGTTTAGATTCTGCAGTTTTCCTAAATAGCTTATTATTAATGGAATCCATAGATATACTTCCTGGTTTATTACATAGTTATAAAGAATATCAAACAGTAACTGCTAATACACAGACCCAATCAGGAAAACAGTGTGTCTGGGGTTATCTTATACAGTGGTGTGAAAAAGTGTTGCCCCCCTACCTGATTTCCAATTGTGTATGTTTGTCACACTTTAATCTTTCAGACCATCAAACAAATGTAAATATGAGTCAAAGATAACATGAGTAAACACCAAACAGTTTTTAAATGAAGGTTTTTATTATTAAGGGAAAACCAAATCAAAAACTACATGGCCCTGTGTGAGAAAGTGTTTGCCCCCCTGTTAAAACATAACTTAACTGTGATTTATCACACCTGAGTTCAATTTCTCTAGCCACACTCAGGCCTGATTACTGCCACACCTGTTTGCAATCAAGAATTAACTTAAATAGGACCTGCCTGACAAAGTGAAGACCAATAGATCCACAACAACTAGACATCCTGTCGAGATCCAAAGAAATTGAGAAAGAAAGTAATTGAGTTCTATCAGTCTGGAAAAGGTTATAAAGCCATTTGTAAAGTTTTGGGACTCCAGCGAAACACAGTGAGAGCTCACCCAAGAGGTTAGGGTTAAGGTCAATGTTCATGACTCCACCATAAGAAATGGTCTGCATGTCAGGGTTCCAAGACGAAAACCGCTGCTGAGCAAAAGGAACACAAAGGCCCGTTTCAGTTTTACCAGAAAACATCTTGATTATCCCCAAGACTCTGTGGACTGATGAGACAAAAGTTTAACTTTTTGGAAGGTGTGTGTCGCATTACAGCTGGCGTAAAAGTAACACCGCATTTCAGAAAAAGAACATCATACCAACAGTAAAATATTGTTGTGGTAGTATGATGGTCTGGGGCTGTTTTGCTTCTTCAGGAACTGGAAGACTTGCTGTGATAAATAAAATTATGATATCTGCTGTCTACCAAAAAAATCCTGAAGGAGAACGTCCGGCCATCTGTTTGTGACCTCAAGCAGTGAAGTGAACTTGGGTTCTGCAGCAGGACAATGATCTAAAGCACACCAGCTTGTTCACCTCTGAATGAATAAAGAAAAACAAAATGAAGACTTTGGAGTGGCCTAGTCACTGCCCTGAATCCTATTGAGATGCTGTTGCATGACCTTAAAAAGGTGGTTCATGCTTGAAAACCCTCCAATGTGGCTGAATTACAACAGTTCTGCAAAGATGAGTGGATCAAAATTCCTCCACAGCTCTGTAACAGACTCATTTCAAGTTATCGCAAATGCTTGATTGCAGTAGTTGCTGCTAAGGGTGGCCCAACCAGTTATAAGGTTAAGGGGGCAAACACTTTCTCACACAGGGCCGTGTAGTTTTGGATTTTGTTTTCCCTTAATAATATATAACCTCCATTAAAAACCTTACATTAAAAGTGTGACAAACATGCAAAAAGATTGGAAATCAGGAAGGGGGCCAACACTTTTTCACACCCCTGTAGATAACAACATTTCTATAAGATCACGAGTTATTTTCATCTGATTGCAGGTCGGATGTGAGAACAGTGCACGTATTCTGTTACCAAGCGGTCAGTAACACTCATGTTAGATGTGAGATCAGTACACAGAAGCGTCTGTTCAGTGTCTGTTTGCATTATTTCAGCTCATGTTGCTCTCCTTGGGGCAGCGCCGTGGCGTAGTGGTTAGCACGGTCGCCTAACAACAAGAAGGTCCCGGGTTCGATTCCTAGGTCAGGTCTTTCTGTACGGAGTTTGCATGTTCCTCCCACTGTCCAAAAACATGTACATTAGGCGGATTGGTGAGTGTAAATTGGGCATAAAATCCCAGCCATTAGGGTGCAGCCTTAGTGCCGGTCCCAAACCCGGATAAATGGGAGGGGTTGTGTTAGGAAGGGCATCCAGCGTAAAAACCCAGCCAAGTCGAATGTGTGCGAGTGATCCCATTGTGGCAACTCCTAACGGGAGCAGCCAAAGGACACACTAAAAAAATAGTGCTCTCCCTGTTTGTCCCTTTATTGTCTGTCTCTTTGTATATTTACAGATTTTACAGAATTGACGAAGAAAAACGAATAAGAAATCATTCATTCATTTATCTTCTATACCTGCCTGTTTCGTAATTTTAGGGTCATGGGAGATTGCTGGAGCCTATCCCAGCTCTCTGAAGAGTAAATGCCACAAGGGGTACACCTTGGTTCACCAGTCCATCACAGAGCCATATACGCACTCACACTCATCCTGATAAGCAATTTAGAATCACCAGTCAACCAAACATACTTGTTTTTAGACTGTTTCTCCCTTCTCTGTCTGTCTCCTTGTCTCCTTGTATATTTACAGATTTTACAGAAGGTCTCACTCAGAGCTCTAATGCTAGTTTAATGCATTGTGGCCATGGTGAGAATAATAGCAATCCCAAAGCTCTTCTGTCTAATTAAGACAACGTGAGCTTGTGTATTTGTGCTGAAAACAAAGTGTAGCTTTAATGTGTTTCATGTTACAGGTCTATTACAACAAGCCTTGAGCTAGAACATACAAATCCCTATACAGCTAGAAAGAGAGATTGCATTTGGATGTAAACAAAGCATATCAGATAGTTTGTGCCCTTAAGGAAGAAAGTGTTATTGCTGTACGCAAGAACCTCATGCTATTATCACCATAGACCACAACAAAATCATAAATTAACCCTGACATTGTCTCCAAGGGCTCAGTGTTACTGCTTACATGTAAAAACAGAGATAACACTATGTAAGAAAATGTAGTAGGAAAAACCAGCAGATGTAAAGAATAATAAGATTGTTGTGGCTCTAATATCCAGGCTCTGGTTCTACAATTAATACAAATTGAAATACATCTCATTGAACATATACCATTTGGCGTAATGGATAGCACAGTTGCCTGACAACAAGAAGGTCCCGGGTTCGATTTCCAGGCCGGGGATCTTTATGTGCGGAGTTCTCTCCGTGCTTACGTGGGTTTCCTCCAGGTACTCCGGTTTCTTCCCACAGTCCAAAAACATGCACTTTAGGTTGATTGGTGATTCTTAATTGCCCATAGGAGTGAATGTGTGTGGTTGTTTGTTTGTGTGCCCTGAGATGGACTGGCAAACTGTCTAGGTTGTACCCCTGCCTCTTGCGCTTAGTGCGCTGCGATAGACATCAGCAGACCTACTACTAAGAAGAAGAAGAAAACAAAAGTAGAATTGAAGAAAAACTAACAAATCATTCATTCATTTATCTTTAATACCTGCTTATTTTGTCATTTGGGGTCACGGAAGATTGCTGGAGCCCATACCAGCTCTTTGAAGGTCGCCAGTCCATCACAGAGCCACATACACTCCAGTCAACCTAACATAATTGTTTTTAGACTGTATAAGTAGTATCCACTTGGGCATTTGATATCTTGTTGAAAACTGGATTACCCTGTTCTCGTCTGTTTTTTTCATCTAGAATATGCAATTGTACAGGCCCTGTAGCATGAACTGTAAACAGAAATGAAAACATGCATATTCACACTTGCAGCACGACTAGCACAGCAATGCATATTCTGTAGATTTCCTGGAACGGTTCTATTTATAACCCCACTTCCTTGGCGGCCCTTATTAGGAAACACTTTTCTCCATACGCAGCCCAATACAAACATTATTAATATTTAACACAAGCATACGATCATACAGAAAATTATTGTTAGCATCGCTAAATCTGTACAATTATCCAGAAAAGATTTAGCAATATTAGAAAGCTTCTCAGTGTTGATTTACAAATTAATAAAGAAGAAGAAGAAATATAATCAAGTGTTGTGCTGGAGGGAATGTGTCAATGTGAGCAAAGAGCAGTTCATAGGAGTAAGTGCACTTAATCTAATGTAAGCTTATATATCTGAAAACTCACGAGAAAGGCACAGTTTGAAAAATGATTTAGGGCTTAATGTTTTCGTTTTAGCTTAGATGCATTTATAATTAAATGCACCTAAGCTATTTATAATGTCGATAATGGAATAATACGTAATTTTGTCACTTTAATTGCTTTTGTTTATTCTGATAATTTTGCACAGTTTCACTGTTGACTACCTCACTGTTTTTGTGTTATTGTCTTTACCTGCTGTGTTTGTCTTCCACTTCTTCCACTGTTTGCACTGTACTTATTGTATGTAATTATTGTTTGTAGCACGAAGGTCCCGGTAAAATGTTGTCTCATTTTACTGTCTACTAATCAGTCATATATTGTTAAAATGACAATAAAACTTTTTCGACTTTGACTTTATTCAATGCACTGAGAGGACAATGCAATCAAAAACTCCTTGTGCTTGCACTATGACAACATTTTTCTTACAGTTAGGCATTTGGAATTTACAACTGAGCAATTGTGGGTTAAGGGTCTTGCTCAAGGGCCCACTGCGGTTGCTTGGTGAGGGTGGGAATCGAACCCCCGGTCTGGTCTTTTTGGTGTTAGTCCAACACCTCAACCACTAGGCTACCACTTCCCATTCTTGATTCATTCATTCTTCTTCTAATCACTAATTAATATAGTGTCTCAAATCTAGCCCTTTGCATCATACGTTATCAGATCTCATTAATTGGAGTATTTTCATATAGTATACAATCAATACTCAAGAACAGGAGAAGTTAATTCGATTTTTATCAGACAAAACTGTTCCTGGTCAATATCTAACTCAATTATTGAAGCGCTTATTAAAATTTGGTGGCATATACCGTACACTGATGGATGAAATTTTATACAATGAAGCAAATCATAAAAAGAAGAAATAGGGTGTGGTTAAAGTGCTACGTGATAGTGATAACTGGAAGATCAGGGTTTGATTTCCAACAAAATACCACTGTTGGGCTTCTGAGCAAGGCCGTTAAACATTAAATTGCCCAGTTGAATAAAAGAGATAAAGGTTTGTTGCTCTGTCAAAAGGACATTTTATTCTGTGTAGCATGTTAAATGTTGCACAAACCAAAATCATTCCCTACTTCAGATTAAAAAAATATATATTGATACAAAAAACAAGATTTATACAAGAGGACAATATTTAATGTGGGAAAACTAGTCTTGCATCTAGGATTGCTAGGCGCTGTTATACAGAGACATATAGTGGGGGACATATCGCTCTGGGCCAGGATAATAATGGGACCGATTAGTGCTAGTGGTGCTAAAACCTGTTTTAAAGAATAATAAATGACAATGAACATTACACTAAATGAAGTCAGTGTGAACAGATGCATCTCTTATTATCACAACTCATCAGACTTCTCTAAATGGTCATATTGTCATAGCTGAATACACTGAATACGCAAGTGAAGCATAGAAGCCAGAAAAAAAAAACATCTGGGAGAACCTGAGAACAGTATGTAAGATATGAACCATATGTTAATAACTAATTAAAATACCAGATCCAGAACATATTAACTATTAATGTTAACTTAAAAATGCATATAAAGGTATACATAGATATTCATACATTCATCTTATTACTCGTTTTTTCCATAATTCAGGGGTATTCTGCAGCCTATCCCAGCGCACGTATGGCGTGAGGCAGGGGTACACCATGGACAGGTCGCCAGCCCATTGCAGGGTACACATAGACGAACAACCACACACACTCACAAACACACATTCACTCCTATGGACAATTATGAATCAACCTAAATGTACATGTTTTTATACTGTGGGAGGAAACCGGAGTACCCGGAGAAAACCTATGCAAGCACAGGGAGAACATGCAAACTCAGTATAGACCTTCTTGTTGTGATGTGACCGTGCTAACCACTAAACCAATGGCCTTTTAGTAATTGTTATACAATTATCTAGGATAGCAAAGCATAAAATAATGGCATGTTACAATTTATATAATTTAATATTTATTTATATATTAATATAAGTCATGATTTATTTTCTTAATAAACATTTAATGCTTACAGTATACATAATACAGAATTTATACCATAATGTAAGAAGGTGATTGTTTTATATTTAACATTATTTGTGAACAAATAATAAATAAATTATTAATATGTGATTAGAAAAACGTCATTACTTCTCAGCTTCAGGAGCTGCTTGACGTATGTCGAATTTTAAAGCTCTGCTACAGAAATGTTGTATTTGTTTTTCAGCGTTAAAACTTTTGATCAGATCTGGATCTGTCATCAATCTGATGATGGCAGTAAGTCAATCAGAGGAGGAATAGCACATATCTACACAGAATGCACTGACGGTTTGCATAAATGCTGCACCATTCAAAAGTGAAGTAAAAACACTATCCTGTAATAATTCAAAGTGAAATGTGCAAGATAATGGTAGCTCAGTAGTCAAAGCGTTGGACGGCTAACCGGAAGATTGTGTTTACAAGTACCATCTGTTCAATACTGCTAACCCCCAACTTGCTCAGGTGGTATAATGAAAGTTGCTCTGAAATCTGCCAAATGACGTACTGTGCATGAAGTGCAAATACAGGATGATTCCGTATTTAAAGGGATGTGTGACACCAGTATCTTGCTCTTTTCAGTTTTTTTAATGGTATGACCTAACCACCGTTTTTTAAGCGAATAACATAAGCGGTCAAAATGCACATTTCGGTTCTACCACTACGCAAAGCTCTCGGCTCCAAGATAAAAGTACTCTGCTCAGGCTTTTACACAGCATATGTGAAATAATAGACAAGAACATCTCTATTTATCGGTCATGCTGACACTATCTTTTCTGTCACATGACTAGCAGGTAAGCTCAGTGAGTAGAGAAAAAAAGAACACAATATCTAATGGATGCTTCTTGAGAGCACATATCAACAGAAGCTATACTGGTACAGTGGAAAGCATGGAGGTCAAGATGAGCCTTGGAATCTACTATTCTAATAATGGATTGCTTCAGGGATCTATTGTCAAGTTTGAAAAGTGTGATCCAACTGGTCTTATTAATGTTAGGATTATTAACAAACAGTGAGAAAGTATTTCTGAACCGTTTTATGGTGATGTTTAGCAATGACGCATTTGGAAAGCACAGGCTACGTCAGCAAGTAAGTGACGTTAGCATAAGACAGTAAATCAATCTATAACTACAATATAGATTGCGTCTAAATATGTATAAAATATAACCAATGAAAAAAATATATACAGTATATTTATATAAACTTAAAGTTCATGTCACAAATCACATGTCACAAGCCATAAATGTATTTCTTGTTTTGGATTATAGAATGAATCAGAATTACAGCAATGTCTCTTTAAGAGAATGTTGTTACGCTACTCACAAATCACAAGTCATTTGATTGGTCAAGTTAATTGTTAACCAACCCGTGACACAAACCTGGTGCAAACCCCAGCATGCACGTTCGAAACATTAGAACCATGTTTAGAAGCAAAAACTATAATTCATGTTGGTATATGTTATTGTTGAAGCATACAAGCAGGTTTAATAAATATTATGCATAGTAAACTGGGAAATAAGATGATTCTAAATCTTAAGAAAATGCAACAATGAATATTCATTCTTTTATTTATTTTCTAACTCTCTTATTCTCTAATTCGTGGTCACAGGGGTCTTCTGGAGCTTAGCGCACATAGCTCGAGAGGCAGGGGTACACCCCAGGCAGGTTGCCAGTCCAACACAGGGCTACACACAGACAAACAACCAAAACATTCACACAGATTCACTCCTATGGGCAATTTTGAACCACCAAAACGACCTAATGTACATGTTTTTGGACTGTGGGAGGAAACCAGAGTACCCAGAAAAAAAATCCACATAAGTGCGGGGAGAATATGCAAACTCCGCACAGAAAGACCCCCAACCCGGGACTCGAACCCAGGACCTTTTTGTTGTGAGGTGACCATGCTAACTACAATGAATATTGATATTAATAATGTGAAAAGGATGCATAAATAACACTTAAAATGATGAACTCATTCTATTTCATCTATGATCCTCATTAGATTGCACATTACTAGTTTAGAAATATGATGATGAAACTGCTGTCAGGAGACCACCAAATGCAACCATATTTATTTATTAAGTCTAAGAAAATGAAATTGACTACTAGAAATGGAATTCTAACCTGAGGCATCTTTCTGTATATGTAAGCAATAGTTAAACTTGCTATGATTTATTGATGCAAATCAGACGTGTGAACAAACACAGACAGAGGGAGCAGTCACTTTAACACACTTCCCTCAAACAGCATGGTAGGCCAAGTGAGCAGGTTGTGTTGGCTAAATCTTTGAGCTGTTGTCTATGCTGTTTATGAATTGAAATCCAGGAACATGCTAGGAATACATTTCACTATTTATTTTGGGGTGCCAATGGAATCCGGTGTGATTGCTCAATTAGTACAGTATTAGTACTAAAACATTTACAAAAGCCACACAATGGTTGTGAGCATAATGCCTTTAGGTTCTTGTATCTTTAGATTTATTGTCATCCAGTAAACTTCAACTTAACCATGACCAAATTTAACATTTCTTTTGGATCAGGAACTTCTGATTCTTCTTCTCCTTTCGGCTGCTCCCGTTAGGGGTCACCACAGCGGATTGCTTTTCTCCACACTACCCTGTCATCTGGCTCTTTCACTCCAACTACTTGCATATCTTCCCTCACCACCTCCATAAACCTCCTCTTTGCTCTTCCTCTTTTCCTCCTGCCCGGCATCTCCATCCTCAGCATTCTCCTACCAATATACTGCATGTCCAAACCATCTCAAACTAGCTTCCCTCACCTTGTCTCCAAAACATCCTACATGCGCCGTCCCTCTAGTAAACCCATTTTAATCCTGTCCATCCTCGTCACCCCCAATGAAAATCTCAACATCTTCAACTCTTTCACCTCCAACTCTGCCTCCTGTCCTTTTGACAACGCCACTGTCTCTAAACCGTACAACATCGCTAATCTCACTACAGTCCTATAAACTTTCCCTTTCACTCCTGCCGAAACTAGTCATCAAAACAAACCAAACACGCCTTAATGTTGTCTTCTTATATTTTGTCTCAAACCTCTTGTAAATATATTTTATGGTTTGGGACCCAATCTTGCAGGTTAGAATTGTTGCCTCACAGCAAAAAAGGCCTGTGTTCGATTCTAGGGCAGGGGCCTTTTGGTTTGGAGTTTCTCCCCATGCTTGCATGGATTTACTCCAGGTACTCCAGTATCTTTCCACATTTACAGCTTGTCTACAGGAATGAGTGTGGCCCTGTGATTGACTACCACGGGTTGGTGCACGCTGTACCCGTCCTGCAATTTTGCCCTGCAGAGAGTTGGGATTGGCTCCAGCAGTCCCCTATGATCCTGTATTAGAGAAAAGAAAATTCCACCAGAATTTTCCAGAAATGCACATTTATACTCGTATTTATGAAGATTAGACACTTCAATTTGGTATTTTATTAATAACAGTCAAAATCACAGTCAAATTTAGATTCTGGTGGACTTTTCTGTTTTATTAAAGTAGCCATGCCTTCTATGATACTAGAGGGAATTGTTCCATTTGTGTAACACACGAGGGTGCCGCTTATGCTGGGATTCTAAATGCCATGTCCTGGTCATAACTTTGAAGAGGATCGCTCGCCTCTACCAGATATAAAGAAGAAAAAGCATGTTCAATTTTTCATATGCTACTTCAAAAAAATATTCCAAATATAGTTACTATGAACATGTAGCACATGATTACTCGTTTCTGCAGGTCACAACTACAGAACAAACCGAAAACTGTGACTAGTCCAGAAAACTGAAGCTTGGTACAAGTAAATGCACACTTACATTGTAGGCACTAGGTAGAGGCTATGTCTGTTCATGTGACTTTCAATAAACCATTAAAGCAGGAACCACTAACCTTGGAATGAACTACTGCAGTGGACCTCTTTTAGAAACATATACAATGTGAAATGTAAATGTAGTGGTGTAGTATGTAGTAGTCAGTGGAGGGAAGAACGGCGTTATACATAAACGTTGTTACTCTTTTCCGTAATGAATAATCAAACTAATTTTTGCTTCCTCGTTACCATCACTGAGCTCACTTAAGCGGTTTTCCTCTGAGTAGACTTTAACCATTTGGCCAGGGAAAGGTTTCTTCTCTAGTGTGTGATGGTTGAAATAAGACACATGTGGGAAGTGGTAGCCTAGTGGTTAGGGTGTTGGACTAATACCAGAAACACCGGGGTTTCAAGTCCCACCTCCATCAAGCAACCACTGTGGGCCCTTGAGCAAGGCCCTTAACCCACAATTGCGCATTTGTAAAAAAGAGATGAGAGCATCTTCCAAATGCCAAACTGTAATTGTAACTGTAAGACATCACGGATTATTGGTGTACGTGTTTCTTGGGGTGGGAGACAAGCACATAACTGATGATGATTGGCTTAATTAAATTTCCTTCGGCTCTGTTTGACATCACATACTACTAACCCAGTTGTTATTTATGAGCAAAATCTCTCTCAGAGTAAGATGATCAACATGAGGGGTTATTTAGCTAATATTGCATTATTATCGCAGTTAATTACCCTATTGATGTACTGAAAATGTGTCTAGTTACATGTAATGTAAAAAAATATGATTCTCTGCTTCTCAGATGACAAATGGAAACGATGTTCTGCTCCCAGGCTTTGAATCAACATAAAAAGAATTGCCCTCTGATGTTTACACACACACACACACACACACACACACACACACACACACACACACCCTTAAAGGATTTTCCATGATTAGTATTTATCAGCTCATTTGAATGCTTGCTATGTTAACACATCCTGCTGCCCTCATCGGTCATGCTGCCCTCATCTGAATTTGCTCCTGGAATCAGAATTCAAAAACCACCGCTATAGTAAACGCCAGTCTAACTGCTAGCCAATGAAAAGAATCGCTTAGATCTGCAGAATGTAACACAGGCCTGCCAGTCTTCAGGTGGCAGGAGTTATTAAAATAGGAAGCACTTTATTTCAGCTTCAGTGTTTTGTAAACAAGTTTCTACTGAAATAGACACTGGATTTTCCAAAATGATATAAATGTCTATTGTACAGACATTATGAAATGACATTTATAAAGTCTTCTGATCACCAATGTCAAACCACTGCATGACTATCTTGGGTAACATCACATGCACACAAGAAGTGATAAGGAAATGATGCAAGATCATATGCGTGTCCTCATGCAAGATTGGAAATAATATTAAAATGGTGGTTTGCAAACAATTTGCAATACTAATTGTCTGACTACCGATTTCAGCAAATAAGTGAATCATTGCCCGCCTTCAAGGGTTAAAAATCATCTGCGTTATATAAGTTCTAAATGTTCATACTCATTGACATATTTGTTATCCTAAAAAATATCAATGAAATGTCAAGAGATGAAAAGTTTATTTCAGGATTTCAGTGGGTTTTTTTTTTACTTTGCTAATGATGGAACAATGAAAACAGAGGACCACCAATTTCTATGAAGTAATTGATGATGGATAGAGACTGACAAAAGCCAAATCAGTGTTTTTTTGCTTGCACGGTGACTTGAAATAACTTTTAAAATGTGATAAATTCATATGTTTATCTTTAAAAAAAAGTAAAAAAAAATTTTAAAACTTTTCTTGGTAGTGTGTAAATATATAAATAAATATAAATATGTTTCTATTTATTTTTATGTCATTTTTCATTATCTGTAAATTGGTGTGCAAAGACCTTAACAGGTGTGTGTGTGTGTGTGTGTGTGAGTGTGTGTGTGTGTGAGTGTGTGTGTGTGTGTGTGTGTGCACGCTACACATTCCCTCAGTGCTCATACTTATACAGACCTAATTCAGACCTTCAACAAATTAACGGTGGCTCAGTCCTAACCTCCATCCCTTTACGTCATAGCTGCCATTTTAGACGATGACATGAAAACCCTTTTGCACGCCTGCATCTGCAATCAATGTTCAACTGAACACAACAGTGTTATGCGTTCCTAAAGAGGTATGTATCTCATACCAACAATACATACTGACACTGGGAGACATCAGCAACCATTTCTCTATTAACGATGTGAAGGGCTAATGAATGCCACCACCTTCAAGCACTTTGTTGATAGCTGCATTTTTATTAGAGTGAAAGCCAAAGCTCTTACTATTGCAATTTACATTTGATTTTAATCAGATGAATTTGTCTGGCTTTTAAATCCAATCTGTTGTGCTTAAATGACTGTTATACAACACAATTGTCTTTTAGAAAATGAAGTAGGCATATTTCAGGTAATGCACAGTAAATTTCAGTGATATGTTCTATAATGACCAAAACTACAATGAATCTGTTTGGTCTAGAAAAGAGCTTCAATTAGCCGGTCTGACTTCAAGCTGAATGGAGGTTATACACTGAGAAATTAAACCAAGCATTTACAGTATTTGGCAGATGGAGTCTTATCTAGAGTGAGCAAGTGGTGGTTAAGAGCCTTGTTCAGATGCCCAGCAGTGCCATCTTGGTGGAGCTGGGAATCGAACTGTTTTCTTCTAATTAGCAGTCCAACACCTCAAGCACCTCGTTCACGCTTCACTGGAAATTTCCCAAAATTTGGCAACAACAATATAAAACTAAATTGCGTTAAATTCATTCTGTAAAGCTGCTTTGAGGCAATAACTATTGTAAAAAGCGCTATACAAATAAAATTGAATTGAATTGAATTAAATTGATACACAACAATTAAGACATATTGAAAGATTATTGGGGCGGCGTGGTGGCGTAGTTGATAGAACAGTCGCCTCACAACAAGAAGTTCGAACCCCGGGCCGTGATCTTTCTGTGCGGAGTTTGCATGTTCTCACCACGCTTGCGTGGGTTTCCTCCGGATACTCCGGTTTCCTCCTACAGTCCAAAAACATGCAGATTAGGTGGATTGGTGATTGTAAATTGTCCATAGGAGTGAATGTGTATGTGAATGGTTGTTTGTCTATGTGTTGCCCTGAGATGGACTGGTGGCACGTCCAGGGTGTACCCCCAACTCTCGTCCTATGTGTGCTGGGACCCCCGTGACCCCGGATTCAGCAATAAGCGGGTAAGAAGATGAATGAATGAAAGATTATTGGTTAGGATAAGTAAAAAAGATGCTGAAATGACGCTATTGCCTGCTGGGGTAGTTTGTGCTATTTGTTATACTATTGATGAATTAAATAAATAAAATAAAATAACCCATTTTTTATAGCAGAAAGGGGTTGGAAGTATATCGAGGGTTCATTCACTTTACCTTGTAATCAGTAACTTGGACAACAACATAATATAATGTGAATGTGCATCAGATGAATTGAATTAGTTTTTTCCTGCTTGCTAGACATGCTGACACCACAATAGTGATATTAAATAAAATCATATAATTGGAACTTTGTAGCTCAGTTGTAAAAGTGATTGGATTATTATGAGTTCACTAACCATTACGCCATCGGGTAGCCTTACAGTTTCATACATTAAAAGAAAATAAACTTTTAAAAAATTATTCTAAAAAAACCTTTTGTGGCATTCATACTTTGAAGTCAACTGGAAAAAACGTAGACCAGATATTTAATCCTTTGAAATAAGTTTACTATAATGTGTGATAATCCATAGGAATGAATGTGTGTGTGAAAGGATGTTTGTCTATGTGTTGCCCTGAGATGGACTGGTGACCCGTCTAGGATGTACCCCCGCCTCTCGCACAGCAGACCCCCGTGACCCCGGATACTGGAATAAGCGGGCAAGAGGATGAATGAATGAATGAATCCAGTTAAATAAAGACCAAGATAAACAACAAAACACATCTGAATATTAGCAGCTAACTTGACATTTAGTTCAACTGACATAATTATTATTATAACAAAGATTGAAACTCTCTGCGCACACACACATAACAGGTAGTTGGGGGTGAAAGAGGCAGATGTAGAGGACAGGATAGTGTAGAGAAGAGTGATGCGCTGTGGCAGTTCCTACCGGGGAAAGCTGCGGACAGGTACCAGTCTGTGGATCAATTGGTACTTGGCCGCACAAGAAATCCTTAATAAATATTATTATCTGAATCAGAACGACTTCATTTTGAAATGAAATAGTGAAGAGTGAAGAGACAAAAGAGTCTACAACCTCCAAGAAAAAGAAAGCTTTTAAGAGACAATATCAGGAGGCGCACTTGGAATATGCGGCAACCGGCTCGGAACTGAGTTTCTTGGGACTTATGTTTGTTATACAGTACGTTACACTCATGTTATGTTATTTGTTAGCACAATATTTTACAGAAAGCTACTACTAAAGTTGCACACAAGTACACAGTGGATTCCCGTTTATTATTATACTAACATTGTAAACAATAAACAATACACTGCTCCCCCCGGGCCGCGGTACAATTGTAAAGCGTTCAGCAGTTGCTGGGCGGCGCAGTGGTGTAGTGGATAGCACGGTCGGACCAGGGTTTCACAGAACTGGAGAGTCCACCTTAGCACATTGAAAGGGGCTACTGATGACATGCTATATATAGCATATAAAAACAACAACAGGAAAAAGATATGGGCTAACCTCTGTCCTTTGTTAGATTTATTTATCCTGTCTCCTGTGTTATTTATCATCCTCAGTTGGAGTCTCTTGTGTTGTATAGCTCTGTGTCTGGGCTCATGATTATGTAAGAGAATGCAAAGGACAACACAACCCACAAACTCGGGAGACCTCAGCATACTTTTAAACCCATTTTACTAGGCTTGAACATGAACCATAGAGGGCTTTTACAACTGTAAACACAAATAATAGCCACACTCTACATTATAATATTATTATTGGATTTTTTTGTATTCATTTAAAAATTAATTCATTCATCTTCTTACCCGCTTATTCCCTAATTCGGGGTCTTGGGGGTTTGCTGGAGACTATCCCAGTGCACATAGAGCGAGAGGCGGGGGTACCAGGTCGCCAGAGGCAGGTCATTAGTCTATTGCAGGGCATAAAAATAATTTATTCTTCCCTTTTTTTTTGTTTAGAACATTTAATAGTTTAGTTCTTCTTTTTGCCATCTGATTCTTAAGTAGGCTTGGCTATAGTTTGAATTATAAAGATTGGTAAATATGATTTTAAACCACTTACATGAACAACTCCACTAAAAACTATAGATTGCATTCAAGTAAATAAAATTTTAATAAATAACCGAACAAGAACAGTGTTTCCTGTTCACATTCCCTTTAAACTGTGTTTATAAGGATGTACATTTATTATAGTGGTGGCTTAGTAATTAAGGTATTGGTACCAGAATAACTAGGGTTTGAATTCCCAGCACTACCAAGCCACCACTACAAGCCTGTAATATAAGCATGTAATGTTAGCTGTGATAGCAAGTGTTATAGTTACATACATCATATATTTCAATAATAATAGTCCAACTAATAGTTCCATAACACTTTAACCATTAAACCACCCCATAGGGGAAGGAGATATGAAGTAAAACACAACTGTACAGATGTGTTTCACTAACCAAACTAGACTAAAACGCTGATCAACCAATCAGAGGACGGAATATTGCTGATGTCATTGTACGCCAGCATTGAACATGTGCTAGAAGGTCTTAGGACGTGGGCTGGTTAAAGCAACAGGCTTTTAATAAAACAATCAGCGATCTGCCACTACGTATATGGTTTAAGTTAAATAAATCAGCAAAATTGATTCTTAAGGCTTTGGGCGGATTACATTAAAATAAAACTGAAATCTGACTGGACAAAAAAAAAAATCTAACATTCACATACACAAACTAGGAGTAGTGCAGCCGATTGAAATACTACGAAATGAAAAGAATAAAATAGTGAATAAATTAACACAATTTAATGGAACAAATATTAGAATTTAGCTTGTAAATGTAGGTCAGTTTTCCCACCTAAGAAGGATTTGCTGGCACGGACTGCACACCAAGTAACACCCTTTCTCAGTCATGAAAAATTCCCCAAGTCAAGAAGTCACGGATCCGTAAAAAATAAAGGATCAGACGTTAGAGAAAAAGCTCTAATAAAAAGATATTATATCGTCTTTGAAAATTTGGTATTGGATTTGTTAAAAATAAAAACAATAACATGGCTTCCATAACATAACTTCTGTCTGCCGTATTCATCACATTTTTATTGTATATATAATAATAGAAAGAAACTTAATCATAAATCTCTCTATCTCTATATATTTTCTGCATCACATGGTATCAAGGAGTTTTACATTGGTAATGTTGCTTCTGGCATTTTTACTGTGGAATCTTATACGTTTTCATATTAAACTAATTAAATTGATATATTATTACTTTTACTATACTTTCCATAGTCCTATAAACTTTGTAACTATATCCATTGTTTACATTTTGCAAATAACTTAATTTGTATGTACGTATTTAGTAGATTGATATAATAGATTTAATAGTATATATTCATTCTATATATATACATTCATATTATTACCTTTTATTTACAGGGAAATTCATTCGTTCATCTTCTTACCCCCTTACTCCATAATTCAAGGTCACAGGGGTCTGCAAGAGCCTATCCCAGCATACATAGTGCGAGAGACAGGAGTACACCTTGGACAGTTCACCAGTCCATCGCAGGGACACATAGATGAACAACCACTCACAGACACCTTCACTTCTATAGGCAATTTAGAATCATCAATTTTTGGACTGTGGGAGGAAACCCACACAAGCACAGTGAGAAACTATTTGTATTGACTGACAAACTCAAAGTCCCCGTTCCAGGAATTGAATTTGTGTGTGAATGGTTGTTTGTCTATGTGTTGCGCTGAGATGGACTGGCAACCTGTCCAGGGTGTACCCCCGCCTCTCGCCCTATGTGTGCTGGGATAGGCGCAGCAGACCTCTGTGACCCCAAATTCGGGAATAAGTGGGTAAGAAGATGAATGAATGAATGAATGAATGAGTTACCAATTATTATTCTTTAAAGAAATAATGTGATATCACCCAATTTCAGTAATGTAGTAACTAAATAGGTTTTGTCATCTCCAGTTTTCATATTTTTGGGGGTCTCAGTGATGCACCATGCAGGGTTGATGTCCTGGGTAATTGTTAACAATCCTGGATGAGCAATTGGTGGCTCACACAGTATTTAAGAAGAACATGCACTGTGACGTAAAGCTATGATCACTGCTGCTTTACGAGCCTTTGATTCACTCCATCTACCCAAGGAATGGTTATATTTCAGTCTCTGCTGCAGTGATTCTCTAGTGATTTTATTCATTCATTGCTTTTAGAGTTGATTTTTGTCTACTGTCTCTTTCCCGATCAATTCTTTTCTTTCCAGTTTCTATTATGAGTGTCACAGTGAAAAGCTTTCTGTAAGTTCTCCCTTTCTGTATTAGGGGAAATTGATTTTACTAGAAGCCTGTAGTAACCTGGAAAGAGAATGGTTTTTGAAAAGCTTCTTTTGTTGAGATTGTGAAACCGATGAAAGGGAGATTGACTTCTGCAGAAATAATGGAAAGGTAGTTTAGATCACTTCATAAAACAAAACCCGATTGGAAGATTGGGGTACAATCCCCAGCATCAACAAGGTTCTATTATAAGGCCTTTAATAAATGTGATAAATATAAGTTGCTCAGGATAAGGAAATCTATAATTCATTCATCTTCTTGCCCGCTTATTCTTGAATCCGGGGTCACGGGGCTGCGCCTATAGGGCGAGAGGCAGGGGTACACCCTGGACGGGTCGCCAGTCCATCTCAGGGGAATCTATAATATAAATGTAAAATGTTAGCAATAATATAATTCATGATGGAGCAGACGACTAAATTTAACTGCTTACAGAGGAAAATATATCCAGCATTAGTATATTTAAATTACAAAAGAAATCTTCTGAAACAAAACACAACAAAGGAACTCATTAGATAAAAAGTGGAAGGTGAAGGAATTACATGCCCCTAAACAAACTGAGGTTAGAGACTGATCAATAACCATGTGAAAGAACAATTCAGAAAAGCTAGGATACAATGGTTTGCGTTATTCATTCATTTTCTTACCAGTTAATCCCTAATTCAGGGTCACGGGGGTCTGCTGGTGCCAATCCCAGCGCACATAGGGCGAGAGGTGGGTGTACACTCTGGACGGATCACCAGTACATTGCAGGGCAACACAGACCATTCACACACACATTCACTCCTATGGACAATTTAGTATCACCAATCGACCTAATCTACATGTTTTCGGTCTATGGGAGGAAACCCACACAAGTGCGGGGAGAACATGCAAACTCCACACAGGAAGCAATTGAACCAGACATTTCTTGTTGTGAGGTAACCATGCTAACCACTACGCCACCGCGACGCTCAATTTGCTTCTTCGTTTGGTTTTTTTTTTTCAAGTAGTACTTGTACTAGTAGGAATATTATTTATTCTCTTACTTTGTCATCAAAAACCGAAAACAAAAAAAAAAAGGATTGGCCATTTAAAGGACTTTGCTTCCGCATCTGTCAGATAGCAGTGTTATACTTACAGTGTATACAAATCAGTTAAATATAATAGATAAGCTGCTTTTCCCAAACTGACAAAATAACTGTAAGGACTATGCCTTGGGAGGACCGCCTGCAGAGGGATCCCTCGCCCAAATTCCAAGAATCTACTTCCTGGTTGAGTTAAGTGGGCATGGGCTGCCTATATAAACAGGTGGCCTCCTAAGGCTAATTGTGAAG
>JAOTRA010000036.1:1989374-2007993 GCA_026260255.1 Pseudolaguvia tuberculata | reverse complement strand
TATGGACAATTTAGAATCACCAATCCACCTAATCTGCATGTTTTTGGACTGTGGGAGGAAACCCACGCAAGCACGGGCGGGAACATGCAAACTCCGCACAGAAAGATCCCAGCCCAGGATTCGAACCTGGGACCTTCTTTTTGTGAGGCGACTGTGCTATCCACTACGCCATGAACTACTTTAATTTTTTACTGTTCCATTGAGATCTAACTTTAATGTAAAAAGCTATTTTCTTTTTTGACCTGCTCATCTGTTTGCCTGCTCACCCACTGCTATAACTGGCTAACAGTTTTGCATTAAAAAAAAACACGTGCATGGGTACGATCGCCTCACAACAAGGACGTGGTTTGTTCGATTCCCGGACCAAGGGTCTTTCTGTGCAGAGTTTGCATGTTCTCCCCGCGCTTGCGTGGGTTTCTTCCGGGTACTCCAGTTTCGGTTCCACAGGAAATTATCCATAGGAGTGAAAGTGTGTGTGAATAGTTGTTTGTGTATATGTGTTTCCCTGCGATGAACTGGCGACCCGTCCAGAGTGTACCGGGGGGTATGCACCAGCAGACCCCCATGACCCTGAATTAGGGAATAAGCGGGTAAGAAGATGAATAAATGAATGTGCATGCATTAGTTGGTAGGTGTGGCTAAACAGACAGATGTTGAACAATTTCCTATATTTATTATTCATAGAGAACATTCCAAAGTCAGTCATTTCCAGCGACTGCCATCAGCAGACATTGTAACGGATTGAATTTGAACCTGAACAGGATGTCCTCTTGTGTGTGTCGTGTGTAAAAATGTCATTAAAATGATCAAACCTGGGGCAGGTCGTTTTAGTTTTTCTGACTATGTACAATAGCGTCATCATTTCCAGTATTGAAGACATTTATAGCGTTGATGTATCCAATAACTTCCATCCAAATCATATTACAGGTTGGACACAGAATTTACTACATCACATAAACCCGAAAGGATTTATACACGACTTTTAAATGCTGCTATCCGATTGGTCTGTTGTGTACACATAACTCCATGTTTCTGTGACTTACATTTCTGATTGTCTGTTGCTAAGCATCTACTTGTACACATTCTACACATTGTTCATAGCCAGCCTCCAAATCACATCTCCAGATCTGACCGAATGGGACTACTGGCCAGGCCATCAATCCAAACAATCACAAGTATTAACTTGTTTAATAGTAAATATCCTTTTTTCTTTTTTTTTGGCCAAAAATTGGTATGGTAAATGGGAAAAATAAACAAGGCTGTAAATGGGAAAAATGGTGTTGAATTTGGAAGGCATGTTTTCAGTAGCTTATATAATAAATCTAATATGTTCACATTTTCAACAACAATATCTAAAAATAGTACAGCCAAGAAAACTGCACTCAGTGGAAGACAAAGCAATGTAAAATACAGAGCATTTATTTTATAAGGTTTTATTTTATGCTTTTATAAGGTTTTCCGAATTGAATATTCTTTGTTGCTAAGTAATGCTAAGGAAGCATTACCTGTGGTCCGCATTTAGACAGGTAGAAAGACAGGGGGGGGAAACCCTCACACCCACTAATTCATTTAAGCACAGTTTGGGTTCGAGATCCTTTGCAGGCTGAATCTGAATTGAATTTCAATAACTTTAGGAGTGAGTAATTTTGCAGCGGAGAAATAGTTCAGCTGAGAATCAGTACAACAGCAGGAAGTGAAGCTATTATGGATCCTGTGTATCGAGCCAATAGGCAGAGCTGAAGTATGTTTTGACTGATGACAGATTAAGTATCTAATCATATCTGGAATGCTGGCTCCATGTTTGCTTGATTTTTTTTCTGGTCTCAACTTAGTAAAGGACCAAAAAAAACATTTTTGTGCTTTGCATGGACCTGGTTGATTTAATTGAGTATATCGGTAAAGAAAATAGTAACTACTATAGTACTATAGTAAATAAGGCGGAGCAGCGGTTAGCCTGGTTGCCTCACAAAGAGAAGGTCCCAGGTCCGATTAAAGTACTGTAGATTTCCTCTGGGTATACCAGTTCCCTCCCACAGTCCAAAAACATGTACATTAGGTTGATTGGTGATTCTAACTTGCCCATAGGAGTGAATGTGTGCGAGTTGTTGTTCTGGGATAGGCTCCTGCAGAACCCCGTGATCCTGAATGAGGGAATAAGCAAGTAAAAAGATGAGTGAGTGAAATACTAAAACTTTTGACAAGCTCAATTTCTGACGTGATTGTACATTTACAGCATTTGGCAGACGATCTAAACCAGATCTTTTTTTTTTACAACTGAGCAAGTGGGGGTTAAGGGCCCTGCTCAAGGGCCCTCTGTGGTTGCTTGGCAAAGCTGACAATCTGGCAATCGGACCCTGGTCTTTCTGATATCAGTCCAAAGCTTTAAGCTACCTCCAATCTACCAATTAGCAGTCCAATACATTAACTATTTTCTGAAGCATTGCATCATGAAATTGTTTTTTTTTTTAATACAAACAACACAGGGGTTGGTTTTTTTTTTACTTCAGAATACTCCCAGTATGAGATTTTATTTGGTTTTATTTAGCTTTGCTGAGTGTGTATTTAGTCCAGCTTGGAAGAGATTCGCTGGTGGCCGACAGACTCAATAAATAAAAGGACATCTGCTTTGAATTCCAGAAAGTTGTTTCATTCTGCGTTATGGAAAGGGGACAATTCAATTAAAGCAGCCACAGCTCGATGCTTGCCAAACAAGACAGCTCTGTTAGGTGGTTCACTAAACCATTATCTACCTCCAACAAAGCTCAGAAGGGAGACCGACTTTAAAGAAACTAAAATGACAAAAACAAACAAACTTAAACCTGTCGAATTCGACTCAGTGACAACATTGTAGCATTAACGCAAACACACACTAGATGAACCGAAGCTGCGTTCACCATTACATCGGTGGGGTTCGACAGAGTGCCAAAAGGTGGTTAGGTAGCATCAGCTGTCTCCTCTTTCAGACAGCGAGAAATCAATGTACACAGCTGACCAAATGTTAGTCATCTCCATTTAATTATGAGCTCACTCTTATAAAAGAATCATCACAGGATCTAGCCCTCAACTAGAGAGTCCTACTGGGAGTCAAGTAAACAGAGTGATCTGATATGTTAAAGACAACAGCTTTGTGTGGAAAAAGCAACAAACACAGCAGCTCGTTCCCACACATGCCATTTAAACAGACGATGTGAGGAAAAATTTACTGTGGTAATGAATGCCAAAAATAGCGAAAGCAAAACCAATATTTCAATTTGTAAATACATTTACATAAGGTTAGACATGGGGAAAGTCCAAAAAGTTCAACAATGTAACTACAAACTGTCTTTAGATCTTGCACTAAAACTTTGCAGTTTTTGAGTCATCATAAAACATGAACCATTTTGCATGGACCCTGACAGATCATACAATACAGTTATTTGGTGATGAATAGAGTAACAGATAAGGAGTATTGCACCACAAGTAACATAATTTGAGTAACAGCAGCATCTTCTGAGGAGTGCAGCAATTAAAAATTTGGCTTGTTAATCGGAAAGCCAGGAAACCCTGGGTTCATACCCCACCACCGCCAAGTCCGCCACTAGTGTGTCCCTGAGCAAGACCTTTAATCCAAGGGGCACTGTATCATAACTCAGTGGTCTCCAAATTTTTTATCATCACAAAACGGTCATCGCTGACATTTTTACCTCGGGGGGCCCTCCTTGAGTCATTAGAGAGCCGGTGGCCTCATATTATGCAGAGCAAGTTTGGTGTGTCAGAATCACCTGTCGCGATAAATCCATATTTGAAATATTTAAAAAAAAAAGATTGTTCTGAAACGAAAATAATTAATGATTTCTTTTGTGCATTACCTGTCTATGGCCCCCTGTCATAGCTGACCCTGCATCCTGACCCCAAGGTGTGAATCAGTGCATTGAAAAACAAGTACGATACAAGTTTTTATAACATTGAGGTAAATCCCACGTGTCACATTTTTTAACCTGGAATTGCAATAGGAATTACACAATGCAATATACATGTGACTGTGATTTTCTGGCATTACAATCTCAAGAGGTCACACAAAACTGGCAGCAAGCTGTTCTTGGAATTTAAAAGCAGATGATGTGGGAATTTCACACCCACCAGACTCTACAGTCCTGTGAGTGGAAGGGCTGCAGATTCGAGACACCTTGATGACAAAAGTGATTAAAGGAAAATGGTTAGATCAGTGTGAACTAAAAGGAAGGCTATGTTAACTCAATGAACACACTTTACAGCAGTGATTAGCAGAAAAGCATCTCAGAATTCATATTTCTCAGACTAAAAGTAATCCTTATTGAATTACTATTATTGTTTAATGTCATATTAGCACCCAAGCCATCACAGGGAGATTAAGCAAAACACAAAGACGGGATTTAAACCTGGACCCTTCATGCGGTGAGGCATCAGTACAAATCCCATAGCCACTTTTATTTTACTGGGACACCAAATAAAGCCCCAATCTGTTCCTGTATGACTGTGCACAGACTAAGCTCCATAAACACATGGTTTACTAAAAATAAATAAATAAATCAAACCTGTGTGTGTGTGTGTGTGTGTGTGTGTGTCCTGCACCTCAACCCCAACAAACACATTTGAAATGAACTAGAAAAACACCAACACTTAAGTCCTTTATAACCAACATCAGTGAATGAAAGTGCAAAATGTCAACAGCCATGCTTTTTTATAAACCCGAAGGACTTTGGACAGAACGGCACAGGAATGAATTACGGCTAAACCTCAGGCAACCTACCGAGCTATTTGCTCAATTAAATAAATGTCGGGTCAAACGCTTGTGTGAGACAACACTTAAAAAGAATACAATAGAACAGGAAAAAAAGCCAAAACATTTAGGAACCCCAATTCCAACTCAATTCAAATAATGGACATCAATATAGTTTATAGACATTGAATTAATTAATCAATTAATTGAACTGTTTCTGCAGTAAATCATATCATCCTGTGATACTGCTGTCACATGGTGCATCCTGATGAGTTTGTTACGGTAACCCTAGCAACAGACCGGAAGCTATTCTACTTATTCTGAGAAATGGACAGACTAATTACCCCGGGTCAACTGACCATGCATATCAATACCCAAGAACTCAATGTCTTTCTTGTGGTGTTCATTGTGTTTAATTGAACAATATCTGACAACTTTGGTGGTGTTTTAAGGATGGGGATGATAGCTCCAAATTTATGGATGGAGAGTAAACATAAGATCGGATCTAGCACTATATTTTTTCCTCTAAAACAGAAATAACTGTTCAACACGACTGTGTAGTGAACCATTATGATGCTGCTGCACAGTTTGCGATGAGATGCTGACCCACTGAAACTCAATCTCCACATCAGCAGACTTTACATTGGCAGAAACTCACCTGTTTCCATAAAAATGGGTCGGACTCGTTGAGTTGCCAGGAGCCCAGCACGTGAATAGCAGCAAGCGTGAGTCCAGTGATGACTGCAGCGCGCATCCTTACGGGAAGCAGAGTGTACACGACGTGGATAAAGAACACGGTCCACCACACGCCTTCGGAGGCGCTGCGCGGCTGCACCAGCACCACACCGACCGCCTGCACCAGCAAAACGGCTGCAATTACTACGTAGCACACCACCCACATGTGGTCCTGGTGGAAACCGGTGCGGTTGCATGCCACCATAAGCACGAGCACGAGTGTGATAGATGCTGAAAACACGAGCACGTAAGAGAGGTGGTACTGCCCTGCGGCGCAGTGGAAAGCGAGCATGACGGCGCACACCAGCACCAGTACGGCCATTAACATGGTCAGAGAGCTCTGGTTTAGGCGGAAAAAGTAACGCTGGTAAAGCCTCTCCAGCTTCTCAGACTGGAACTTTTTGGACTTAAAAACGTGCATGGCGCCGCGGCAACATGCGCCAAAAGAGAAGGCGACGTCGGGTGCGAGCGCCTCCTCCTCTGCTCTACACTTAGTCCTTGTCCTTTCGTCCAAGCCCAGTTCCACCGATTTGGGTCTCACTTCTTCACCGGCGTGACGCGGCGATGAGCGCTCGTGCTTACCACCACTGTCTTGCCACGCAGATTTGGACCTGAAGCTGACCCGAGCCACCACGGAACTCGTGCGTCCCGCTTGGCGCTCCGCGATCTTCTTCTCCTCCTCCTCTTCTTCTTCCTCCTCCCTCCTCCAGCGGCTGCTGGTGCGCGTTAGCTTTCTGGTCGACATGGCCGAGTATGGACATCCGTTAGAAAGGGCCTCAGCCTCGGCCCAGGCTGATCTGTGTTCGAGTCCTCCCCTCAGGACCGGCGCTCCCACGCCTGGTGGACTCACACTGTTTGACCTAGACATGATTTCGGCATAGGAGATTGGAATCCCTCACGTTCACCCTCCACAATCTAGAACCAGCCACTGTATCTGATCCTGGATCAGGGATGTTCAGACAACAGGCCGCGGTTCTGACGGCATTTAAACCAAAAACAAGGTTTTACGTAAGCATTTGTGACACTTTACTGCTCCAGAAAATCTATTTCATAACCGCATGTATGTAGGAGTGAATCTATTTAAACGAGATTCAGGAAAAAACACATGTTAAAAAAAAAAAACCAATTAACCATGCCATATATTCATTACGCACAAGTCCCTGCATAACCAAAAGCATCATGGGAAATAAACCCCACAGCACTGGGAATTAGCTCTGCATGTGGTACTGGCATTCCAGACTTTCCGTATTCACTGGGAATTGTTTTTATTCCAAGGCTACAATTGTGCGGTTTTGTGCGCCAAAGAGAAATGACCATATTTCCGTCCTTTCTCAAATGCCTTCATTTGACATGTGGAACGAATAAAGCAGCCTGTCCGATCAGAGAAAGCAGCTGCGACCGGAGAGGACAGAAAAACACTCCATCGTATAATCCGCACCGATCCATTGGTCTAGAGATCCCGAGAGTGCCGTCAACCTGCGCGAGCGGCGCCTGCCCACTAGATGCTTACATGACGGTAGGGATGAAAACGATGAGGAGGAGGAGGAGGAGGATTTCCTATAGTATCCAAAAGCATCACGACGCACTCACGATCATTGATTTAACCGGAAAAAAGGTGTCGGTTTGACGCACCGATATCCACGTACGCAGTCCTTCATTCTAAGGTCTTGGCGCTGTCGTGACCTCCCAGCTGTCCACATTCGATCGCAAGAAAGGTTCGAGTAACATGCATTTCATACACTCCTTCCCTGACCAGAGCAATATTGCATGCACTCGCTAGAGACGCAGATTGATGCAGCTGTTCACTGAGCGAGTGGTGCAGGTTTTTTCCGTGGAGATGAAGACACCCGCGCGCATGAAGCCTATCGATTTTGCATCACCCTCTTTGGGGGCTTTGTATTGCCATTCAACCAAGTCTGATTTTCAACAGATGAATTCCAGCCAATCAGAATAGCCGCAGGATTGACTACATTTCCCGGTGGTCTTACTATTGGCCAGCGCGGCTGTCACACACACACACAGGGCTGATTTGGCGGAGTGGGCGGCTCCTGGAATATCCAGCTGGAGAGAATAGCGTATGGGTATTGCTCAAAAAGCCGCACTATTGTGCTAAAGAGTGTGTGTGTGTAATATTATCAATAATGCACCAAAGACCTTATAAGACCAATATTTAGTGTGTGTGTGTGTGTGTGTGTGTGTGTGTGTGTGTGTGTGTGTGTGTGTTTTTTAAATATATCTTACATTAGCAAAGGGAATAATGAGTGTTATGTCGTGGCATTGTGTAGAAAAAAAATCATTCATTCATTCATCTTCTTACCCGTTTATTCCCTAATTCAGGGTCACAGGGGTTTGCTGGTGCCTAGCCCAGCTCACATAGGGTGAGAGTCAGGCGTACACCCTGGACAAGTCACCAGTCCATTGCAGGGAAAATTATTAGAATGTTTTGTGTTTACATTTTTTGCCATTTATTTATCTAAGAGTGAATTACTTTGGCGCCTTTCGTCCTATGTGCGCTGGGATAGGCCGAATTATGGAATAAACGGGCAAGAAGATGAATGAATGAATGAATGAATGAATGACATTGGTTTGATTTATGAGCAGTTGAGAGTTAAAGGCCTTGCACATGGGGCCAGCAGTGGTAGCTTGGTGATACAATCAGATTTTCTGAGCAGCAGTCCAACACTATGCCGTTGTTATTGTAATATTGTCGGTTGTTCATTTGTTAACGTTTGTTTTTATCATTTGTAGTTTTAGTAAATCTGTAGGATTTGTTTTAATTAAGTCTTTTGTATTACAGCGTGTTGTATTGTGAACTGAGCAATTGGTTTGGTTTAGTGTACTTTCCTTTATTTTATTTTTTTTTGGAATAATATACTTGTTTTTTTAGATTGTAGTTTGAGGTATCTTGTGTTTCTTCATAAATTCCACTTTTATGGAATCTAGCATCCAGTGAGAGGATGGCTGACGGGCAATAATCTATTCCCGAATCCGGGGTCACGCGGTTCTGCTGTGCCTATCCCAGCACACATAGGGCGAGAGGCGGGGGTACACCCTGGACAGGTCGCCAGTCCATCTCAGGGCAACACAGACAAACAACCATTCACTCCTATGGACAATTTACAAATCACCAATCCACCTAATCTGCATGTTTTTTGGACTGTGGGAGGAAACCGGAGCACCCGGAGGAAACCCACATAAGCGCGGCGAGAACATGCAAACTCCACACAGAAAGATCCTGGCCTGGGATTCGAACTAGAGACTTTCTTGTTGTGAGGCTACTGTGCTATCCACTACGCCCTTTCTGTATATTGATTATTGAATTATGCAACCTTTGTAATCTAAGAAAAATACATTTAAACAATTAAAATGACACAATGAACCCAAACTTCACTTCAATAGCAATAATCAGTGAATGGAACTCAGTGAGTGGAATTTATGTCCTGAAAGAGGAGTGTCAGGTGTGCCCTCAATCCAAGTTAAATGGTCTCTACTGCCATCATGTGAAGGATCCATGAACCTTAACTCTGAATACATCATTACTGTATTTTGGAAACAAACCATTTCTATGCATGCATAAATCTAACACACAATAGTCTAAAACAATGCATTCAATGTTACCTGCAGAAGCAAATACACAGTTTAATTTCCAGATTAAGAGTTTATTGTAAATATATAACTTTACTCATCATACAAAGTCAGCTGGTCCCATGCAAATCCTTTGTATCAAAAGCCCAACATTTCGTGACAGCTTTAAAGGTCATGCGTCCCAAAGAATTATCCTTGAATAGTGTAGTATCACAATTCTACACCACTTTAGAGAGAGAGAGAGAGAGAGAGATATGGAGCAATTTCAGCTATCATGCGCTTTTAAAGAAAACGTTTCAACACTTGATTCTCATGCTGCAACGCCTGGATGCTAAAATGTTCAATAACATTTATTTCAGGAGCTTTAGAGAGAATACTTCATATATCAGTGCGCAAGCCAATGCCAGTCATCATAACCTGTCTCTCATCGGAACCACTAAAATGGATTAAAATGTTACGTTAGATAATTACCTGATTAAAGCTGAGGTAACTGGGTAGTCAAAATGGTGATAAATCCTCCATTCGTTTTAAATGAAAAATAAAAACAAGCATGTTTTCCTAGCTCGCCGAGATGGAACTTCTAAGCTATAACCTTTGAAAACAAAGTTCAGACCCAAATGGTAAGGAAAGGTCAGTCTGCTCATTAGTTGTTCATTAAGACTAATGAGCAAACCCTTCTTCAAGGCTTGAGCTTGCACTTCACTGCTGTCCGTAATGAGAGCAGACAGACAACAACGCGCTTAAAAACTACAGACTCCTGGCCTTCTCTCTGCTTTATTAGATTTTACTCATTGTAAATGCATGACTCGAAGCAGGCTCATCCGATTGGGCTAGTTTCCCACTGCCACGTGCTCATCCAGAATCAGGCGTGCTTTCTTTCCAATAAAACACTTTAGACAAATCGCCCTGGACTCAAAAGCACTTAAACTGCTTGTTTTTTTGTTTTTGTTTTTTAAAGTGAAAAGGATATACACACACACAACCTAAAACAATCACTTCTGCAACACATTACCCACGCAACAACATTAACACCACTCGTGTTGATCATTTTCGACAACCCTTCAAAAACAACAAACACTGAAAAGAAAATGGCGAGGTGGCGGTTATGAACATTATGAGCAAATCAATGAAGAACAACCAATGAGTAGTCACAAATCACCAGGGATGGATTATAATACTATGAACAACACACAAAGCTAATTGGACTTTAGATCTGTTCAAGCTCCCGACTGTGTATAAAAAAATGGCTGCTGATACTTCCAAGTACACAGGACGCAGTGCCATGCTATGAGGTATCACCGCTTCGATCAATAATGATTTATAAAACGTTTCCAATTCGGTCACAAAAAGTAAAGCCAAAGAAAACCAAAAAAAAAAAAAAAAAAAAAACACAACTACTCCATTGCTCCTCTGCCAGGGCAACTGCATTAGAACGTATTACAACCAGTGGTTAGCAGATTCCTATTAAACTTTTCATTACATATATTTTTAACACCCTTAATATTCCAAGTTTTAATGGGGAGCATTATTAAAAAACAGCAGAATTTCAATTAAAAAGCTTTTTCCTCCCTCCATATGGTCAGTCCACATTGTCCGGGTGACATGTTTATTCTACTTTGTACTCTTCCACATGACCCAGAACCTTCTTCCTCTGCCGCAGCATGTGGAAGTAGAGCTGAGGAAACACTGGACAGGAAGACAATGTGGTTAGTAAGTCACAGGTAGCAAAAGACCAACATTTATTTATACGTAAATATGATCGGTCTTAAAAGACACACTTACAGGGGATGTAGGAGACCATGGTGAGAATGAGGAAGGTATAGTAATCAAAAGAGAAGTTATACTTGTTGGGCAAAGTGATAGAATAGAGGCCAGTCTTCTGAACATAAGACAGAGCAGCATAGATGGTCAGAAGTTCTCCAGCCACTCCCATAGGGTAGAGAACAATAAACAAGGTGTATCTACAGACACAAGGACATTCATCTCTATGAAGTCTTGATTAGTCAGTGCTTTACAAGGAGAAGAATGCATCATTACTAGCACAGTTGGTGTTACCTTGCCCATTTAATAAGATAAGGCAGGTGGTTGAGTAGGCTGAAGGTATAGAATGAATAGCGGATGATCTCTGTAATGGTCCACGCTACAACAAAGAGGAGCACACTGTCTTCACTCTGGACCTGAGACATAGAACAGGAGGTCAGCCTAGTAAGCGGTACACACTGATTACGCAGACATGGTAAGACTTTAAACCAGAACCGTGCGGTTAGGTTTTCAGTACTCTTCATGCGTTATGATAACCGGTATGTCAGGCAGAGGCACGGCACATGGAAAAAGCACACCAGCTACATATGACCTGCAAATCATTCACTTCCTGTCAAAGGGATTATTGTAAGAAAACAGAAACAGGACAGAGCAAGAAATAAAAAAACAATAAGCATGTGTTAAATGGTCATATTGTTTTCAAACAGCTTTTTTCCTCTTATGGAAAGAAACACTTACAGTTCTTCATTGCTCCAGGAAAGATGGCTGTTCTCTGAGTGAAATAAAAAACCTGAATCGTAAATCACAGACACTGCGAAAGTAAAGAGTTAAACCAAAGCCTGATTATTATCCATTTTTGACTGTGTTATAAGCCCATATGTAAATATCTCAACATTCAGGGAATAATGAAGTGGTTTGTTTATTACTTTACAGGGAAAAGGGAAAAATTTAAAATAACAGAATCTGGATTTATTGAAAAGCCTAATATGGCCACGATTATGGTAGAAAGTGGTGGTGCAGTGATTAAATTGTTGGACTACTAATTGGAAGATCAGAGTTGGATTCCCAGCACGGCTTGCCTGAGAAAGACTCTTAACCTCCAGTTGCTTAGTTGGACAGGGGTCGGGAGATATTTTTAAATCTATTGTAATATATCTAAACATTCAAATTTTATTAGTACATCATTTTTAGTTTTATTTTATTTTCTTTCATTCATATTATACTCCCATTTGTAGTCTGGATTTTGTTATGGTATGTTTTAATGTAGGGGAATTCGATCCACTTACAAAAGTATCCTTGCTCACAGGTCTATTAAACTACTGATGTGACTGGATTTTTTTTACTCTATTTTGTTCTGTAAGAAGGAACCATTAACCCCTTTGATGGCAGTAATCAAACCCTGGGGGGGGGGGTAAAACAAATCATTTTTACATTTGCAGCATTTGGCAGACAATGACAATCATTTAGGAAAATATGCGACAGCTTAAACAGTGGAACTGATCCAGACCTCAAATTGTTCTTTTTCTGCTCTATTATTCTGCTCCATCAGCTGGGTTTGTATCTGGACTGCAGGTTAAAGACACCTTTACAGCATTATTTTATTAATTGTATATGCTACTCTGTGTACACCCGTGGTATACATCACTGTGCTACACATAAAAAATGAACAAGAATACATGAATAATACATGACACTCACTTCTCGTACACTGTGTGTAACAGCCCATGTGAGGAATACTCGTGACATCACCTGAAACCCAGTCAGGACCACAGAGGAAGGTACGATGCCTGGAAAAATGGACAGAAAGGGCGGACTACATGTATAGCATGTAACAGGGAGACGACTGACATGCAAATGCATAACGATTTATTTTAGAAGATATTTTCCAGTACTCACCTACAGCACAATGCAATATCTGTTAAGAAACAAAAGGAAAGAGTTTTATAGGTCCATATTACTAGTAATTAAAAAGAGATCTACTAAGGAAATCTAAAATTCAGAATATTTGTTAGCAAACGAGCAAATTTGGATGTGTATTGATGGTAATTTAGCAACATAAACTGTATATAAAATACACAAGTACAAACTTGCATCCAGTTTCACATTAGTTTTCAGGACACAACTAAGATCACATGACTAAACTATATAAATCACATTGATACAGGGAAAACAGATCTCTCTCAAACCCTCTTCCTACCTCCCCTTCCCCCCTACGGCCGTCTGTACGTCCGTCTGTAAGTCCATCTCTGACGCCATAGACACTGCTGCCATTAAGGTGTGTCTGTCCGAACTCAGTAGTGGTAACAATTTTGCTTTCCAAGTACAAGTTCCTGCACCAAAGTATTTTTTTCACACTGGCAGGACAGCATGTTTGATTCCAGTCCGAGTGTGTTGTTATATATGCAGTTAGTTTGCAGAATTTGATCTCACAGGTGACCACTGACCTCGAGAAGTGCTCCGGTCTGAAAGAATTTCAGTGGCTTCTCTATGGAGTAGTACAGCCCGTGGTAGCTTCCTCTAGTAAGATAAGCTCGAACAAGTCCAACAGCAATGACCAACCATCTGAAATTAAAAAAAAAAAAAACAGAAAAAAGGAATGTTTTCAGACAGCCGGAACGAGCTGGGATGATTCCCAATACACACTTCATGAATATTACTGAAGCACACAGACTTAGGAACGTTGGGAAGTGGTAGCCTAGTGATTAAGGTGTTGGACTAATACCAGAAAGACCGGTGTTTGAATCCCACCTCCACCAAGCAACCCCTGTGGGCCCTTGAGCAAGGTCCTTAATCCACAATTGCTCAGTTGTTTAAAAAAAAAAATAAAAAAAAAAGTACTGGTTTACACCCAATATGTTGCATTGTAAAAGTATTATTAAAAATGTGCAGCCTGTGTTATAAACATGTTTTTTAGATGATGTTTTAATTGTTTAATTTGTTCACTGAAAAAAAATATATATATATTAAAATACTCCTGTTGCGGACTGGCGACTCATCCGGGGTGTACCCCAGCTTCTTGCTCTATGTTAGCTTGGATAGGTGCAGCAGACTCCCGTGACCCCTAATTAGGGAATAAGCAGGTAAGAAGATGAATGAACTCTGTTGCACCATGTTATTACATACATCACTGTTGTATGGTGTTGACGTTATACGCAATAGTGGCTAATTCGGTGACGTTTGATTCTTACTTATACTGCACGTGTCGGGACCTTCTGTATCTTGTTCATATCTGATTTATTTCCCCAGACGAATGAGGCCTGAATCCAATCTAAAAATATCAGAATCCTTTTTTTGATTATACGATCGTAGGTCACATCCCATCTGTGTCACATTATAGGAAAAAAATAGAATTGGGTCACTTGACAACATAATGAATAAATGCGGCAGGCAAAGTCACCAGACCATCGCAGGGCAACACAGACAACCACACACACACTCGTACTCCTTCCAATGGGCAATATAGAATCACTAATCAACCTATTATACATGTTTTTGGACTGTGGGAGGAAACCAGTACAAAAAAGTACACCGACGCATAGAGAACATGAAAACTCAACACAGAAAGACCCCTTGCCTAGAAATCTAACCCTTTTTGCACTGGGATAGGCACCAGCAGACCCCCCTGTGATCCTGAATTAGGGAATAAGCGGATAAGATGATGAATGAATGAATATAATTGCTTAAATTGTTCTTGTGTTTGCATTTATTAGCTGGGTTTCATTAAATCTAAGAACTTTGCCAGCTAGTTTTGGGTACATGTAAAGCTGAAACCACAATAAAAATGGTTTTTTCTCTATTAAACAGCTGTATAAATCTCCCTTCCTGCTCCAGGGGTGCTGTACAATAGCTGACCCTGCAGATCCCCAACTTACTAAGATGGGATATGCAAAGAAAAACATTTCACTATATGGTGTACTCTGTATAGTCATGTGTGTGACAAAAAAATGTATCATTTCGTTTTCTTTTCCTTTTGTTTAGGACTAAAAGTGGATGACAATCAATCAATGTTTATGTTCTGAATCTGTAAATAAAAAGACTAAATAAAAAAAACATTCAAAACATGCATTAATTCCTTTCGTTTGTATTCACCTGACCGGAATAAACTACATGAATCCAGGATACTTCTGTTTAGCCTGATGTATAGGAATAGTTACCACTGTCCAGGGTGTACCCCTGTCTGCCTCTCACAGACCCCAGTGTCCCCGAATTATGGAATAACCAGATTAGAAGATGAATGAATAAATATTTACCAAAAAACCTGTCCCTTCTACTAAACAGATATTATGTATAGTACAAGAAATGATAAATCAGAATCATATGAATGACATCAACTTTTATACAAGCAAAGCTTCTTGCTTTATTTATACTGAGATATAGATTATTCATTCTTTCTTCTTCTTAACCGGTTATTCCCTAATCCGACACCCATCCCAGCACAAGAGGGAGGAGTACACCTTGGACATGTCACCAGTCCACCGCAGGGTAGCTATAAATTCATTTATTCATTCAATCATCTTCTTATCAGCTTATTCCCAAGTTCGGGGTCACGGGGGCCTGCTGGTGCCTATCTCAGCTCACATAGGGCGAGAGGCAGGGGAACACACTGGACGGGTCTCCAGTCCATAGCAGGGCAACACAGACAAACAACCATTTTCTCACACACACACACACACACACACACACACACACACACACACACACACACACACACTAATCTGCATGTTTTTGTGGGAGGAAACCGGAGTGCCCGGAGAAAACCCACGCAAGCGCGGGGAGAACATGCAAATGCAGCACAGAAACATCCGTTTAGTAGTTTTTATTTATTTCTACTGATGTCCACTAAAGACAACTGCCACTTTATTTCCACAGTACTTTAACATGACATTTTATTTCTTTATACCACTTTATTTACCTAGTATTTTTCTTAATGATTCTTTCAATAACTAACTTATTGTTTTGTTGATTATATTTTATTATTTTAAATGTTCCCTATACAAGTGCAAAAAAGTCATTCAAAGTATCTACACTACCTGCGGTTTCCTTAAACAATTATAAAAATGTATGTAATGCGAAGTTAAATCTTATATTGATGTAGATATACTGAAAGCAGATTGGAGTCTAGATGATGCGCGCGTGTGTGTGTGTGTGTGTGTGAGTGTGTGTGTTCAAAGAGTGAAAGTTGTACTATGAGCTCAAATTTCTAAAGCATGCATAACGTGTTGCGCAAAGGTGAGTAGTCCTGTTCGACTGCGATTACACGCATTTTGTAAATCCGCCAATGTTTTATAGTTTCATTTCTTCAAAGTGCTTAAATCATAAAACTGCACTTTATGTAAAAAAGCCTTATTAAGTCCTGTAAAAGGGGAAAAATCCTAGATCATCAATAACACAATAACATACATTCACCAATGAATAGAAAATAAATCCACTTTAACTTTTTTTCTATATAAACCTTTTTAAAATGATTTTAATGTAATTGTGAGCGTTCGCGGCGATGAGGTGGTTAGCACAGTCGCCTCACAACAAGAAGGTCCAGGGTTTGTGTGTGTGTGTGTGTGTGTGTGTGTGTGTTCCCCTATGTGTGGCCCTGCCTCTTATCCGATGAGTGCTGGGATAGGCACTAGCAGATCCCGTGAGCCTAAATTAGGGAATAGGCAGGTAAGAAGATGGATGGATGGATGGATGGATGGATGGATGGATGGATGGATGGATGGATGAATGAATGAAATTGCTCGGAAGGATCACTAAAAATTATTATTTTCTATCCCAAGCTGCAGAAAATATTAAATTAGTTGGACAAGCTGTTAAAAGTTGCATGAATGACACTATACAAGGGTTGAACTATGGCCACATGATCTACTACCAACCAACCAACACTGAAGAAAATACCAACCTCTTCATTTTATTACCACCACTTCTATGATTCTAGGTGACGATTTAAGACCATTTTAAACATAGTGATTATTACAGATCATTAATAACAAAAAGATTTGGATATCTATGCATTCATTATGCTGGATCAGGAAGTGAATTTCAGCTTGCTATAGCTCAGAGATGATGTTCCTACCCTGCGGTCATGATCACGTTGTAGATGACCAGATAGGCGGTGGCCAGCGCTCCAGCTCCCTTCTTCTTCTTGTGGTTGTGGTGGTGGTGGTCCCCATCGTTGAAGGGTTTTTTCGTGCTTCCTATAACAGGTGCAGACATTATTGAGCTGTCAGATTGCTAAACTACTCGCTGCTGGCGTCCCTATAAATTGGGGTCCTTAAACAAGTTTAGGGACTTGGATGGAGCGCCATCTATTGGACGCATCAAATATACAACCTGGGATTTCCTCACAAACAGCGCGCAATATACAATTCGCACAAATAATGGCTACTTTAAGACGTGATAAAATATCTACACAGATAATAAAGCAAAACGTTTGTGTTTTTGTTAATATTTGAAATCAACAAAGACTACCATGTGCAACACATGTCCTACACTAGATGGCAGTATATGTAACAATAAACAGTTATAAAGACATTTGTGCTGTCTTTTAATGCCTGACTGAAAGACAACAGGCGTTAAAAAAAACAACGAGTTTAAGCAAATGTAAAAAATTTTAGCAATAATAATAATAATAATAATAATAATAATAATAATCATCATCATCATTCATGATAGACATGTTTTGTACTCTGCAGCTGTAAGGAAAAAGCGTTTTATTGACAGGCAAAAGCAAAGGCAGCTAGTTAAGTTTACGGAAGAGTAAGTGGTAAGGCTGGAAAAAGTGTTTGTGCTGTTCTATAGTATTTGATGGATAAAATAAATTTCGTTCGGGATCTATAAATAGTTGATTATAAATAATTTACGACTTTCTATCTCTAAAACGGATTGAAGATGCCGTTGTTTGGACAAAACCCTTTTGATCAGGATGTCGGTAAGTATTGTTAGCTTTTAGCGCTGGTACACAGGATTGACTTAGCTCATCGCTAATATTGTAAGCAAGTTAACGAGTGTTTCTTTCCAGGCCAACAATCTCGTATTTATTAAAAGGTTAGGAATAAAAGTTGAAATTACTACTCGTAATTTGTCTTAAAGTGCGTATGTCGTACATGTTCGTACAGTACCTGTATAGAGCCTCGATTATTACTGTGTCATTATCAGCTGATTATTATGGTCTGTTAGTAGTGGACAAACTGTCACGTTATTAATAATCAATGCTTATTCTTATTAAAAATGTACAGTTTATTAAATAAGTCTGTATAAAAGAAATACCTTTAGTTAACCTTCAGTTAGATTAAAACGGATTATTTACACTATGACTAAAGGAAAGTCACTGAAAGCAGGTTTAACAGGTGAGCTTCTGGTTCTACTGTAACATTAATGTAGGAGGTTTAAGATCATTTGACGCTATAGACTCATAATTAATGGTAGTGTAGGCTGTTTCATAATCAATAAGTCAACAAACGGTATTCAGCCAAACTTCTTTAATCAAATAATTATATTACCCCAAAGATTTTTAGTATATGTTTCTATAATTAGATTAGATTAGATTAGATTGACTTTATTAATCCCACAATGGGAAAATTTCTTTGAGACAGCAGTCAGATCAGAAAAAAACAACTATGCAGAATAACACAGATGGTATAAACAATTTCCAAACATAAATACAGGATCAATTGCACTTAATCCTAAATATTTCTCATGGTCTAAAGTCCCAGTCAAACCAACAGAGTAGTAAACGTGTGTGTGTGTGTGTGTGTGTGTGTGTGTGTGTGTGTGTGTGTGTGTGTGTGTGTGTGTGTGTGTGTGTGT
>JAOTRA010000036.1:1973224-1983737 GCA_026260255.1 Pseudolaguvia tuberculata | reverse complement strand
TGTGTGTGTGTGTGTGTGTGTGTGTGTGTGTGTGTGTGTGTGTGTGTGTGTGTGTGTGTGTGTGTGTGTGTCACTGCATTGATGTGTTATAAAGTCTTATTGCTGTTGAGAGGAATGATCGACGGTAGCAACTGCTACAGTCTGGTGTTGGGGTTGAATTATAATGCATTTACGGTATTTGGCAACCCTTATCCAGTGCGACTTTGAGGTATCTCTTTTATAAAACTGAGCAATTGGGAATTAAGGGTTTTGTTTATGGGCCCCCGGTCTTTCTGGTGGTATCAGTTGAAAACTCAGCCTAGCAATCAGTACAATGTACAATGCAAAGGATTTAATAGCAGATTTACATATTTACTTTGATTATTGTATCTATATGTTTTAATTTGTAGTGTCTTTGAACATGGGAACATCATGTTCCCATGAAAATGGGAACAATTTGTTTCCAAAGGTCTCCTCAGAAAAGCTGGTTTCAGAGATTCTGATGCTTGAAAATCGGAATTTCATGTAGTTTCTCATTGTGCTTACAGGGCTTTTTTTTGTTTTTGTTTTGCCCCTTTTTGTGTGCTTGTGACCTGCTGGTAATTTTCTTAAAAAAAATTTTTGTACATGAAATGTCCCTATTTTTAATTTCTTTACAGTTTTCCGATAGTGTCCATTGTTACATTACAAAAACTATACAAGTCAAAATTACTTTAATTATGTTTGTCATCAGCTTTAATTATGTTTGTCATCAAAAAAGAGTGGAACCAATAGTGTCTGCTATTTTTCAAAACTACAAACATACTTTTTAATATTTTTTTCATAGTCTAAAAAAAGAAGCCATCTGATCATGGCGATGTGATTATTTGCCCTGCAATTGGCAGGGTGCAAACCCCTTCACAAAAAGCATAAATAATAGTAATAGGATTGTTTGCATTTCTTTTGTGGGTTTCCTCTGGGTACTCCAAAAACATGTACATTAGGTGGAATAGTGAGTCTACATTGCCCATAAAATACCAGCCATTAGGGTTGCACAAGCTTTAGTGCCGGTCCCAAGCCCGGATAAATAGGAGGGTTGCGTTAGGAAGGGCATAAAAACACAGCAAGTATAATTTGCCCCCTAACAGGAGCAGCCGAAGGAAAAAAAAAAAAAAGTAATTCCTTTGTTTTATTGGTTAGAACAAGTATACTATAATAGTTGTATGGCCAACTGCAAATGCTGAATAATTCATCAAACCTACTGAATAATTACTGAATGGATTGAAGCCCAATTATTAATAAATCTGAAGGGATTTTCTTTGTTACAGTTAGAATAAGTGTACCTCAATAAGTTCTCTGATTGCATAAGATTAAACAATTAAACCAGTGAATCAGTCCAAAAATTAATGATTAAATTGTGATCAAAATGATGGCCCTATTTCAGAGGATTTAGTTTGGCAGGGGTTTTTTCAGATGTTTATTTTGATCTGTTTTTCTTTTCTGTAATCAGAAATGTTTTTGATGATGTTTGTTTTTGTACGACTAAGAAATGAAAGGCTCGTTGGTGTGACTAGTTGTTGCTATTGATGTTGGGGAAAAACTCTGGCATTATTATGTTGTGATTAATTATTTCTCTACACAATAAGAGAAATACAGCAATCAATTTGTCAGTCATATAAGCATGATTTCTAAATCTTTGGAATTAGATACCAGGTGTCCAAATTTCTGTGTTGCTTCTGCGCTGAATCATATGAGAGCATTTTTACTTATATGGAGAAAGTTGCCAGATGATTAAATGATGCAATAAATAATAATTACTAATATGACATTTAGCCAAACTTTAAATAACTAATGGAAATAATCAGTGTTTATTTGTCCATTGCTTGTTAGACATAGTGATAGACAGAGATATGTTCAGTATTCAGATTCTGGTTTCATGATCAAGATGTTGCATTTATTTATTCATTCATCTTCTAACCCGCTTATTCCCTAATTCGGGATCAGGGGGCTTTGGTGGAATCAATATTTGTTTTACTATGTAAACATATGTACAGTGATCCCTGGTTTTTCGCGGTTAATGGGGACCAGAACCTTCCGCGAAAAACCGCAAAGTAGTATTTGCCCCTAGGAATTTTTGTGTATACGGGTACTGTACAATGTTTTAAATATGTAATCCACTCGTACTCTTATTGGTCGATGTCACACCGGAAACCAATCACACGCCTTTATGAAAGCCCTGGGTATGTACAGAACTCTGAGTCAACTCATCTCTTTGGTTGACCTGCAGGGATCCTTCTCTCTCTCTCTCTCGCGCATCAACATGAAACAACACTCCTGTCCACAATGTGGCTGCTGCTGATCCGCCAAGCACTGAAACCGCAAAACATGGTGCGCCAAGTGGCCAGAGAACACTGTACATTTGTCCTATCCATATTTATATGAAATAAGGTTTTCATGTCTGGAAAAAATATATAAATGTGAAGATTTACAGTAATTTTTTGGTACATTAGAAGATAATTGTGGTCACCTTAGAGTTGTAGACTGTGAGTCAACTGTGATTTGTTTCAGTTTTTCTTAGACAATTTTTATTATTTTGTAAGTTTTGTAAAGGCACTTTAAGGACAGTGCACTTTTCAAACATTCATTCATTTATTCATATTCTTACCCGCTTATTCCCTAATTCAGTGTCACGGGCAAGAGGCGGGTGTACACCCTAGACGGGTCGCCATTCCATCGCAGGTCCACACATAGACAAACAACTATTCACACACATCCACTTCTATGGTCAATTTAGAATCACCAATCGACCTATTACCTATTCTGCATGTTTTTGTTGGACTGTGAGAGGAAACTGGAGTACCCGGAGGATTCCCACGCAAGCACGGGGAGAATATGCAGACTCCGCACAGAAAGACCCCCGGCCCGGGAATCAAACCCGAGACCTTTTTGTTGTGAGGTGACCACTGCGCCACAGCCCCGCCCCTTTTTTACTTTTTAAATGTACAGTTTTTTGCGTAAACATTTGCCCTTGTGTATGTGGAAATAGGAGTTGTTTTGTTTGCAAGAAGGGGATTAAAGCAGAGTATTTGTCAAGGTTCTAGGAGAAAAAAGTCACATAAACATGAAAAATAATAAAGGCAGCTCTTTATATGGAAGTGATGTGTAATTAATATTTGAGAACTCTTTAGCGTTTGTGTGCCTTTATTAAAATCACAGCTGTCTAAGAGATGAAACTCCTTTTTTCTAACTAGTATGAATCAAACCTGAAAAACATGTCTTGCGTTATTAAAAAAAAAAAAACATGTTTGAACAGTCGACAAAAACAATTTCAGTTTCCTTCTATTTCTTCTAATTAACACGAGTCTATTTATGTGTAATGTTAAAGCCTTTTGAAGTCTCTTAATTCTTTTAAAAATATGATTAGTGCAGATGTGTGTAATGTATTTCGTATCTTGTGATGAATTTTACTTTGATGAGCACTGTGTAATAAGTCATGTTTTTTTATGATGTATTTTTAGAAAAAGTAACGAATGAAAACAACACCACAGAAGACTGGAGCCTGATTATGGATATTTGTGACCGAGTTGGAACAACACCAAATGGGTGAGTATTGATAAAATCTTTTAACGAGAAACCAATCTATAGTCTATATAAGTTTGGGTGTGGGTGGGTGTCTGGGTGGGTGTGCGTCCATACTTTAAACATACAGCCAGTCTCTGTTGATGGTCAATTGATTCATAGAAATTGGTGGTCTTCTGTTTAAGTATGTGCCTCTGGTATTACTAACAAACTGAAGAGTCACTGACATCTATTGGACTTGATGTGCAGCAACATACAGTTAAATTTTTGTGGTCGTTATTTATTGTAAGGCTAATTATTATCTTTTAAGTTTTATATCCCATTTGTATTTTCCTTCTAGTGCAAAAGATTGTCTCAAGTCAGTCATGAAGCGAATCAACCACAAGGTTCCTCATGTGGCCATGCAAGCATTAACTGTGAGTGTAATATTGATTTGTTGTAAATTATAGAATGTTTTTACGCTCTTCCCTCCCACCTGTACTCTGGTGGTATTTTTTTTTTTTAGTCCCAGTGTTACATTTATTCCGGAGCCCTGGAGGTGGCAGTGATCAGTGTTTGACCAATCGGGCTGAGGCATTTTTTGTTATCTTTTTTTCTATCAATATGTGTAACTTTTTTTGCTATTAATTTATGATGTAGCTATGTTAAGGTCTTTCTCAAATAACGCTCTTAACATTTTTCCTTCTTTAGCTACTAAGTGCTTGTGTTGCAAACAGTGGAAAAATCTTCCATCTAGAAATCTGTTCCAGAGAGTTTGCCAGCGAAGTACGAAGCATTTTGAATAAAGTAAGGCATTTTTTTCCCCTCTCTCTCTGCATTTTAAGGTTCCTTATAAACATCGGTGACCTAATGAATTTTAATTACATGGTAAATTAAGAACTTTCTGCTTTTGTCTTTTATCAGTTGCATCCCAAAGTGTGCGAGAAGCTCAAAGGCCTGATGGCGGATTGGGCCGAAGAGTTCCAGAGCGATCCACAACTCAGCCTTATTGGTGCCACTATCAAATCCTTAAAGGAAGAAGGAGTGACGTTCCCCTCCTCCACCTCAAAGGTGCTTATTTAAATCAGATCAGATGTATGATGTGTGTATATCCTGAAATATCATTTAGCATTTGGCAGATGTCTTTATGCAGAGTGACTTCCATTTATCTTTTTTCTACAGCTGGGAAATTAGGGCCTTGCCCAGGGACCCAAAAGTGGTAATTTTGTGGGGCTGGGAATCAAACCCTGATTTTCCAATAAGTCCTTAGATTAGTCCAACACCATACCATACCATTCCCAAGATAAAAGCAAACTGGTTTGAATATAACTGTTTACTGTTTACATGTATTTATTCCTTTTAATGGGATTTCTATATAGCAAAATATTATTTTCTTGTAGCTTCTTGCCAGAAATCATACTGGTCAAATCAAATTATACACATTCCCTCAACACATCTGTCACGCAATATTCTCTCTGATTGTGCCTTAATATAGAAACACTTTCACATGAGTCGGCTTTGCCGAACTGATTAATATTTCATCTCCTCGCACTGACCGTGATGAAAGGAACCATTAGTCTTTCCACTGCCACACGTGTAATGTAGGTCAGCCTGATTTTTGTGGTTGTGGTAAAAACATGTTTTAGGCTAAAGTGTTTCCTCTAGTGTTGCTGCTGTTTGGGAGCAGAAACAGAGGTGGTTGTTGTTGAGCAGTAATGAAGCATGTGAGTGGAATACAGCCGAGAGATTACAATGGAATTTCCTTCCACATGCTTGTAATAGTTGCACCACAAGACGTCTTTTCCTTCTTTCGGTTAGTTTTGACATGTAGTGATTTTCAGACAGTTACCGGCATCTGCTGTTTGTGTTGTGGCCTAAAGAAACAGTGTGCAACATCCCAAACATTCCCTCAAACATACCAAAGCAGCTTTGGAAAGAATCATAAACTCAACAGTGAGAGATTTTGGGTTTGGTACAAACCATGTGACCTTTTATGATAATGATCTTCATTGATTTCAGACAAGCAAGTCCAACAGCACCACTGCCACCAACCGAGCACCTGATGACGATGACCTTGCCAAAGGTCTGACCTCCTGCTGTTCTTTGCTAATGAATAGTATACTTAATTCTAACATCCATAACATCCTTTTTTTTTTTTTTTTTCCTTGTCTTTATACCAAAAAGATGAATTGATAAAAAATGTTCTATATCTCGTGCAGCTATTGAACTATCCTTACAAGAGCAAAAGCAGCAAGCCGATACTCGACCGCTTTTTGTGACACCCGACCCTCCTTTCAACACCAATGCTGTTAAAGAATCACGGAAAGTGCGTGCACTCTATGACTTTGAAGCAGCTGAAGACAACGAACTCACCTTTAAGGCTGGTGAGGTTGTCCTTGTTCTGGATGACAGGTATATACTCCCACAATAAACTGTAACAGTTTACCACACAAGACAAGAGAAAAAACAGAACAAACAAATAATTCGAAAGACTTGAAAGATGGATAAAATATATCTGGAAATAAAATGTTTGTCTTTGATTTATATTATTACGCTTAAACTGATTGCGGCTCGGTGGCGTCGTGGATAGTACGTTTGCGTCACAGCAAGACAGTCAGCAATTCAAATCTCAGCCAAGGGGTCTTTCTTATGCTGAATTTTCATTTTCTCCTCCCACTTGCATGGGTTTTCTTTTGGTACTCCAGTTTTTTCCCACAGTCGAAAAGCATGTACATTATGTTGATTTGTTGATTTTAAGTTGCTCATAAGAGTGAGAGTGTGAGTGGTTGTTTGTCTATGAGGGGCCTTGCGATAAATTGGCATCCATTGCAGGTCCAGGTGTACCCCTGTCTTTCGACCCTATGTGAGCTGGGATAGGCTCCAGCAGGCCCCTGTGATCCTGGATTAGGGAATAAGCAGGTTAGAAGATCAATGAATGTATCATAACATTAATAGTAGGGTTGGCCCGATAATCCAGATCATAAGGTTGTGCTGTGTTTATTTTAAGTTGTTGGCCAAATATTTAATTTGTTGTTAATAAACTATACTTCAAATTTTAATTGATGAACCTTCTAATTGTTCTAGTTTCAGACATTGTTGGGATTCTCTTTTAAAGATGTCAGCATTAACAATTTATATATCGAAATATGCATCGCTAATGATGTATATGGGGGGGGGGATCAATATTATTCTTTTGCCATATCTCCCAGCCCTGCATAGTAGTACTGTAACATTTTGTTATTTAACAGTGATCCAAATTGGTGGAAAGGAGAGAATCATCGGGGAGTAGGCCTGTTTCCATCTAACTTTGTCACCACCAACCTAAATGCAGATCCAGAACCTGGTAAAACCTGTATATATGTAACATAGTATCATATGTTCAAGAACTGCTTTATACTCCATGTTTGCTTTTTTTAATAGTTACTTACGTAGAAAACACTACAGTTTCTGAAGAGCCCACGGTAGAAGCTAAAGCTGAGCCTCAACCAGTGCATATAGATGAGGTACATTCCAAACCTTGGATATTTTTACCCAGCACATTAGTTATGTATTCTGCATGACTTTTTCAATCTGGAAATATTAAATCAATGGGTCTTTTAAATGTTTTCCATAGGAAAGGATGGACAGAACTTTGTATTTACTTCAGAACACGGACCCGGCTGATTCGAAACCTGATGGTTCTGAACTACTCACATTAGAGGGTACACACACTCAAGTTATATGTTGTCATCTTGAGACTTTGCTGTAAATGTTGTTTTATATGATGAATCTTGATTTTATTTTTAATTTTTTTTCTCCAATGTAGCTGAATGTGCTCAGATGAACCCTCTGATCGATGAGAAATTGCAGGAGATTGATAGGTGGGTATTGAAAGGTATACTTAACCCTTAAATCATACAGTGTCCGATTTCTGAGATGTAATATAAAGTAATGTTGGATTTCTCTACCCGGTAGGAAGCACTCAGAGTTGTCTGAGATGAATGTGAAGGTGCTGGAAGCCCTGGAGCTTTATAATCAGTTAATGAATGAAGCTCCTCTATATTCAGCTTACTCAAAGATGGCGACTCCACAGGGGACATACCCAGCTGCGCCTCCTACCGTAGCTATGCAGGTGACCAACACTTTCCTTACTAACACTGTTAAAGGAAAGGAATGAAAACGAATACAGATGTGTATTCCTTCAGCAGATGTGAGCAACCATTTGGGCAAGGCACAAGTTAGATGTGATGGTCATCGTCCACTTGGGCTGTGATTGGCTGTTCCCATTAGTGAATCGACATATGACAATACTGTCTAAGGTGGTAGCCAAAAAGCTGTGACACCTTTTGTATATATATATAGTTTCAATCTGTCCAGGGTGTAACCCTGCCATATAGATAGGCTTCTGCAGATCCCTATGACCCTGAATTAAGGAATAAGTGAGCTAGAAAATGGATGTATGAATGAACCTGCATCCTCGATGGATTTATCTGAAAGGTTTATTTTTCTTAACTTTTTAAAAAAAATTTAGGGTTACCCAGGCCAGCTTGCAGGAGCTTACGTACCTGGTGGTGTCCCACAAGGCTACAGTCTGGGCTCAGACCAAGCTGCTCCTCTCTGCTCACTGCCTCCAACAGTAAACTCTACAGCCCATAGTCAACCAGCTCAGCCTCCCTACATCAGGTACCCTTTTAATGATACATTATTATAATACTACACTAAGCAAGTCTATTACTCATAAACCAATGCTTACTTGGCATACTTAACTAAAAGTTTAATTTTGACTTTTACACTATTTACACTAATCTTTTACATCCCTGGCTTATTTATACTGATCCTCAGTTTATGTTCCTCTTGTAGCGGTATAGCAGCACCATATATGACACAAGCTCCTAGCACTTACCCACAACAGATACCGATGGACATGTCATCTTACCAGAACGCCAATTCTGCTATTCCTCCACCCTATCCAGTGGCACCTCCTGCTCATCCATCATCCCAGCAGCACCAGCAGACGGCTTATTACCAGCAGCCCCTTCTATAAACAATCAGCTGATGTTGAAAACCTCTGGCTCAGCAGCAACTTAACATTTCCTTTTAATGAACAGTTTTCATTAAAGTGGACACTGTACACTCCTTTGTTTTAATATCAATTTTCACCAGCTGGCTAGATTCATAACTGAAAATCATTTTCATACATTTATGCTCAGATTGAAATGAGAACTTCATAATTTATAATTACATCAGCCAGAGAAGACGGAAAGTACTGAAGCTGTTGCAAGAGAAGTGATAGGAACGAAAGTGGGCACAAATGCAATCCCTTTATTCTTAATTCCTTAATTCTATGGAAGTACTATTTAATTGTGTGAGTAATAGTAATAGCGCTTTCCTCTTAGTTGGAGTTTGCTACACCTTTATACTATTTACAATAAATCATTATAGTCATGGTCTTTACAATAAGATTATGAATGAGGCCTGATATGGTCTTGATGTGTGAAATGATTATTTGTTATAGATACGTAGATGTAAAATATTTCTAAAGGACAACGGTAATGCTTTGACCAAAAAAATCTATTACTTAGAAGTTAGGGGCGCTCTGTTCTTCTTACTGTTCATTATTTCAAGATTTATACGGATCCTATCTAAAAGATCATTTGGGTTGTTGTTGTTGTAGTTGGGTTTTTGTTTTTTTTACAATTAAATAAGGTTTCCGTCCCCTTTAACACATCAGTGAGAACTGTGCAAAATCACTGTCCAATTTTCCATTTATTTTCTAACTTGCCACATTTAATATATTGTGTATTCTTTGTAAAATATTTGACACTTCTGTATAGCACCTATTTGTATTGTATGATAATATAGATTAGCTTTATTATCGATATATTCATTGATTACCACAGGCTGCCTTGTTCTATCAGAAATCAAATAGGAGCATGCAATTTCCAGAATTCTTTTCAGACGCGGCTGTATATCTGTAAGAAAAAAGAAAGAAAAAGCTGTATGTTTTCTGTGATTGAATTATGGAGGGGAATTGTTCCTGTAAACCCCTGTACACATCTGGTACACCCCCTGTTTTCTAACAGTCATTTTCTGTCTTCATTTTTACAATCACTTTTGTAACACAGTTAATTAGAAGATCTTTTCAAATAAATTCGCTTCATGTTCCAAATGTTTAAACTAGTGTTGATCAGAAATGCAACGAAATCTCAAAACATCTACAAACATCTGTCATTCCAAACCATCTTCAGGAATGTCAACCTCACAATGAAGTAGATTGACAGGGTGTGTGTAACATACAGAGCTACATCAGGGTGCATGACCTATAGAATTCTCCAACCCTTCAAGAAGGCTTTATATAGAATAGACAAATAAATATCTGAAAGGATGTTCAGCTGCAATTTTAACACTAAACTAAAAGTCCTGTTACTACATTACAATATGGAAGTAAATTAAATGACTGATATAATAAGATATTAATAGACAATTATGCTGAAGCGAAAATTGGCAAACAAATGACAATGCTTTTATTAGTGACATCCTCAAAAGCATATTCATATAACCTATAATTTATTGATTTTATTATACATCAATGAACAATAATAAAACATTACTTACAATTTATAATCATAACAATTTGTTAATATTTTGTTGAATAGTCGGTCTATACAGCATCCATAACCTCACGACTTGCACAGTCTATAAATGTTCTGTTTACACTGACATCATCACAATCAGATTTACAAATATAAAAACCCTACAGTGTAGCTTATTCAACATTGATAACTTGTTCTTCTGTTTTAAAAGTCTCTCTATGAATCCCTGGGATCACTAGGAGGCAGGAGAACTGCGTGCCTCATTTTGAAGCGATGCGCAGCAGTTTTATGACCATTCAGCACAAGAGTACGTTGCACACATACAGTTGTTGATAATAAAAAATAAACCACCGATGGTAAACAAGTGCCACAGCATCTGCACAACCACTGCTTTGTAAGACATGGGCAGCTTGTCATCCCTAGAG
>JAOTRA010000036.1:1940167-1956655 GCA_026260255.1 Pseudolaguvia tuberculata | reverse complement strand
AAGGTGAGGGAGGCTAGGTTGAGATGGTTTGGACATGTGCAGAGGAGGGACATGCAGTATATTGGTAGGACAATGCTAAGGATGGAGGTGCCGGGTAGGAGGAAAAGAGGAAGACCAAAGAGGAGGTTTAAGGATATTGTGAAGGAAGATATGCAGGTAGTTGAGGTGAACGAGGCAGATGTAGCGGACAGGGTAGTGTGGAGAAGAGCAATCCGCTGTGGCGCCCCCGAAAGGAGAAGAAGAAGAAGATATGAAAATGGAATTGGGATAAGTTGCATTTATTTATGTTGTGAAAACAAACTTGGAAAAGTCTGTTTCCATCCCATTTAGCTATATAACAAGTGTGTTGGCTTTGATTAGAGGATCAAAGTCTTAAGCTCTTGTTGTCTTTAAGAGCTTTTGGCAGATGATCATATAGAAGACATAGCTGCCTATCCTGTTTTTTTACACATATGAACATTAATAACGTATTATTAACTTAGTTTAATCCAAATAAATCTCGGTCGCCTCACAACAAGAAGGTCCCGGTTCGATTTGGGGGAATGAGAGGTATTTCTGTGCTGAGTTTGCATGTTCTCCCCGTGCTTGCATGGGTTTTCTCCCGGTACTCCGGTTTCCTCCCGCAGTCCAAAAACATGTACATTAGGTTGATTGGTGATTCTACATGTGAGTGGTTGTTCGTCTATGTGTTGCCCAGTGATAGACTGGCAACCTGTCCAGGATGTATCCCTGCCTCTCGCCCTATTTGTGCTGGGATAGGCTAGCAAACCCGCGTGACCCCGAATTAGGGAATAAGCAGGTAAAAAGATGAATGAATGAATGAATGAATGAATGAATGAATGAATGAATGAATGAATGAATGAATGAATGAATGAATATTTTTCTTCATTTTCACAGCTGTCTTCTTAGCTGAAAAACAAAATTGAATGATGGTAGTTTGGTAGTTATTCACACCATTTGAAGTATCAGCTCTGCAGTGACTATACTTTGTAAAATTGTTAGAGAGGTGTGTAAATTGTAAAGTGACTATAATAGAAAAACATCCTGTTTCCAGGGTTCAGCTGATTCTTACACAAGCAGGCCATCTGACTCAGATGTTTCTCTGGAGGAAGAGCAGGGTGGCCACCAGGAGAGAGAACAGCAAGCCATGGTTCAGCTAGAGAGAGCAAAGGTCACTTGAACATAAACCGCCTTGACATTTGTTAGATTTATCGCTGGCATCTTCTTAAAAGTTACTTTATTTTCTTATGTGACTTTTTTTCAATTTAACCAATTGATAAAAATAAAAAATGACATTTGCTAATCATTGCATTCTGTTTTATGTACATTTTATGCAGAAAATATATCTTGTATATAACTGTTTTTCTAACTTTTAAATATTTTGAATCATATATTCACATAATATTCAAACCTTTGAAATGTCTTTGTGTTTTAGGCCAAAGCTGTGGCGTTCGCTGTGAGGACAAATGTCAGTTATTGTGGTGCTCTGGATGAAGATGTTCCTGTTGCTGGAACAGCTATTTCTTTTGACGCTAAAGACTTTCTTCATATCAAAGAGGTAAAGATAATGGAATATATACATATACATATACATATACACCTATATGATTTTTTTTCTGTTGTATGTGCTCTTTAGAAGTACAACAATGACTGGTGGATTGGACGACTGGTAAAGGAGGGATGTGACATTGGTTTTATCCCTAGCCCTCTAAAACTAGAGAATATCCGTCTTCAGCAGGAGCAGAAGCGGGGACGATTTCATGGGTAAGATGTGTGCATGATTAGCTATCTGGCAAAAAAAAGCACGTGCTTCATTTTCTATGTCTGCATTTAGTTATATTGCAGGCACCGTTATTCCAAATGATTGTAGTGGAAAAGAGAACCGACAGACTGATTGAAGGTTAAGGGGCTTACTTAACTAAGCCTTTTACTGAGAGCTGGTTTTGATTTTATTGTCTGGAAATTGTCTGATGCCAGAAGAAGCTTCTAACTTTAATCCTTTCGCATCATTTTTTAATCATTTATAAAATGTTCTTTTGCTTTCACAACTTTGCTACTTCCAAGAGAACCTTTTACTGATAATTATAGTAATAAATTTGTTTCATTGCATATAATACGTTCCAGTGTATGAATGTGATCGGATGTGATATTGCTTTAATGTACACTTTATTATATAATTAAAATAATCCTTTTTGATAGAATCTTTTAAAAATTCAACAATCAAGAAATTTTATTGGATCCTGGCTAACTTGCTTTTCTGTTAACATCAGTGATGCACTGTGTTCTGTGTTGAGTCATGTGTTAGGCATACTGCTATTCAATCTTTTACAGTTACAGTTAGAGTTTAGCATTTGGCGGACGCTCTTATTCAGAGCGACTTACATTTGGTCTCTTTTTTACAACTGAGCAATTGTGGGTTAAGGGTCTTGCTCAACAGCGGTTGCTTGGTGGAGGTGGATTCATTTATTCATTTTCCGTGTTAATCTGTATTTACTGTAATGTAAATAATATAAAAGGTATCAAAATGAAAATTCATTGGGGATTTTTGCTATCTAATATTTAGTTAAGTGTAATTTAGTTTTGTTTCATTTTTGAAAGAAAGAAATAAATCATTTTCAATAATTAAGCCCTTAAAATAAACCTATTGTGAAGCAGATGATGATTTTCCTGAAAGATTGTGTTTCTCTTGATAGGCAGTGGTTTGCCATTTTCGATGTGTAATGTTTAAATGATCACATACGTTATAGCAGCTATAAACAGTTATTGCTTCATCTCTTGGAGAATAATATGTGTTACTGTTACTAAAAGACTCCTTACAGACTAATAACATATTTTATTATGTCCAGTACATCTTACAATGAGCGCTTTGATATGTATCATGTAGCTTCTTGTGCTTTAAATTGTCTTATCTTAATATAATTTAAAAAAAAAATTATTATTATAATTATATATTTTGCTAATCATTACTTGTTAAATTTTTAATTTTCATTATACTGTTCTACAACCTGTAGAAAGTCCAGTGGGAATTCTTCTTCCAGCCTTGGAGAGATGGTCTCAGGTACGTTTAAATCTAATTCGCAGTCTTCACGTAAACTAAGTGCATGTGGATTATTGTCATCATTTGGTTTTATATAACAAAAAAAATACATTTATATCGCTGTTTATTTCTCTCTAACAGCAAAACAAAAACAGAAAGTGGTAAGCAGTGATTGTATTTCATTTAAAAAAAATGATTGCAATATATATTCTAGATACATCATGTTTTTAGCTTCACCAAATGATTTGGAATCATTATTATATCCTGTTTTAGACTGAACATGTACCTCCATATGATGTGGTACCCTCCATGAGGCCAGTGGTTCTAGTTGGTCCTTCATTAAAAGGATATGAGGTAAGAATTATTAGCTTCCTTAAGAGCTGTAATTTTATGTGTATATTTAGACGTGCTAAAGGGATCCCAGAAGGAGCAATGTGTTTCTGTTTAAGCGTAGAGGGAGCGGTAACCTGGGCTCTTACTGAATACCCATCATCTTCTCCATGTTGGGTTGCCAAGGCAACAACCTTCTGGGTACAGCATGCAATGGTCTCAAAAGTAGAGCATGTTTTGAAATTATAAGCAGGGAAAATCAGTCCCCAGTATCATTGTGACAATAATTAATCATTCATTTGCCTAAATAAGCCAAATCATTGGACTGATCCTGACAACCTTATTTGCAGATTTTTAAACACTGTGATGTAAAGATGTTAAGCAAAGGACATCTTGGAACAAGACAGGAATTAAAAATGTAAAATGTAAAAAAAATACTTTGCGTTATGCATTTTTAAAGAAGTAGAATAATAAATGTGGTGGTTATGTACATTTATAAATGATCATAAGTTACAAATCAGGATTCAGGGCAAAGGGTAAAAACCTGTATAATAAAGCATATCATTTATTTTAAACTATGTTGAGGGTGTTATTACTTCATAAGTTACTTGAATACATTTATTGGCATTCTTTTTCCAATCTCTGTCTAATTGTCTTATGGGTTTCGGTGCTCAGGTGACAGATATGATGCAGAAAGCCCTTTTTGACTTCCTGAAGCACAGGTTTGATGGCAGGTGAGGTGGATTTTACTTATAGGTAGGGGCTATTTTTAGACAGGAGGGATATTCTGTAGTCATCATGTTCATGGTATGCTATTGTTTAATCAAATGCAGGATATCTATAACGAGAGTGACAGCAGACATTTCACTAGCAAAGAGATCTGTGCTCAATAACCCAAGCAAAAGAGCCATTATTGAAAGATCCAACACCAGATCAAATTTAGGTATGTTCATAGACTCTGGGTTTTGCTGTGCATTTTGTTCAAGTTAAGCAGATTTTTACAATTTAGCAAAAATTTATATTTTATAATAATTAATAGCAATGTATTATTTTAACTTCTTTTTAAATATTTATTCATAGAGATATAAATATCAGTAAACCTATGGTGGTGTGTGTTATTGCTCATGATAATTAGACATTTTTACACAGTTTCCTTGCTAGTCTATCTGATCGTTGTAAAACATTTTCTTTGATCAATATATGTCAAATGTTTTTTCATAAGATTGTCCTTAAAGAAATGTCCCGATTGGCCGATTCGATCTCCCAAAATTATATCGAGAAAAAAAGATGATCTTTAATCCCAAATATGTTTTTCTTTTGACAATAGCTGAAGTGCAGAGTGAGATTGAACGGATCTTTGAGCTGGCTAGGTCTCTTCAGCTGGTTGTTCTGGATGCTGATACGATCAACCACCCAACTCAGCTCATTAAGACCTCATTAGCACCTATTATTGTGCATGTTAAAGTGTCTTCTCCCAAAGTAAGAAAATGTGTATTACATATAAAACCCTGTAACTGTATAATAAAATTATAATCATCTTTTTTTTTACAATAGCAGTTGATGTGTTGCTGCCCTCTTCTGGTTTTGATCTGCTCAAGTGTGTGTGGCTAATAGAGAAACTAGTATTGTATATTGTGATGAGTATCTAGCTATAGACCAGTGAGTTTATTAATATATAAATGTAAATTAATTAATTTATTTATTTATCTTCTTGATGAATCATCTTATTCCCTAATTCGGGGTCATGGGGGTCTGTCGGCGCCTATCTCAGCTCACATAGGGCAAGAGGCGGGGGTACACCCTGGATGGGTCGCCAGTCCAGCTCAGAGCAACACACAGACCAACAACCATTCACACACACATTCACTCCAATGGACAATTTAGAATCACCAATCCAGCAAGCACGGGGAGAACAAGCAAACTCCGCACAGAAAGATCCCCGGCCCGGAATTCGAACCCGGGACCTTCGTGTTGTGAGGTGACCGTGCTATCGACTACGCCACCGCGCCGACCCATAATAATTAATTCTGTTCATTGATATTGATAAACATAACAATACTAAAGGGCAGTGCGGTGGCGTAGTGCTTAGCACTCACAACAAGGAGGTCCCTTGTCAGGAATCTTACTGTGTGGAGTTTGCATGTTCCCCTTGTTGATTGGGTCGATTGGTGATTTCTAAATTGTCCATAGGAGTGAATGTGTGTGTGAGTGGTTGTTTGTCTATGTGTTGCCCTGAAATGGACTGGCGACCTGTCCAGGGTGTACCTCGCCTCTCGATCTATGTGTGCTGGGGTAGGCACCAGCAGACCCCCTGTGACCCCGAGTTAGGGAATCAGCGGGTAATTAATGAATAAATGATGATGAATAAATGAATGAACAATACTAAATAAATAAAAATCTGCAGCTACTCGTCTTCTTCTGGCTTTACTAATGATTTAGTTTCCTCTGTGCTGACAGGTTTTGCAGCGGTTGATCAAATCACGTGGCAAATCACAGAGCAAGCACCTCAATGTACAGTTGGTGGCTGCAGACAAATTGGCTCAGTGTCCTCCGGTAAACATCCACACCCACACAAAAATTAAAAGGTTTATGGTACACTTTTTTGGATGTTGTTATGGCAGCAGTTTATTTCCGTAATCTGAATATGCCTCATCCCATCCAGGAAATGTTTGATATCATATTGGATGAAAACCAGCTAGAGGATGCATGCGAACATCTGGCCGAGTACCTAGAAGCCTACTGGCGTGCAACGCACACATCACTGAGCACTCCACTCAATCCTCTGCTGGGACGCAACCTGGGCTCCACTGCTCTAACACCTTATCCCACAGCCATCCCCAATCTGCAGGTCAGCTCTTATATAAAGGACAAAAAGCCTTTTAAAATCTTTTAAAACCAAAAACTGAGGAACAAGGTAGTGGTTAAGGTGTTGGAAGGGTTCAATTTCTTGAACCACCAAATTGAGCAAGGCCCTTAAACACCAAATGCTCAGTTGTATTAAAAAAAGGGGTAAATGCAAGTTTCTGTGTATAAGACGATGCTGAAAAACAGTTAAAGAATGCCAGACAGGTGCCAGACAGGAGGAAAAGAGGAAGACCAAGGAGGAGGTTTATGAATGTGGTGAAGGAAGATATGCAGGTAGTTGGGGTAAAAGAGGCAGATGTAGAGGACAGGGTAGTGTGGAGAAGAGTGAGCCGTTGTAGCGACCCCTAACGAGAAGAAGAAGAAGAAGAAGAAGAAGAAGAAGAAGAAGAAGAAGAAGACTGTTGTATATTATTTATAATATACTTGTACACATTATCTACAGACTTTTTTTCCCCATTATCCTTACTCCATTATTTAAGTTTATTTATTCCAGTGTGTAAAATGTTTATTTATTGTGTATGTCAGTTGGTTGGTATATGTAACCTTTAACAGAATTACATTAGACACTACAAGTAAGATATTTTCATACATTAATCAACAGAGCCAAAGAAACAGAAACAAGAATCATTCCAGTGATCATTCTCCAATTGAGAGATGCAGTCTGATGACCTCAACCGAAAACTACCACAACACAGAGCATCAACAGAAGAGCCGTGAGCAATGGCCACTGGTGGAGGAGGACTACACCGACCCATACCAGGACACATACAAACCACACAGGAGCCGTGGCTCTCCAGGAGGATACAGCAACGACTCGCATCGCAAAGCTTAGCTTCCTTTCCTTCTATTATCACCATCTAAATCCATATCTAGAGCATTATATCTATTATTCTACATTGCACTGGTCCTGACCCTTAAGTAAGGCCCTTGTGGCAAATTTACTTTAATTAAGTCTGTTAGAAAAATTGGATCTGGAATTCTGGATGGCCTAAAACATAAAATGCTGTAGTTTTGGTAAATCATCTCTCTAATGATTTAGTTAAGAATAATTGTTGTAGCTGAGTTTTTAGTGTAATTTCAAGGTCAGGTGATGAAGCAGGGATAATTAGTATTAACCATAAATAGATCTCTTGGTTTCAGAACCAGCGTATGATTTATTTTTCTATTTAGCATCAGTTAGAATTGTAAGTGTTTAGCTATAGAAACAGGACATACAGAGGATAGAAAAATTCTACATGTGCCTGTTGAATTACAGGGTTTTGGAAAGAAAGAAAGAAAGAAAGAAAGAAAGAAAGAAAGAAAGAAAGAAAGAAAGAGAAAGAAATGCTGCTAATTATATACATAGCACATGTACAGGAAGTTATGTGATCCTGACCTTTAATGGCTTGAGCTAATGGGTAATGTTATTGGTCACTATTACAGTGAAGATAAATACTTGCTATATGTCATAAAAAAGATTTGATGTTATTTATCTTCATTATTTCCATCACAACAACCTGCAATTATTAACGGAAATGTAAACACTTTTGACATCCACTGTATGTGCCAAAAATAACGCTTCTCCATGAGTGGATGGAAAGATAGCTTATGTAGCTATTCAAATGAGACCGATTTATTTTAACGAAAATGTAGGTGTTAAACAATAGTCAGGTTACATTTTGTAATGTACGTGTAAAATGGATTCAAGACAAAAAATAATGGAAAACAGAATCCTAGATGTAAATCAATTTAAAAAATAAATATTAGCAATCAGTCAGATTTGTCAATAGAATAAGGTAAGGAAGCAATATTTATATTTATATAATGTTTATAATAAACTATTAACACTTAGCTAATACATGGAAGTAAAAAAAATGATCAGTATGAGTAATTCTCCAATGTCAATAGCTGGCATCCTAGAATGTCTGCAGTGCTACCGTGCTAGTAATATACGGATTTAAGGCTGACTCCGAGTTCTGTTAGATCAGACTATGACTAATATACATGCAGATAGGCTCTCGGTTGCGTCATCACAGATCACACTGGAAACTTTATCCACTATGAGGACATCCATTAGAGCATTTTTTTTAATCCAATTCAATGCGGTGCAGGGGAGTAAAGTGTCCTTTCTGTACTACTGCTGCCAGATTCACTCTGCCAAGCCTTTAACATGATTAAATCAATTCGTTTACATCCAACAAATTGCCAGACAGCAGAGGAAAAAAATACTGTACTGTTTTTATACTTTCCACACCGGAACATTTTTATTCATGACAAAAAAAACCCCCAAAAAAACACGATTGTTGAATCAAATCTTCTCTATTGGTTTGCTTTGGTCACATGACTCCATATCTCTTTTTCACTTAGGTAATTAGTACCTTAAAATAGACAGGTTTATGGTGCTTAAGTTTTTGCTTTGCTAACTGAATGAAATGTTAACACTTTTAATGAAGACCTACAGTAGAAGGAACACATGTATAACTTGCATTCATAAGGCATTCATTCCAATTATTTATAAAGCTGAATATAACAGGAAGTTGTATTGCAGTGGTTAAGGTGTTACTCTGACAATCAGAAGATCGGGTTTGATTCCCAGCAAAAGAAACTAGCACTGTTGGGCCCTTAAGCAAGGTCCTTAAATCCCAATTGCTGAGATGTATAAAAGAGAAAAATATAAGTCGGTCTGGATGAGGGCGTCTGACAAATGCTGCAAATACGCTTGCAAACACAAATGTGTAGGGTTGCCAGGTAACAACAACCTGTAGCCTAATTAATGGAACGTGGAACACCTGGCCGCACGCCTTTAAAAGACCAGGTAAGGGTTGCAGCCCTGGTAATAGGAATCCAAGGAAATAAGGCGCCCAAAAAAAGGTTTAGGAAAAGATATGTAAGAAAATAAAAAGAATTAAGAAAGAAAAGATTGAGAGTGAAAAGAAAAATAAATAAAGGAAACTACAGGGAACAAATTTAAGAAAATTTTTCCAATTTTTGGTTGGTCTTTTTCTGTAGGTAATTTTCTTTTGTATTGGAAAGTCCACACAAGCACATATTCCCATCTCTGCTTATTTTAACCCCCCTCCTCCCTCTCTCTCTCTCTCCCTCACTCTCTCTGTCTCTTTCTTTGCCCTGTATAAGGGCTCTGCACCAACATCAAGTACGCTCCTTGTGAGCACATACATATTAACTATGAAAAATGGTGACGTGTCATGCCATCATTTTCAGAAATTATTAGCATGGAATGTGTAATGTAAATGTTTAGTGAATTTGAACCATAATTTTATAGCGCCTCATCCACACTCTGAATAAATGTATTTATTACATAAACATACATAACTCATTTTAATATTTGCTGTTTTTCTTTGTATTAATATGTGATTGTCTGGGTGATATGGGTTATAACTAATCCTCAGGGTATTTATAATAACGCATCATCAGATTGTCATGGACATATTTTTCACTTTTAGTCCCTAATTATTTTTTAATAAAAAATAACACAATATCACACAATATACACATACGGTTGTTTCAACAGACACCATATTCTGACTATGCCTTAAATTTGAACCCCTAGTTTAATTTGATAATAATAATTGAATTTCTGGAATTACCTTTGTTTCTTTCTGATTGTCTGAATACACTCTAGATTCCGTTTATAAAGTATTTGTTTATAAGGATGCTGAACATTGTTAATACATTTCTTTTATTAATATCATCATTTGCTTTAGGGCGGCGCAGTGGCATAGTGGTTAGCACAGTCGACTGACAGCAAGAAGGTTCTGGGTTCAATTCCTGGGCTAGAAGTCTTTCTTTGTGGAGTTCTCCCCACTCACATCTTCCCTATGTTCTTCCTGCATTGGGTTGGTTTTCTCCAGGGACTCCGGTTTCCTCCTACTAAAAACATGTATATTAGGTTATTCTAAATTGTCCATAGGAGTACAAGTGTAGGTGTGTGCCCTGCTATGGACTGGTAACCTGTCCAGGGTGTACCCCTGCCTCTCTCCCTATGTGCGCTGGGATAGGCTCCAGCAAACACCCATGACTATGAATTAGGGAATAAGCGAATAAGAAGAATGAATGAATGAATGAATGAATGAATGAATGAATGAATGAATGAATGAATGAATGAATGAATACTCTCCTTTAGTTATGGGTCCAATCAAAGCATCTTTACTCTGGGATCTAAAGCGATTTCAGTTGTTCCATTAAGACTAATTTAATGAAGATTCCTAAGAATTGTTACTAATAAATAGATACCTTTGTAATCCAGAATAAACAGCCACCAGTTACTATGCAAATGTGTAGAGTGCTGCATGTTAACGCATTTAATTCCCCTTGCAATTTCTTTTTGGAGTTCAGTTAAATTTTTTGCCCTTATTTACAGGCAAATGGCAACTGGAGGGCGATACAAAAAACCTGCATGCCTCCTATTTTTATTTAGTCGTTTGGAGAGTCTAATTAAGAAAAAGTGTGTTTTTGTAATGTGAGAGAGAGAGAATCTATGTAAAATCTGATCAAGCTGCATTTGTTAATGTTTCCTTTTGTAAAAATAAATTCATCCATATGATCTACAAAGCTTTGATGTGATTTAATACCTTTATTTGATATAATTTCTCCGCTGACCACCTGCAGTCCTTGAACAATGTCCAAGCTGATTCTGATTTGCTATAATCTGCCTGTGTCTACTCTATGTGCCAGTTCTTATTTTAAGCCTGTGAGTCACTGAAATCGTGTGACAAATCAATCCAAATATGACCGATGCAATTTGCTATTATGTATTTAAAGGTATTTTGCCAAATATGTCATTTATCACTTCTTTATTTGATCTTTATTTGGCAGTTGTGGATCTTGTTAAATGTGTATTTTTCTTTCTCATTACTGTAACAATCAACAACAGCTGGACATATTTGATTGTATTTATCTTGTCTCAGTCAGCCATAATCCATAACCCAGGACTATAGTGAGACCTGCAATGTTGTACGGTATGTAAAAGACAGGATGAGGAGCTGGAGGTGGCAGAGTTGAAGATGATGAGATTTTCATTGAGGGTGACGAGGATGGACAAGATTAGAAATAGGTTTATTAGAGGGACGACGCATGTAGGATGTTTTGGAGACAAGGTGAGAGAGGCTGGGTTGAGATGGTTTGGACATGTGCAGAGGAGGGACATGCAGTATATTGGTAGGAGAATGTTGAGGATGGAGGTGCCGGGCAGGAGGAAAAGAGGAAGACCAAGGATGAGGTTTATGGATGTGGTGAGGAAAGACATGCAGGTAGTTGGGGTAAAAGAGGCAGATGTAGAGGACAGGGTAGCGTGGAGAACGGGAGCAGCTGATAGAAGAAGAAGAAGAAGAAGAAGAAGAAGAAGAAGAAGAAGAAGAAGGAGAAGAAGAAGGTCTCAGACAGCCATAAGAACTTTACACCCAAGATATAATTAAGTATTGTACTAATTATATATCTGTAGAATATAATATTATACACTGATCATTTATTATATTCTATTTTTCTATAAAGTAAAAACAGTTCTTGCTTGAACAGCACATAATTGAAACAGAATATAGATGAACTATAGCAGACACATAAATTATTTGTATTTGTAGTACCAAAATTTAATGAAAGACAGTTTTGATAAGTAAAACGCTTCACACTGCAAACACCTTTTTAAAACTGTGTTTTCCCTCTGGAATAACTCGTACAGCTGTCAAACAGGGACTGAACCAAATATTAATAAAGTTTCATTTGTTTTTGGTAACATTTCAAAAGTAAAAGTTGATTTTTATTACACAGAGCTGGTCTTTAGAGGCAATTCAGGTTCTAGTGGAAGCGCAGAGTCATTTGTATTTTCTTTGGGTTTGATTGTTTTTTCACTCTGGGTCCGATTCTGCTTCTCTCTTTCTAACGCTTTCTCCATCTCGGTGTAGTAGTCCAAAGCTTTCCTCACAGGGTCAATGATATGCTGCTGTTGGACACAAAGACATAACATATGGATTGTGTTGAAAAGTGAGTTCACCTCACTTTTAGTACTATTCGTACTAAAAACACTATTAGTACTTACCTCAAGACAGGGGAAGAGATTAGCAAGTTCAATGAATAGAGGGAAGAGAACGAAGCGAATGAAGCCAGTCTGAGACGAAGGTTTAGTCACCTTGTCACGGTCCATAAATGGTGTAACAGGAAGTCCCTCAAGCTTTTCCATGTCACTCTAAGAAGATGCAGGAAATCTTTTCATTAACTGCACACAATGCTGTACTGTGAGCGGAACATTTCAATGTGTTTTTAATTGATTGTTACCTGGTTGAAAAACTCCTGCAACAAGCAGTCCAGCCATGGTTCAGCAACATCCATGGGCCTTGCTTCATTGGAGATATCGCTCACTTTGATCATAATCATCATCAGCTAAGATTAAAAAAAGTGTGTTAAATAACTTTCATTGCGGAAATTTTACTACAACGAATGGGTGAATGACAGCTCACAACACAACAGATCAGTTACTGTTGATCAGAAGGTTGTGAGTTTAATTCCCATTGCCACCCAGCTGCCTTTGCTGGTTCCCTAAGCAAGGACCTAAATGCTCATCAGTTTAAACAGGATAAATTGCTCTGGATAAGATGTACTTATAATTATGTCAATTCTAGGAACAGTTTAAGTTTTATTAATTAGTGATCAACAATAATCTTGATCAAATCAATTAGTTTACAAAAATATATAGTACAAAGTACAACAATGTGCCATTATTGGGGAATAATAACCTACTCCACTTCAGATTGTGTAACGGTGTACAACAATATCCTATCACTGATTATTAACCAACACAAGCCATCAACTGTGAATTTCCTAACCTAAAAAATATTAATAAATAAATAAATATAAATCCATCCAATCATCCACCCACCTTTTTTTATTTATTTAATTTCATAATTTCCTGTATTCATCATAATACTGTCATTTTTGGTAACTGACCTCCAAATGAATATACTTTACAAAATGCACACACATGTCCAACATGAGTTTGCTTTTACCACATCCCTGTGATCCTTGTTGCTGAAATCAAATACAGGCAGAATAGCTTTAAACTTGTTGAGGATCTCAGTGTGTCTGCTCATGTCTGTGGCCAGGATACACCTGAGAAAACATAACAGTGTTCAGACTCGCTGTGTAGCCCTCATGACTGTAAGTTTACTAAAAGGAAGATGAAACATACTTAATTATGCCCTCCCTTATCCTCTTGTATTGATCTGTTGTCAGGTTCCGGAAAATGTTGCTTTCAGTCTGAAGAAGAAGACAAGAAGAACCTAAATGTCATTAACACTGACATTTAGGAGTCAGTGTTAATGATTGTAATACAAACACTACATTTCTTAATAAGGAAAAAAAAACATTTGGAAAAATCCAAAATGCTTTTAAAAGTATTAATTTGCTTATGCGGTGGCAAAGTGATTAGCACGTCGCCTCACAACAAGAAGGCCCCGGGTTGAATTCCCGGGCCAGGGATTTTTCTGTGCTGAGTTTGCATGTTGCATGTGCTTGGTAGGTTTCCTCTGCGTACTCCGGTTTCCTCAGACCATACAAAAACATGTACATTAGGTTGGTTGGTGATTCTAAAATTACCCATCGGAGTAAATGTGTGTGTGAGTGGTTGTTTGTCTATGTGTGACCCTGCGATGGACTGGCATGTACCCCTGCCTCCTTGCCCTATGTGAGCTGGGATAGGCACCAGCAGAACCCCGTGACACCGAATTAGGGAATAAGCGGGTAAGAAGATGAATGAATGAATATTAATCATGGTAGGAACAGTTGTATGGTTTGAGAAAGATCTGTCCTCTAATAGTTAGAAAGCTTTTGTCTCCTCAGTACAAATTGCTACAAATGGGGCAGTGGTGGCTCAAATGGTTAAAGTGCAGTATTGTTGATCGGTAGACCAGGAAGACCTGGGTTCAAGCCCCACCATTGCCAAGGAAAAACCTGGGCTCAAGTCCACCACTTGTACCTTGGGTCCTTGAGCAAGACCTTTAACCCTTCCTGCTCCAGAGGCGCTGTACAATAGCTGACCCTGCACTCTGATCCCCAACTTACTAAGATGATATGCGAAGAAAACATTTCCCTATATGTTATACTCTGTATAATCATGTATGTGACAAATAAATTGACTTTCTTTCATTCTTTCACTCTCTTTAATTGAAAAGCTGTGTTTAGAGGGCACAAGGGTCACAGAAAGATTTTATAGCCCAAAGAAAGGGATAAACAGACATAAATGAAAGAAAAAAGTATTTTACAAAAACACAATAAGTAAACATTACTTTTCATATTTGCTAGATTTTTTACAGCATCTTGTTAATGATCTACATTGTAAAATAAGACAGAATAAAAGTGTTTTTTGGCATATAGATAATTTATTCAAAAGAATTAAATATTATACATGATATTCCAAGCTTGACACGATTATGACGTCGATAGAATAGTACCATGTGTGCAATACATTACCTTCTCCAGGATCTCAAAAGCCACAGCACAGTGATGATTTTCCAAAGGAGAGATGTCATTATACCGCAAAGCGAGTTCGGTACGGGCGTTAATCTGAAAGGAAAGATAGTCATGGTCATAGTCATTCATAATCCCTCTGACACTAAAAAAGACACCTCGATTATTTATCTATGTATAATATACATCATCAGAGCATCACTTATTCAAATGACTGTAACACATTACTTTAGCACAAACCTGAATAACAAAGTGCTTCTCTTACTTGGTAAGCATTATTGTAACCGGTGTGGTCTAGATCATGACACACAGCTGACGTCAGCATGATTAAGAGATCGATGCTATCTATCTTAGCCCTCAGATCTGTTAGCCAGATCAGCCCATACATCTGCCAACAAAAGAGTAATGCAGTGAGAGGAGATGTAAGCAGATAGAACAGCTTGAAGAAATTGTGACAATTAGATTACAATGCAGCAACACTTAGCTAAAAGAATTGTGGCAAGAGTTCAATATCAAGCAGAAACCTGGATGGGGTCATGCCCTTCACTAATCACCAGAATTGTTGAGGAGAAAATTGAAGTGTGTTGAAGAAAACAAAGGTTTGCTGATTTCACTATCATTCCCCCCCCCCTCACCATTTGAGTGACACAGAAGCAATGCTTGAAGTTGTGGAAGGGGATGTTGTTGTAACGTTTGTAGACTTCATAGAGGAAGTGCTGCAGCACATCCAGCTCGATGTTGAAAGTGGAGATAAAGTCTAGGTCTGTGTACATCACTTGGAGCAACACCATGATCTCAGCATCCTCCCACTGCCTAGAAACACAATTATAAATCACCAATATATAAAACACACATAATAAGGATTTCTTTTTTTTTCTATGTTAATTTGACTTCCATGCTAACTAGAAGTAGAAGCCCTGTCAAGGGTTGTCCAGATACCCCTCCTGCTTTTTACCCTTTCAGAGAGCTGGTTTAGGCTCCATCAATCCTCTGTGACCTCAAAGTAGTGAATAAACAGATATAGAAGATGAACGAATGAATCTGACTTCCATATATTTAAATGTTACTAATGCAAAAGCTATTTTGTTGAAGTTTTCTATTTCTTTAATAGATGCACATGCCTGTCAGACACGTGCTATATTTGCTGAATCATTTTTAAATCTCCGGCCAAACTTTTATCTATTTTGTTTAAATTGAAAAGCCTGGGTTCAAAAACTAAGCTAGAAGAGACCACTGAATAAAACACTATAAAGCCTGTGGTGTCCTATTGATTGCAAACAGCAATTCATAATGACATGGAGGCTTTTCATGCAGATCAAAAGACTGGATCGTCTCTGGCCTCTTGATGCACACTGAAAGAGCTGCGCTTCAGTAATGAACATCCATTTTGTTATAGCAGGTGCATAGCTCATTTACTTAACTTCCATTTGCTGATGAGGTTTAATATTTTAAATCTTTCTGCACCTTCAGCCAGAAGGAGAATATAGTGAATGAAAAGTTACAGCTTGTTCATCCTCTGCAAAATAATGAGGTGAGAGATTAAAGATTTGACACATAACATGCTATGTTCTATGAGCTGCTTTTAAAATACAGACTTGTTGTATTTGTATTATTAACTTAGGCTACTAACATAAGTATAATAATCATTGTTTTTTTTTTACCACCAGTATTGATTTATATCCAAAAGAAATACATTGAAATTAAAATTCTTATTCGTTTTGTGCAACACACACACACACACACACACACACACACACACACACACACACACACACACACACATACACACACATACACACACA
>JAOTRA010000036.1:1926976-1937249 GCA_026260255.1 Pseudolaguvia tuberculata | reverse complement strand
ACACACACACACACACACACACACACACACACACACACACACACACACACACACACACACACACACACACACCATGGGCAAAATGTTTGGGACTATGGGAAAAAACTCGAGTACCCGGAGGAAATCCACGTAAGCACTGGGAGAACATGCAAACTCCGCACAGAAAGATCCTTTACCCAGGAATCGAACCGGGGATTTTCTTTTTTCGATCTCACTGTAGCCAAAAACAGGGAAACACACCATGAACACATTAACGACGCCGTGGCTGGGCTTGAATAAAATAAATACAAAAAAAAAAAAAAAACCCGCCAGTGGGCGTGGTTTATATAAGTATAATCCAATCAGAGAGACGTAGGCGGGATTTTGACCAGAACGAACCAATCGGAGTGACCCACGACCCAACAGACCTTATAGATCTGGTTGATTTGACCAGTTTTCAGCTGATAGTTCAGTGGAAAAGTGGAGGACGAGGTTCAAGGTGCAAATCGGGAATTGGGTTTACAAAAAAAAAGCCACAATATCATGGTGACCCTGACACCAGTCGCCTATAAATTATTTCTCTATCTGCCTTTTATGCTTGTTCTCCTCGATCTACGATACGAAGGTAAGATTTGATAAATAAATTGTGTGAAAATGAACCGTCAGCCATCTGTGCAAACAAATCAAATCAATAAAGTTCATTTTATTTCATTCCCAAACTTCTCAATGGTTTGATTTCTATATTTGGATGTTTTCATAGACACGAATTGTTAATTAAGTGATCTTAACTTGATGATATCCTGACCTGATTGTACTGATCACAGGAGTATGTGGTATCGAGAACAGCATGGAGAAGCATTTAGAGATGGGAAAGAAACTCCTGGCTGCCGGACAGCTGGCTGATGCACTTTCACATTTCCATGCAGCTGTTGGTGAGATGTTGGCGTTTTACAGAAAGTTCTTTGTTTTCAGTTCAGTTTTCATTCTTAAGTTTGTATCTGAAATATTCTTGTGTAGATGGTGACCCGAACAACTACATGACTTACTACAGAAGAGCCACTGTCTACCTGGCTATGGGGAAATCAAAATCCGCTTTACCCGATCTCAGCAAGGTCATCCAGCTTAAACCTGATTTTACATCCGTGAGTTTTTGTTACTTTGTGTGAATTGATGTGTGATGTGGAAAGAGTTGGTGGTAATCGCTGATCTTTCATAGGCGAGACTTCAGAGAGGGAGTCTGCTACTGAAACAGGGGAAACTCGATGAAGCTGAGCATGATTTTAAAAAAGTGGTGAGAACATGTTGCACAATACAAGGAATCAGTTTAGACTTCATTCATTTCATCCTCTAACCTGCTTCTTACTGTAGCCTTTACCAGCGCACATGGGGTACACCCTGGACAGGTCCGTCATAGGGCCACACACTCACACTCTCCTACGAGACATTTAGAATCACCAATCAACCTCTAATGTACATGTTTTTGGACTGTGGGTGGAAACCAGAGTACCCAGAGAAAACTCACACTCAAACTCAAACCTGTGGGTTGGACATGCAAAGTCTGCACAGAAAGGTCCCTTGACCAGGAACCACACCCGGGCCTTTCTTGCTGCCCATTGCGTGTTTGTCTTTGTTCATGCAGCCTAATGATGTCTGGTTGGTTTACACTGTATATAGTTACTTGTTGAAGCTTTGGCTTTTTCTAGAATAAGGCTATTCGCCTCACAAAAAGAACGTCCTGGGTTCGATTCCCGGGTCTGGGATCGTTCTGTGTGGAGTTTGCATGTTCTTACCGGGTTTCCTCCAGGTACTCCGGTTTCCTCCCACTGTCTAAAAACATGTACATTTGGTTGAGTCAAAATTGGTTATGTGGCCCTGCGATGGACTGGCAAACTGTCCAGGTTATACCCCTGCATCTCACCCTATGAGCGCTGGGATTGGCTCCAGCAGACCCCTGTCCCAATCAGGGTAAGATGATGAATGTATAAACGTAAAATCGTTAGAGCCCCTTTTTACACACAGCATCTCTGTTTATCTTCACTTTAATGTGCTTTGCAGCTAAAATCGAACCCGAGCAGCAGAGAAGAACAGGAAGCACAGAAACAGCTAATCACGTCAGATAAAATCCAAAGACTGGTGAATGAGGCTCAGCGCAATTTCCAGCGCAAAGACTACGGCTCGGCGGCTGCACACCTGGATGCGGTAATCGAAGTGAGTTACCTTTATTAGAAGTGTCTGCGAACTCTCCTAGCATCAGTAAAGGGCATCAGAACCAAAAAGAAACCTAATCAGGTTTTAAATGCTCTTTCTTTAATTGTACACTAGTGAGAACAGAACAGAGCAGATTTTGTTGTGTGTGTGTGTGGGAGTAGGCTATTGGATAACCGCAATTTATTTACATCCCATTACATTTATAAAATCTTCTTATACTATACATACCAATATTTATCCTTTACCACAAGTGATTCCAATGGTACTGAATATATTACAATAAATTACATTAAGATTTTTTTAAAATTATTTTTGGAAAGATATTTTTGGGCATTTTTGAAACAGGTTATAACATTATAATATTCATTCATCTTCTTACCCGGTTATTTCCTTATTCGGGGTCACGGGGGCTATCCCAGCGCACACAGGGCAAGAAGCAGGGTTGCCAGTTCATCACAGGGCCACACAAAGACAAACAACCATTCACACACATTCACTACCCAGAGGAAACCTACACATGCACAGAAAGAACCCCGGCCCGCGAATCGAACCCGGGACCTTCTTGTTGTAAGGCGACTGAACTAATCACTACTCCACCAATATTATAATTAAATTTCTTAACAATAGAATTAAACAGCATGGTGGTGAATTTTGTTTCAAGTTTGGTTCTTTGCTTATAGTGTACATTTATATCCCGTACATTTAGTTTTTCCCGCCACTGTTCCCTTGTGGCTGTGTTTTTCTTAGACATGCGTCTGGGACGTTTCCTCCAGGGAGCTCCGAGCTGAGTGCTTCATTCAGCTGGGTGAGATGGGCAAAGCCATCAGTGACCTTAAAGTAGCATCCAGACTGAAAAACGACAACACACAGGCATTCTTTCAGCTCAGTACCATCTATTATAACCTGGGAGATCATGAAATGTCCCTCAAGTAAGTTCCTAATGACCATTTAGGCAATAATAATATATACTTAATGTACTAGTGAAATAGCATAAAGCTCTTCTGTTCTCTCAGTGAGGTACGAGAATGTCTGAAGTTGGATCCTGATCACAAGCAATGTTTCAGCCACTATAAACAGGTGAAGAAGCTCAACAAACAGATTGCATCAGCGGAGGAACTGATCCAGCAGCAGAGGTGTGTACTGCAAATGAGTAATTGATACTCAGTTCAGAATCTTGTGACTGTATCTGGTTTTTTTTTATGATCCGCTTACATCATCTTTTAAAACTGATCTGTAACCGACATTAACATTTACACTTTAGTGTACCACCTGGTGCAAACCTACTGTCCTGAAAAGAAAGTAAAAACGCTACAGTAATTAGTGGGTGCTAATAGAAAAAAGAAATGATTAAGGATAGGCAAAGTTTAAGACGTTACGTCACTGGTCAGAAGGTCAGAGCTTAGGTCACAGTCTGACAAAATACTATAGTTTTGTCTTATTGAAGTATCCTTAATTAGGGATGGATGTACAGATCCGATTACTTCATTGGAAATCGGGCGCTTTCACGTTGTTTCAGACTCGATCGGAATTAGACGTTACCTCCTGATCAGGACTCTGATATATATATATATATATACACACACACACACACACACACTTAAAGACAATGATGCTGCTCAATGGTAGAAGAGTGCATTAATTAATTTATCATCATTGCTTTGCCCTCTCGGCTCTCATCAGAAATGAGACATTTTCATCCTAATGCTCATGACTAGAAAACCCTTTGTTTGTCTGCTTTTAATTCCCACAAGCACTGGAACAAAAAAATCCTCTTCTGATGTGTAAAACACCATCACTCACTCATTCACTGCATGTGCCAACAATCCGAGTATGAGGGGTAACACAATGACTTGGTGTTTAGAGTTTACTTAGCCACCATTTGGACAGCGCTCAGGAGAATGAGAGGGGAATTGGGAGTGTGTTCTATTAAATATTGAAATATCAGGAATATGTAAATCATAAGGGCGATGTGGTGGCGTAGTGGTTAGCACTACTACCTCACAACAAGGTCGTCCCGGGTTCGATTCCCTTCGAGCGAAGTTTGCATGCTTGTGTGGGCTACTTCCCAAAGTCCAAAAACATGCAGATTAGGTGGATTGGTGAATGTAAATTGTCCATAGGAGTAAATGTGTGTGTGAATGGTTGTTTGTCTATGTGTTGCCCTACGAGGGACTAACAACCTGTCCAGGGTGTACACCTGCCTCTCACCCTATGTGAGCTGGGATAGGCGCCAGCAGACCTCAGTGATCCCGAATTAGGGAATAAGCGGGTAAGATGAATGAATGAATGTTAATCATATTGCAGTTATTGAATTATTGGGCAGCATTAGTTAATATTACTTTGGTTTTGTCTATTTTACTAAATAAAGTTTTTACCATTTTACTAAAAAAACGCTTTTACTAAGTTGAAAGGACAGGACGTAGCAGCTACAGTAACTTTTATTTAAGTTATGGTCTTTATGGGCTGCTAACATTATGGTGGATTTTTTTGCACAGGTATGGAGATGCAATAAATAAGTACGAGTCAGTTATGAAGACTGAGCCAAACATTTCACAGTATCTTCTTCATGCTAAGGAGCGCATATGCCACTGCCTTTCGAAGGTCAGAACATCTCTTTCATTACCGAACACTTTCAGTGACTGTGTTTTCCCTTCATCTAGACACGTTTGCTTTACTTTTCGATAAATGTAAATCTAGGGTTGGGTTTGTTTCTACTACAGGATCAGCAAGGTGCTAAAGCCATCCCAGTGTGTAGCGAAGTCCTGAGCTCAGACCCACAAAATCTAAACGCTCTAAAAGACCGAGCAGAGGCCTACCTCCAAGATGAACAATATGAAAATGGTAGACTGTTGCGGAGAGATTTTGTTCTTTGTTTAAAGATCAATTGAACTGATTTATAAAACAATTTACTAACCGTATAAAATCTATGCAGCCATTAAAGATTTTGAGAGTGCGAAGAATTACAGTGAAAATGACCATCAGATAAAAGAGGGACTGGAAAGAGCACAGCGTCTCCTTAAGCAGTCCGAGAAAAAAGATTACTACAAGATCTTGGGCGTCAAGAGGTAACATTTTATTAGACATAGATATACTGTAGAGGATCAAGTATTTTATGGGTTCTGAATGTTTTCTGGGCTTCGGGTGACTCGTAGGACAGCCCAGAAAAAGGAGATCATTAAAGCCTACAGGAAGTTGGCACAACAATGGCACCCAGACAACTTCCAGGATCCAGAGGAAAAGAAAAGAGCTGAAAAGAAGTTCATAGACATCGCACAAGCCAAGGAAGTGCTGACTGATCCAGGTACACCCATTAGTCCCGTGTGTATACATTATATTTGTTGTCTGCTCATTTCTTAGTTTAAGCAGGGTTATCCACATGGTCACAGACTCTTAGTTAAATGTTTTGTTTTACCTAGAAATGCAAATGTTGTTTTTAGTGGTCCAGGGTTAGATGTTCTTTAATTCAGAGGCAGAGTTACACTCTGGACAGGTTGGCAGTCCATCACAGGGCCCCCCCCCCCCTCCCCCCATACACACATTCAATCCTATGGGAAATTTAAATTCACCAAATCAACCTAATAAACATGTTTTTGGACTGTGGGAGGAAACTGGAGTACCCGGAAGAAACCCGCGCAAGTAGAACATGCAAACTCAACATATAAGTACAGCCCGGGAATTGAACCTGTGACCGTCTTGTTGTGAAGCGACTGTGCTAACCACTATGCTATCGCTCCACCGTGCGTATCATATGTACTAGAAAAAAAAATCTAGACCGGGTGTCACTAAACTCCGTCCTGGTTTTGTGCAGAGTTTGGCTCCAACCCTAATCAAACACACATGCATTGACTAAGATCCGGCTAGGTGTACTTCAACCTTACAGGCATGTGAGTTGAGGCAAGCTGGGGCTAAATTCTGCATTACACCAACACTCAAGCCGAATTTGGTGACCACTGGTCTAGACAGAGGAATTCAGGTCATGAGGATGTACATGGAAGGCCAAGTCACCACAGAGGTCAAACCAATTGGAAATGAAATTCTTCTTTGGTTCGAATGAGCTATGGATCGAGCAAGGTCTTACCACACTATCATCGCTGGTGTCCTTTAGAGTATAATTTCAACCCTAATCAAGCACACTGGGTCTTTCTAGGTGTAACTAAAACTTACAGAAATTGGAACTAACCTGTGCAGGACATCTACCCTCTAGCACCAAATCTGATGAACGCTGAAGAACACGTAAAGCAGAGGCCACCAAACTTTATCCTGCTGAATTTAGCTCTTATCCCTAATCAAACAAACCTGGACTAGCTAATGAAAGGTTTTGTGAGATGCAATTAAAATTTTGAAAAGGTAAAGTTTTGTTCTGCAGGAACGAACCCCCTTGAAGATCCCTTCTGTATAAAATTAATGAAAAATATTTCACGTCCATATGTATATAAAGTTGCTTCAAGACAATGTCCATGGTTTAATTGCTGTAGATGCTAAATGATATTTATACACTTTCTCTTGCCTGTGTTCTTTTGCAGAAATGAGGAGTTTGTTTGACCAGGGAGAAGATCCCATGGATCCTGAGAACAAGCATGGTGGAGAAAATCAACATTACAATAGAGGTTGGGAGAGTTTCCAGGCCTTCAACCCTTTTGGTTCTGGACCGTTCAACTTTAAGTTCAATTTTAACTGAACCAAATCGTGTAGGACAACGCTCAGGTCAGCCTGAAGTGAATAAACACTCAGGCATCCAGGGAGAAATGCAACCTGCTGATTCTTATTTTGACAAACTTCTACAGAGCATGAAATCCCACGATGATAACTTGCTCGACAGACTCAAGTGAACTTGGTTACAAATTCTTTTAGGGAACATCAAATAATTGAGGTTCCTTCTTTCTATGCCACTGACTATTCCAAACGGTGGTCTATAAAGAGTGCACTATTTTTCTATTGATGAAATAATCCTTCATTGTATATACAGAAATAAAAATAAGGCATTGTTAATTTAATGAACCAACAACGGCATCTACCAGTGGATGATTCCTTTGGTTAGCTCTACTGACTAAACATTCCAGTGTTTAAACTCGTTGTCCTCCAAGTATGATTTTCTGGTTATGTTAGTGTTGGTATGTTGTTAGATCAGCGTACAAGACGTTTAAGAATCATGTATCTACTGTTTAGTCTTCTGTGCAAAATTTATCACAGTTCTTGAGATTGACGTTTGATCAATTTGGAAACATCATGTTTTCAACTGTTCAAAATGGCTAAACTTTATTTTGCAAAGGTTGTAGTGCGCAGATATTTTCCACAAACCCTTGTGTGGGTTTTCTCAGACAGTCTAAAAACATGTGCATTAGAGAGGCAATGGTGGCCCAAATGGCTAAGGTGTGGAGTTGTTGATCGGAAGACCTGGGTTCCTGACCCCCAACTTACTAAGATGTGAAAATCAAGAATTTCCCTAATAAAAAAATTGTATGATTGGTGATTCTAAATTCTAAATACGCTGTCCAGCGTATGCGCTGCCTTTTGTCCTGTATGCTCCAGCAGACCCTTGTAACCCTGGAATAAGTGAGAATGTACGTTATAGTCTTACAGAGTGACCTGGTATCTTATTCCTTGGAAATTTAATTGGCGGCTGGCAGGCAAATTAAAATTTTCTCTACCTACTTTGGTTTGGAGTGTAGAGCACATGATAGTATGTCAGTATGTAGCATTGAATTTACACTACCAACCTGCTGCTAAAATGTGATTGGTTGTCAGATGCCCTCTGCTTTATAAAATGAACTTTCTTGTCCCAACCCTTTGCTTTGTCTATTTTTATATCCGATTGAATTTAAAAAACCCAACAAACATTTTCACCTTTAAGGATGATCTTAAGTGAAAAGGGTCTTAAGTAAGCAAGGATGCACTTCTGGACTTTTCTAGTTCTCATCTCATTTTCTGACCGCTTTTCCTGGGCTGGGTTGCGGGGGCATTCATATAATTTGAGCAAAAAATTCATTCAGACATGTCACTCATTTTTATCTATATTAGAGCAGTTTTACAACAGGTGCAGATCACTTTTCATTTTGTCCTGTGAAAGTATTAAAATAAAACGAGGTTTTTACAGAAACCTGAACACCAATGAATAAACATTTTATTCCTGAGATAATACACACAGAACTGCACAAAGATACGATGAAAACAATGTAGTCTTTTTGCTTTAACATGACTGAACTCAAACCGAGACTTAATGACAGTCACTAAATGTGTTTGTGGAAAATTGTGTGTTTTTTTTTTACTGCAGAATAAATCAAGAGTAAATGACATGTTCTACAATAAAAACTTTTATTTTACTAAAGTCACCCAGTTTTGTGTAAACAGACATTAAATCAATTTTTAATTGATTGAGAAATTGAGCTTTTATAGTGAAATAAAATCAACCAACACTTTGTTTTTCCCTACTGTACTTATCAATGCATTTAAAAAAAAAAACTGACCACAAGATGGCAGTAGTCCACAACACTTACTTCTTATCAGACATTTCCGTTATTTAATATGCAGCAGAGGGCAACATCAGTAAGTAGTCACCTCACAACAAGAAGGTCCCGGGTTCGATTCCCGTACCAGGTATCTTTCCGTGTCGTGTTTGCATGTTCTCCCTGCGCTTGCTTCCTCTGGGTATTCCGATTTCTTCCCACAGTCCAAAAACATGTAATTTAGAATCACCAAAGGAGTGAATGTGTGTGTGAATGGTTGTTAGTCTATGTGTGGCCCTGTGATGGACTGGCAACCTGTCCAGGGTGTAACCCGGTCTCTCGCCCTATGTGCACATGAGATAGACACCAGCAGACCTCCATGACCCCGAATGAATGAATGAATGTGCAGCAGACCAGACGTATATAAATATTTATATAAAGGACAGACAGTTTTCCATGGTGTGTATTACTGATTCACTGTAAACTCGGGTAGATAAGGTTTCTCCAAAAGGTGTTATGGCTTCTTTATCTTCAGATCCATTAGGAAAGAATTTCACTTTTAAAGCACGTTTCTGATGTGTTTGACTTCTTGCACTATTAAAACACAGACTCCAGTCCATCAGGTTTAGAAACAAAAGTGAAATGATTCAGGTCCAGTTTCATGTCTCCAAGCTTTGGGATGTTGTGGAAATGTGTATGTCCTGTATGTGCACCTCTCTCTCTCTCTCTCTCTCTCTCTCTCTCTCTCTCTCTCTCTCTCTCTTCTTTGTGAGTGCTAGAGTTCATCACGAGGGTTGCCTGGAAAAACAAACACACAAAAAGCTGTAATGTTACTTTTATACCGGCTAATATATGAAATCAAGTAGTACATTAAAATATCTACATTACCTCTCCCAGATTTTGGAATTTAAATCTAATGTAATAGGAGGAGAACCTATAGCAATCCAGGATGTTGGACTGCTAAACAAAAGATCCAGAGTAAGAGCCCCAATTGCTCAGTGGCTTTGGATAAAAAGGTTAATGTAATTCAACGTAAAATACTATCCCATAAACCAGCTGGAGAGAAGACTATAAATCACACAGGGGAGTGGCAGAAAATATTGATGTGGCAATTTTAAATATTTTAATACTTTAAATATTTACAAGATGTTCCTAATAGATGAATTGTCGTGTGTCAATGAGTATTGGGAGGATTTAGTGTGTCCAAATTTCATTTATTCAAACTAATTTTATCTATTTCCCTGGGCCTTGAGTGGAGAGTTCCACCTCTTAATACCACCACAATTGCCTCTTATTACCACCAATATCACCACTTAATACCACGACTTACCCTTTTAAAACCACCACCATTACCCATTAATACCACCCACTTTTATCTATTAACACCACTATCGCTTTTTAATACCACCACTATTACCTCTTATTACCACCAATATCACCACTTAATACCACGACTTACCCGTTTAAAACCACCACCATTACCTCATAATATCACCACTTTTATCTATTAATAACACCACTATTGCTTTTTAATACCACCAATATCACCAATTATGTTTGCAGATAATGTTGTGATCTGTGGCGAGAGTAGGGAGCAGGTTGAGAAGAATCTGGAAAGGTGAAGGTATGCGCTGGAGAGAAGG
>JAOTRA010000036.1:1879590-1919938 GCA_026260255.1 Pseudolaguvia tuberculata | reverse complement strand
TATATATTCTCGTTTTGTATTTTGTGTCACCGTGTGTTCTCGTCGTCTTCGTGTACTCGTGTTTTGTTTTGTCTTGTTCACTGTATATATATCTGCACCATAGTTGTAAATAAACATCACTACTTCCCTGCACAATGGATCCGCCTCTATTCTCTACACTCACCGTGTCGTTACACAATGTGAGCTGTAAGGTCTTATATAGACAGCAGTGTGGCTTTCCTAATCAAGTCCAAACTGTAAAATCAAACACAGCTGGACTCAAATGAAGTTGAAGAACCATGTCAAGGATGATCAGAAGAAATGGACAGCACCTGAGTTAAAGATATGAGTGTCACACCAAAGGGTATGAATACAAAAAGTAAAAGTAAAACATTTTTGACAAATCGTTTTCTGTCAATATGGGGACCTGTGTGTACATTAATGAGGCAAAATTATTTTAGCAAATGACTGCAATATAACAGTGAAAAATGTAAAGAGGTCTGAAGGCTTTCTGAACCCACTGTAAATATCCATAATATATAACAGTTGTCTAGATGGGGAAAACATCCTGTAAGTTAAAGAGAACATGGTCTAACAAAAAATATAAAAACATCCTTGAACAGAGACATTTTTGAGTACAAAATGCTATTGCTCACGTTCTACATCTTCACACATTAACCAAAAAATGCTGTATCCGAACCGCTTGTCAAGAATAAATGGTACTTTTATTTTAAAATGACTGGGCTATTTAACAGACAAGGAAATAAGTAGTTGTACTGTAGAACATAACAGCCTTTCTTTTTGAAAAATAAAAATAACACTGTTGGCAATCGAATAATGGATAAATAGAAGTTACATCCCAATCTCTTTCTTTCTGCAATCAACATCCATTTTCATTTGTCCACTTTTGGATTTGTGAATTTATGGCAATTATTTCACTTGTTTTCACATCAAACAGCCAGGACATAACAGCTCTTTATTTCTATATGTATGTTTTCTGTCAACAAACAGTAACCTAAGAAATTATAAATTATTACAAGAAGCGACATGTTTCACAAGACATTATAATTTATGATGGAGTGAATGTGTGTGATAGCATGGTCGCCTCACAACACAAAGATCCTGGGTTCAAGTCTCAGTCGAAAAACATGCAGATTAGGTTGATTGGTGATTCTAAATTGTCCATAGGAGTGAATGTGTGTGTGAATGGTTGCTTGTCTATGTGTTGCCCTGAGATGGACGACCCGTCCAGGTTGTAGCCCCCACCTCTCACCCTATGTGAGCTGGGATAAGCTCCAGCAGATCCCCGTGACTCCGATTTAGGGAATAAGTGAGTAAGAAGATGAATGAATGAATGAATGAATGAATGAATGAATGTGTGTGGGTGTGTGTGGTTGTTTGTCTATGTGTGGCCATGCAATGGACTTGCACACTGTCCAGGGTGTACCCCTGCCTCTCGCCCTATGTACGCTGTGATGGGCTCCAGCAGACTCCCATGACCTCAAATTGGGCAATAAGTGGGGAAGAAGATGAATGAATGAATGAATGAATGAATGACAGTTAACAATAAAGATTGTGTACTATTATCCACTCAAAGAGCAATTTCTATTACTGATATATTTGTTGTCAAACATGGGTACACCATTAGGGCTTATTTTATAATCCAAAATTGTGGTGGAAATTGCACTTTGCCTTAGCTTAAGCTCTGTCTCTGGAGGATAGAACATATGTCTTATGGGTTCTGCATTGGATCTGAGTAGATGGTAATATTGCTGATATAAATGATTACCTACCAATTAACATGTCTTTTAACGCATTTATGATGTACACCTGTTAGAACTGGAAGGGGTCTTTGAATTGTCATTCTTCCAAATATATATCTGGATATATGATTTAGAGCAACAGAAAACAAGGAAAAGATTATTGAATTCTGACCCTGATTTCATTGACCATGGCAGTAAATGCAGGGGTAAATACTGCCATTCTTTTTCTTCTTCACAAAGAACCTGGGTGCTGTTTTTGGTGTGGACAGCCTGTAGCCATCTGTATTGAGATGACTTGTTGTAAACTATAGAAAGTGCCAGAATATCCCTAAGATCACAGATGTTTCCAGAGGTTATTAAGCCTAAACCTAAAGCCTGTATAGTGAGCAAGGGGCACACAAATGAAATACAGATCAGTGAGGCAAAGGCTGATGTCGAATGACGTCAAGAACTGCATTATATGAAACAGATATTTGGCCTCAGTACCATTGAATTTATCAAGAATGACAAAGCATGGATTAGCATGTGGGTTAGCATCCAGGAAAGCATGCACGTGGTTAACTAATTGAGCTGGCTAGGATTGTGGTGATCTTTACAACACCTGGCTAAGAAATAATTCTTTTCATACAATAACCTGTTCACAATTATTGGCACTCCTAACAATTCCTAGAAAATAAATGTAATTGATGTATTTCTGTCATTGATACAGTAGTTTACAAAGTTGATCAGAGTATCTAGAAACATTTATTGACTAATTCATCACTTCCTGTTTCCAAAAACGTTGGGGGCACTGTACAAATTTCGAGGAAAAACAGAATGCTATCTTTTCAATATTTTATTCAGAATATAGCATAAATGTCATATCAAATGTTTAAACTGAGAAAATAAATCATTTTAAGGAAAAATAAGTTTATAAAAGTAAAAAATAAGACTTTAAATTTCTTTTAAATTTCACCTTTTATCTTTCCTAATGTACATTAGGTTGATTGGTGATTCTAAATTGTCCATAGGAGTGAATGTGTGTGTGAGTGGTTGTTCGTCTATGTGTGCCCTGTAATGGACTGGCAACCTGTCCAGGGTGTACCCTGTCTCTCGCACTATATGAGCTGGACAACAGTCATTGCCTCAAAGCAGCTTTAAAGAATTTATTATAAATAGATGAGTTTGTCCCTGATGAGCAAGTGGCAGTGAAAAACTCATTAAAGTGGATTAGGAAGAAACTTTGAAAGGAACAAGATTCAACAGGGAAACCATCCTCATTTGGGTTGAACAGAACTTGGAATGTAATGTAAGAGTGTGTATGTGTATGTGTATGTGTGAGTGAAAACAGTTCTGGTGGCTGGAAATGGGGTGTCGTCCGAAGACCCCAGTAAACGTGTATTAAGGAAAAAGCAGGTAGGAAGATGAATGAATGAATGAATGAATGAATGAATGAATTAATTAATTAATTAATTAATGTGTCCCTTTTTTGGGATCGGGTTTGTATGACGTGACTCAGAGGCCATTTCACTTATCCACTCTTCAACATGGGAAAGACAAAGGAATTCAAGACACCATTCAAGTAAGGCAGATGTTTGTCCACCTTCACAAGTCAGACATTAGCCTCTCACGTGCACCTGCCAATATCTACTGTCAGAGGAATCATTAGGAAGTTAAAAACAACTGGACAGTGGTAAACAAGCCTGGACGAGGACACAAGTGACACAGAGAGGATGGTAAGAGAAATAAAATGTTCTCTAAAGCTCACTGTTAAAAAATTACAGCAAATGATAGCATCTTGGGGTCACAAAGTCTCCAAAACAACCATCAGGCGCTATCTACATGCCAACAAGCTGTTTAGGAGGAATGCACTGAAAAAAAACTTTATCGCTCACAATCATAAACGCAAACACAAAGTTTGCTAAGCGGTTCTGGGGCTTTAACTGGGACCGTCTGCTTTTGTCAGATGAAACCAAAATAGTTTTTTTTTTTGCCAAAATAAACCCAACAAGTGGGTCTAGCAGAGCACAAAAGATGAGTATGCAGAAAAGCACCTTATGCCCACTGTGAAGTATTGGGGAGGATCGGTGATGTTGTGGGCCTGTTTCTCTAAGAGGGTCCTTGGGAAACTTGTTAGGGTGCATGGCAACATTAATGCTTTGAAATACCAGGACATTTTAAAGCCAAATCTGGTGGCCTCTGCCCGAAAGCTAAAGATGGGTCATCACTGGATCTTTCAGCAAGATAATGACCCTAAACATGTGGCCATATCTACACAGGAATGATTTACCATACATAGACTCAAGCTCCTCCCGTGGCCATCTCAGTCCCCAGACCTCAACCCCATTGAAAACCTGTGGAGTGAGCTGAAGAGAAGAGGGCAGAGGAGGGAACTCAAGTAGCTGGATGATTTCGAGAGATTGTACAAAGAGGAATGGTCAAATATCTCTCTTTCTGTATTCTTCCATCTTATAGGAAACAAACTATGTGCTGTTTTGTTGGCAAAAGTGTGTGCTAATAATTGTGGCACACATGATTTGATGTAAATAATTATATGTTAATGTAGGATTTTTTTTCACTGAATAAATGCACTCAAATTAAAGGTTGGATTTTCTTTTTTTTATTGTCCTATATTATTTAGAACAAAACTGAATTCATTAAAAGCTAAAGAACACATCTTAACCAGGGGTGCCAATAATTATGGAGGGCACTGTAGTAGCTTTACTGCTCTTTATTTATTAGTGTCTCTAACAAACCACTGAGGCTTTCACAGAACAGGTGTATTTATACCGGGACTAAATTACACACAGGGACATAACGCAATCAATTACACTGGATTTTATTTAGGGGTATAACCGTACAGATGGGATGAATACAAACACACAACATACTTTTCAGATTTTTATTTGCTTAATGTTAAAACCAGGTATCATTTTGGTTCCACTTCACATTCATTCATTCATTCATTCATTCATCTTCTTACCCGCTTATTTCCTATCTCTGGATTACGGGGATCTGCTAGCGCCTATCCCAGCACACATAGGACGTGAGGCAGTGGTACACACTGGACGGGTCGCCAGTCCACTTCACGATTATGGGCTACTTTGAGTTTGTCTGTATCGATAGATAGATAGAAGCATTATTTAGTATCTAAAACCTGTGATCCAATTAGGACGTCAAAATATTAAATGCTCATTCAGCGCAAGAACTTCACTCATCTCTCTCACTTATACTGACAGGATTATTTACAGAAAGTGCAGACAGCATTACTGAAACGGCTTGAGGTTAATGCAGCGTGACACTGACAGCATTCGGCATTGGTTTCTTCTGTCCTTACAGCTGGCTAGCTCCAACAGCGCTTGCTGCATGTGTTTTTGTCCCGGAGACAGTCTAATGAGTGTTTGTCTGCATTTCAGACACTTTAGGCATAAGAGCTAGCATAAAGCTGCCAAAAGCACTGTACTAATTGCAGGCTAGTGCTTGACAGTCCTGTCGTGTGTATATATTACCCTCTACCACACCTTGCACCCCTTCGGCTCACCATGCAATTATGAGTATCAATTAAGTTTCATCCGTCTAATATAAACACATTTGTTTTCAGATGTATGTTTCACACATTGGTTAGTTTGGATTATGTTAATGATTATGAATTGCATTAATGTGAAAAAAGATCTGCTCATCTGTGTTCTAGTTTAGGCTGCTCAAAAAGCTTGAAATTCGATAACTGTTAGCATCTGTAATATTTTCGAGTTTATATTCACCTGCTATTTGATTAACATGACTTTGCTTTCTTTTTTTATTTTCTGCCACCACTTGTGTATCTAGCTTGACCCGGAAAAAGACAAAAAGTAGCCACAGAGACCCCTGGCTTGTTTTGTGGGCCAATCCTAGCTCGTTCAAACGCAGAAATGTGCTATTGGAAAATGCAGTGAATATGTCATGCCCACTTTTCGCTGAGCGAAGTAAAGATAAATACAACCTTCTTCCAACCATCATTTCCTCTCTGGGGAAACATCCAAGTTGTGCTGTCTGTATTCTTCACTAGCTCAGAGGATATTGAGCCTTAGAGAATGAAAACCTAAGAATGAAGGAGAATGAATCTCCGCAGAAGTTCATTGTAGGAAATAACTGCAGGTTCTGGTCCCGGGAGGAAATTTGGGCTTGAGATGGACACTACTATAGACGTTTTGAAAAAGTTCCATTTAACCAGTAAGTAAGCAAACAATGCCGATGAAACTTTAATAGTCACAGCATAATGCAAAACGTATTATGTTTTTTCGTTTATTGTCATTTGATACTTTTCTGTGATAACAGATCAAATTTTATTCATTCATTCATTCATTCATTCATTCATTCATTCATCTTCTTTACAAACCGAATTTTGGGTCACTGGGGTTTGCTGCGCCTATCCCAGCACACACAGGGCGAGAGGCTGTGGTACATTCAGGGCTGATAGACTTTTCCCTCTATAAATTTTAGAAAAGATTTATTGCATAATTGATGCATAACCAACTTTTATATTATAAAATTATATTTTTATTTATTATTAAAAAAATATATAAATATTATAATGCATTCAGTTTGCTGTGGTGTACAATTATGGTGATTATAGTAAGATTGTGGTAAGATTATGGCTATAACCAATTTTTATTGATTGATCAGACTCTCAGATAAAAAGATAAATTATGATAACAATGATAAAAAACTCACTTCCATTTCTTTGTCCTTTACAGGAACTTCTATTACATCACCATGCTGCGTGATCCAGTCTCACGCTATCTGAGCGAATGGAAGCACGTACAACGTGGTGCCACTTGGAAAACCTCTCTTCATATGTGCGATGGACGTGCAGCCACCCAGGCCGAGCTGCCTTCATGTTACAGTGGCGATGATTGGTCTGGTGTGACACTCGGAGAATTTATGGCTTGCCCACATAACCTCGCTAACAATCGGCAGGTGCGGATGCTGGCTGACCTGAGCCTGGTTGGATGCTACAACCTCTCATCCATGAGTGAGCGGGAACGTGGTGCAATCTTGCTCTCTAGCGCCATGAGCAACTTGAAAAACATGGCCTTTTTTGGCCTGACTGAGTTTCAGCGGAAGACCCAGTACCTTTTTGAGCGTACCTTTCAATTGCACTTCATTGCAGCATTTACACAGCTCAATAGCACACGTGCTGCCGGGGTGGAACTGCGGAAAGATGTGCGTCAACGTATCGAACGGCTGAACTTCCTGGATGTCCAACTCTACAAGTTTGCCAAAGAGCTATTTCTGCAGCGGGTACAGTTTGCACGGCAACAGGAAAGGCAGCAACGGCGTTGGCAACTAGAACATAAAAACCAACAAAGTAACACGTTTCGGGAAAAAACTCAGTCACTGCCTGCCACCACAGAGGACTACGCCAGCCAAGTGGCACGCTGGTGATACTCCTAAAAAAATATGTGGTGGCCATATTTTTAGCATTTATTTAATCTTCTCGCTACTTTTTTTGTTTGACATGCAGTTCCATTAGATAGCCAAGTCTATAGCTAAAAATATGAGAATATATGAATCCCTTAAAATGGCATCATGAACTACCACACAAATGGACAAACACTAAACACAGCATGTATTATGTTTCATTAAAGCACACAGAAGACCATGTGCTACACTTTTTGTGGTGTTAAGGACAGATGACTAGATACTCTTTATTATTTTCATTCTTGATAATGAAAATAGAAGCCTATGCAATAGAAAGAAATACATAACTCTGTTCCTGAAGGTTTGGTGTCCTACAGAGTTTAGCTCTAACCCTAATCAAACACACCTGAACCAAATAATCAAGATCTTGCTAGTTATACTATAAACTCTGCAGGACACATCTGCCCTCCAGGCACTGAGTTTGACATCTGTGGGCCATAGAGCATTAAAAATCATATAGATCATGTACAGGTAATTGGAGAATTATGTTTTAGGTTAATTGATTGCAAGACACAGACAATCCAAGACCAAGTTCTAAAAATCTTACGCATGTATCTTCAACCTTTTGAATATTAGATATTGTGTTTCATTTCACCAGAGATTGATTATTTATTTATTTATTTATTTATTATTTATTATTTATTATTGTGTATTGCTTCACACTTTTACATCTCTCTTGTTAACCTAACATACATGGTTTTGGACTGTGGAAGGAACCAGAGAACTCAACATAAACTCATACATCCTCACAGAAAGGCCCCTGTCCAACAATCGGACCTGGGACCTTCTTGCTGTGAGACAACAGTGCTAATCACTAACCCACTCTTCTAGTCCACCCGGGATTAATTTTTTAATTTGGTGTTATGCATTAAATTGTTCTGGTTAACATACTGGACTTAGTGCTACTTGAAATCATCATAAAAATGGATTTAAGCACTAATTAATTAAGATGGTGGTGTTTTCATGGACATTATAAATAAGCCTATTTAACCAACCGTCAGGGATTTTGGGAACAATATCCCACCAGGCCACCAAAGGGCAACCATAAGTCTTTACTTGGCTATGCGCCTGTGGCAGGTCTTTGCCTTGTTATTGGTGTCAGGTATTTCCTGTTTAGTTGATTTTCCCGCCAGTAGTTTTGGTGTAGCTTTGGTTCATGTAACCGTTTTGTAATGATAACCAGGCGTAGGGGTGGCTTAGTGGTAAGGTGTTGGATACAAGAAAGACCGGGGTTCAATTCTCACCTCCACCGAGCAACCGCTGTGGGCCCTTGAGCAAAGTCCTTAAGCCCCAATTGCTCAGTTTTACAAAAAATATCTAATGTAATTTGCTCTGCATTAGAGCGTCTGCCAAATTCTATAAATGTAAATGCAAACTATGTTACGGGTTTATGTCCTGTGTTTATTAAACAAAGGGGGAAAAAAACAAAAATCTTGACTTATGGAGTTTAAGACCAGATCATGAAACTAGGTTATGCAGGACAACAGAATATTAAGAGAACTACATGACAACGAAATCTAAAACTTACAATCTAATGTAAAAAAGACAAATCAACTGACGCAGAACACATGGCCAAGTAAAGAAAAAGGCTCTCGGTTGCCCTCATGTGGCTTGGATGTGTTATGAGCCCTGACAAAATTTATTTACAAAGTGATATTTCCCCACACCACCAACCTGAAGGTCACCCGTGAGGAGCTCAGGTGGTTTGGGCATCTGTCTCGGTTGCCTCCGAGGAGAGGTGTTTGGGGCATGTCCCGCCGGTAAGAGGCCCAGAGGAAGACCCAAGACTCGCTAGAGGGGCTATGTCTCTCGGCTGGCCTGGGAACGCCACGATGTTCCCCCTGTAAGAGCTGGAGGAAGTGTCTGGGGAGAGGGATGTCTGAGTATCCCTGCTTGGACTGCTGCTCCCGTGACCTGATCCCGGATAAGTGGTCAGAAAATGAGATGAGATTTTTCCCCATATGAAATGTATAAATGATGTGTATTAACACCTAATTAGCAATTTGTGGTTAAATTGTGTTAAATGGCCAAAACCAAACTTTAAACAAAAGTTAACAAACTTTTGTATGTATGTTTTGAAAGTATGGGATATAGGAGAATCTTCTCTCCTTCCATATTTTGTCTGTCACTTTTACTGATTTAGAGAGACTATGAAAAAGACTTGCATTGGATTTTCAGCTTTAGAAAATGTACGAGACATATAAGTCATGTGAAAGAGCGTCACAACTTTAGCTCTACATTCACTAACAGCAGTGTAAATTTGCACATTTCTATGTAATAAGAATTTCCACAAAATGAATTGTCTGCAGCTGGTTTGTGATTAATTTACATTGCCTGCTTTGTTTAAAGCTAAGAACCTGTTTAATGTGGAAATGAAGATACAAACAAAATGGCTACATTTATGTGTATGAATGCATATATGACTGGTTGTGTCTGTAAAATACTAACTTTACATTGAATTGTTACCATCAATGGTATGCATTTGATTAGTTTTGGTTGCTGTTGTACAACACAGTTTAAAGAAAATAATTTTCTATAAAAATAGCAAATATTGTAAAATGGCCATTCTATCATTTGTTGATATTGTCACAGATCGGTTAGGTTCACTTTCACCAGAATTATAATTACAAACACCTGCCTCTCATTCACATCCCATCACTAGTGTCTATTTAAGCGCACACCACAATCCCTCAGTGTCCGGACTTATTTATACTAGTTAAAAGGACCCATGAATCTCATCTGCGATACTAATGTTTTACCTGTTCTATTTATCTCCTAGAAAACCCACAAAAAATCCTGTTCCTGTTCTGTTCAGTCTGCTGTGTCCTTTAGTCCCTGTTATCTGTCTGTTCTCTCTTCAAAGGAAAAGAAAGAATTTTTCCAGGTGTCGGTTAATTACAATGACATCATGTTAATGTGGTGTGTGCATACGTCATTGGAAATCTCAACTCACCCGGAAGTTAAGACTGTCTGTCTCCTAAGCAAAATCCCTAATCTGCGTTGTCCATTTTTTATTCTGTTAAGTCAATAAACCTGTGTTTGAAGAGAACTTACCTCTGTATGGTCCTCTTCCGTAACAGGTAGCATATTTAGAAATTAAAAATATCCAAGTACAGAATTTTTTACTGGTTTTCTTATTAATTCATTCATTAATTCATTCATTCATCTTCTTACCCACTTATTCCCTAATTCGGGGTCATGAGGGTCTGTTGGTGCCCATCCCAGCTAACATAGGGCAAGAGGCAGGGGATACACCCTGAATGGATCGCCAGTCCATTGCAGAGCAGCACAAGGACAAACAACAATTCATACACACACATTCACTCCAATGGACAATTTAGAATCACCAATCAACCTAATCTGCATGTATTTGGACTGTGGGAGGAAACCAGAGTACCCGGAGGAAACCCATGCAAACTCCGCGGCTTGGGAATCGAACCCGGGACCTTCTTGTTGTGAGGCGGCCGTGCAATCCACTACATTACAGCGCCGCCCTGGTTTTAAAATTAGCAGGTAAGAACAAACAACACCAAACTAAATCTAAATTCTAATATATAAAATATATAAAGCTTCCTGCTTATTAATTTATTCCCAACAGTTTATTATCATTATTCTTTAGTATTTCTCTCAGATGCACACCATCCTGTATGTGTGTTGGTTATTTTCCCATCGAATGCTGATAGCTATACCATTCACCTCCCAACATTCATATTCTCCCAACATGTTGTTAACATTGCGATTTGTCCTTCACAGATGATTCAGAATGTAGCTGCACGTGTTGTTTTCAAATAGCATACCACTGCTGCGCTTCCAGTAGCTGCACACATCAGATTCAAATCACCTCCAAGCACTGATCACTTTCTGCATAGTCTCACGTTTCCTCAAATCCACTAGCACTGCTCGTCTTGTTCCACAATCCCCTAGGACTCAAAGTCGGTCTGTCTCAGTACTTTTCCCTGTTCTGGCATCAAGATGGTAGAATGAGCGGCCATCAATGACATTTTAAGACAAACCTTTCTTTAATATCTATCTCTCTATATATATATTTATATATATCCCCGGCCCGGGAATCGATATGCACACATTATTACATTAGATTTTTTTTATAAATACTCCTCTGGTGATGGTACAATATATTATATTGAATTTTTTTTATGTTTTTGTTGTGTTTTAAAGTAAATATTGGGTTTCTTTTTTTTTTAGTAAAAATGACATTCACTCTTGATATGTTAAAAGCATTCACTCTCTGTAACATGTAATCTCTCTGCTATGTTATATGGCATTATTGTATCGTTAGAATTTGTGATAGTGGTGTATTAGGAGACAGATCAAGTTTTGGTCCAGGTACCAAATGCACAGCCCAGCAGTGGTTAGTTCAGCAATATACAATACAATATAAATTCTATGATAATGACTAAACTAAAACAATGAATTAATTTGTAGATTAAAGCATTATTCACTAATTAACAGTACTACAGCATTTATATTTACAGTGTTATTAATATTGTTTTGCATCAGAAGGCCAATGTTTTTCCATCCAGCTACGCCTCCAGTACCGGACTGGGTTTTTGCTTTTGCTGCCGGGCTTCTTGCACCGCGCAGCTGAGGTTAATTTCAAGCACTGTTTTCTAGGCCTTTAAATAGTGGTGTCGTTTTACATTTTTTTCATCCTTGTATGTATCTGTTGTATGTTCTTTTTCAAAAATGTGAAAAATTTGGTGTATCTCTACATCACACTTTAGCAAAGTATACAGAACTAAACTAATCTGTTAAACTGTATATGGTGTCCACCTGGACTGCGGAAAGGGGTGTTATGTAAAAAATTCTGCTTGTGGACTACGGCATTTAACACATCATTATGTTTGCCAATGATACAGTTGTGGTGGGCCTGATCTTTAACAATGATGAGGCAGCCTACCTACAGGAGATTAACAGCCTGGAGAGACAATGCCATTAGAACAACTTGCTTCTAAATGTCAGTAAGACTTTAACCTTTAAAGTTAATAGCGGATTTTAGTACAAAGCTGGAAACTCATCGCAAACAGAGAGTGAACAGTTTCCGGTACACAGGACCTGTTATGATCATGTGAACATCAATAAACATCCTGGTGAGGAAGGCCTGGCAGCACTCGAGGCACTTAATGGTCTTTTAACTACCTTTCACTTTAAACTACTAACCCAGGTGCTAAAGACTTTTTTTTACAATTTCACCATCCAGTGTGTCCTAACGGGCAGCATTATTCCTGGTTCAGGAACAGCACCAGGCCGAACAGATGGGCCATACTGCGGGTGGTGCACACCAAGCTCCCTGTTCTGCAAAACATCTAAAGCACATCAAAGCTTTAAAATTTGGTTTATTTTATCTTCACTTACAATTTTTTGTTTCATTTTTCAGTCGTATAAAGCATGTCTGTGAATATTGTACTGTTTATTTATGTAGCAAATAAAATTTGAATTTGTAAAAGGTTAGCAAGGTTTGATCTGAGCCAAATAATTATAGACCTTCTAATTGTCTGTTTGGAACTCAGGCGCCCTTGGAATTCAAGGCTGAAAAAACATTTATTTAGTCAAGTCTTAAGTTTGCGGGAATCATGAACATAGTGCTCAGTGAACAACAATAAACTGTGATAAACTGTAATTTACATTTACATTAGGGAAGGGGTGGCTTAGTGATTAAGGTTTTGGACTGATACCAGAAAGACCAGGGTTCGATTCCCATCTTCACCAAGCAACCACTGTAGACCCTTGAGCAAGGCTCTTATATAAAGCTCAGTTGTACAAAAGAGCCAAATGTAATTCTCTCTTAAAAGAGGTAAAAGTGACTGTAAACAGTAAGCAATTGGAGATTGAGCGACTTGCACAGGTGCCCCATCTGGGAATCAAACCAAAATCTTCCAGTCAGCAGTCCAACACCTTAACCACTGAGATACCATTTCAGTAGCTCCTGTTCCTGCAAGTTACTCAAGGAACTCAACTTTTTTCCTATGTGGTATGAAAAAAGATTGTTTGGTAAAGTAAATAATTGCATAATGTCCATAGGGTAAAACGTCCATATGTGACATTGCTGTTATTAATACCATCTGGCCATGCAATATGCATACCTTTGTAATCCATTTGTTTCTTTGCCAAAATTTGGCATCAACTTATGACCATGCTTATGACCCCAACAACACCATTCACACCATCTAACCATCTACTAAACCCAAAACGCACAGCCAAAACAACAAAGAAGTGGATTAATAAGAAGCACAGGGAGCTAAAGGTTTAAGTTGCCAAACGTCAGACTGGAAACCATAATGACTTGGAGAAAATATGCAAAGAGGAGTGCGACAAAATCCTTCCTGAGATGTGTTTAAAGCTGGTAAACAGCTACAAGAAACATTTGACCTTTGTGATTGCCAACAAAGCTTTTACCACCAAGTCTTATTTATCAGAAGGATCAAACACTTACTGTGTGTGGTCGGCTCACTGTTGGAAGAAAGCCGGATCCATTGTGCGGTGAAGTTTTATTTACAGTGGTGACCAAAAAAAACCCCAAACGTAAACAAAAAACACGAAGACACACAGACTAGGACGATACACAACAAAACTATATACAAAACAAGAATATTTACAGGACTATATAGAAAGGCTAAGCGAAATACAACCATAACAAGATTTCCTAAATTACCAATATTTCCAAAATTGCTATGATTTACAAAAACCACCATACTGTAAATACCCACGACACGTACACCAGCGTGTTGCCTTAAATACTGCGTACAACCTAGTCGCCAGGACAACAACGCTAAACATGGAGGCGGGACTGCGTCCGCTGACACCAAAGTAGGCGGGGCTTCGTCCGCTAACGCAAAAGTAGGTGGGGCATCGTTCGCTGACGATGAACAAGGAGGCGGAGCATCGTCCTCCACCTTACAACTATGCTCAATGACCAACACGAACGCTGCTTTCTTTGTATGGGTGTTGCCCATGAAACGCCAATGCACACTGATGGGTCAAGCCCCAATTCCCACTTCCTATCAGCATGCTGGAGGCTGTGTGGAGATTACCCCAGACTTCCCAACCATCCCTGGAAATATGCACATCAGTCAGATTGTTGGAGGGGTTCCAAAGCTGTAGCGATGAATTCGAGACGATGTCGATCGCAGCATCTAAGAGTGGTCCTTCTGAGAGTGAGCTTCAGTCAGAGTTGGATGCTAAGATAGTAGTCATTCAGCCAAAGCAATAGGGATGCACTGTCTTGAACGGTCTCCTGCCTGAATGGTCAAGGCTGGATAATTGATATGATTGGACCAGTTGTGACACTAAGCCACACCTGCTTCCAGTTCCTTTTTTGCTGTAGGTACATGAGGTTTTGACCAAATTTTTGATTAATACCAAAGAGTAACCTTAGCTCTCATCTCCCATGAGGGAGATCAACGAGAAAGTATGAAGACTGTGCGTCATTTCTGACTATGCACTTGTGGCTAGGAAGGGCACAGTGCATGGGGAAAGGGTGATGTCACTCAGTTGGTCCAGGAATGCCACTTGTGGCTTATATGCAAGCGGTAGGGACAATCTGCTTTCTTGACTCTTTCGTCTTACCAGAAGCAGAAAAGGCTGTTATCTTGCCACAACAGAGAGCAAGTCTCATTGCTGCTTCAACCATCTGGCAGACCCTGTCTACTTCGGGCCAGAACCACCAGCCACTTGGAGGTGTTAAGTCAAAGCCAAAGAAGTTTTATTATCATTTTAACCCTATATGATGGTTCAGTATACAGTAAAATGAGACAACATTTCTCCAGGACCTTGTATAAACAATAACTACATACAATAAGAACATTGCATACAATAAGAACAGTGCAAACATTGAGGCAAGTGCAACCCAAAGACAGCAGATGAGGACAACAACACAAAGATATAGATGCCAACCAAGATTGGCAGTGAGGTATTTGATGCAATAAATAACTATTTTGAACTATTATTAAATGGGGTAGTTGAGAGATGTCAACAAAAGAAACATCAGAATAGACAGATGCAATTAAAGTGACAATTGTGCTTAGTGTGATAAAGTGCAGTTGTAAAGACTGCAGTTTTGTGAGAGCAGCTAGTAAGAAACTGTTCCAAAGTCTGATTGTAAGGGACCGAATTCTCTGGAACCTTTTCCCAGACTTCAGAAGGGAGAAGAGTGTGTTTGAGGGCTGTGTGTTGTCATCCACAATACGGTGTGCCTTGCGGAGTCAGCGTGTGGTGTACATGTCTGTGATAGATGGAAGAATGACTCCTATGATCTTTTCAGCTGTCTTCAGTATCCTCTGCAGGGACTTTCATTCCATAATGGTACAATTCCCAAACCAGGAAGTGATGCAAGATGCTCTCTATATTGCCTCTATAAAACATGGTGAGGATGAGGAGTGGGAGGTATGCTCTCCTCAGCTTCCTCAGGGAGTAGAGATGCTACTGGGCTTTCTTGGTGATGGAGTTGGTGTTGAGTGGCCAGCTGAGTTTCTATGCCAAGTGAAAACCAAGAAATTTGATGCTCTTGACGATCTCCACTTTGGATCCGTTGATGTTAAGCGGAGAGTGATCACACTGTGATCTCCTGAAGTCAACAACCATGTCTTTCATCTTGTCCATGTTAAGAGATAAGTTGTTGGTTCTGCACCAAGTTGTTAGTTGTTGTACCTCCTCTCTGTATGCTGACTCATCATTCTTGCTGATTAGACCCACCACAGTCATGTCATCAGGAAACTTGAAGATGTGGTTTGAGCTGTGCATTGCTGCAGCACTGGAGGTACTGTTCCCAATCCTGACTGACTGAGATCTCCCAGTCAATAAATCCAGGATCAAGTTGCAGATGGAGGTGCATCGTCAGTGGATCGGTTCGGACGATACGCAAACTGCAGTGGATCCAGTGATGGTGGTAATAGGTACTTTATATGCCTCTTGACAAGCCTCTCGAAGCACTTCATTATGATATGTGAGTGCAACTGGTACAGGGACAATGGTGATGCTTTTTAGGCAGCGTGGAATGACAGTGATGCTCAAGGGAGATGTTAAATATGTCTGTAAAAACATCCACCAGCTGATCTGCACACTCCCTGAGGACTCTACCAGGAATGTTGTCTGGTCCAGCAGCTTTCCGTGGGTTCACTCTCACTCCAAATAGTTTCCCTCACATCGGCTAGGGTGAGACAGAGAACTTGGTCAGTAGGAGGAGGGATGGTCCTCCTAGCTGAGACGTTGTTTAGTGCCTCAACCCGTGCATAAAAGTTGTTCCACACATCTGGAAGGGGGGCGTCACTGTTACAGGCAGGTGGTGTAGTCCTGTAGTGATGGACTGGATGCTCTGCATCGTTATTGGTGTTCTGGAAATGACCTTGGATTCTATAAGCAAACCACTTTGATGGCATGAGCCAGCTTGGCTCTTTGGCTTTAGCTGTTTTTAAAGCTGCTTTGTCCTAGCTCTGAAGGCACTCTCTACTTAAGCAGTGCATGCACCTCTGCAGTCGTACATGGCTTCTGGTTGGGTTGTGTAGTGATGTTCTTGGAGACAGTCACATCATCAATTCACTTGCCGATGTAGCAGGTTAATGGTGTCACTGTTGGTTGCAGCCTTCCTGAACATGTTCCAGTTAGTGCACTCAAAACAGGTTTTCGATTGTCAGTGAGCTAACCAGCCCGTTTGCAGTTCAGCAGTTTGTTTTATTATCATGTCTCAATTGTTCCAAGGCCATTCCTACTGTTTGCCTTCAGGTGTCAGGCATATCAGTACATAGTCCTCGCCTTCAGGCTGTCCCTGTGCCCATGTGCTCACAGAAGCTTTGTGATGACCCTATCTTGACAAAAGCGCATTCCAAGAATTTGTAGTTGCACACAGGAACATATTGTTGGGGCTTCAGATCAACTGGGAAAAGACTTTCACCCAGGAAGAGAATCACTTTTTTTGGCATTCACCTGTCATGATGTCAATACAGCCCTCTCCAGAGAGAGAGATCGGGCAGTGCTGAAAAGTGTGAACTTGTGGTCCCTCTCACGCAGTTTCAGAGTCTCCTGGAGCATTTGGAATCATTGGTTAAAGAGGTTAAAGCCTATTATGCACATAAGCTAGATGGCTTTATGATCAGGTTTTGCAATAGGCATGACATGGGAAGTGGTGGCTTAGTGGTTAAGAAGTTGAACTTATCCCAAAAGCACTGGGGTCCAATTCCCAGCAGCACCAAGCCATCAGATTGGTATATAAGACATTAATATAATTCACTCTGGATAAGGGCAACCAAATGCTGCAAACATAAATGTAATTGGCATATTAATTGCCTCAAGTTGCTGGCAGAGTGGTTGACCCTGAAGAGGTTCTGGTCTATATATAGGAAAAGCATGTGTTTATCCATTCAAAAGACATAAGATCACATCACATTTGTGCATGCCACTCATATCCCATGTATTGTCATGAATGTATGTATTGAAAGCACTTTTATGACAGAGATCCCTCAGAGAAGAGTATAGGCTCCACCCACAGACGATTCAACTTCTTTGATCTGAACTAGTCTTGCCCTGGCCAATTCCGTTGAGGGACCTTCTTTCCCAGTGAGACTGCACAATCTGCTGCCTTCTCTGGAATCTCTGGGACACACAATCTCTGGAACCGTCATGTGTGGTCCATAATAGTGTCAGGAGGATCTAAGAGATCTATCACAATACTATCTTCCAGGCTAGAGCCCTCTGCATGAGTTTCATGACAGGAAATGGTCTTTGTTCATTGACTGGTGTACCTCCTGTGGAGAGGACCCTCAGAGATTTGGTTAATAGTCTTTCTCTTCAGGGATCAGATGGTGGCTTTACAAGCTATTCCCCCTAAACCAGGGGTGTCGAAATCCGTTCCTGGAGGGCCGGTGGCCTGCAGAGTTTCGCTCCAATCCTAATCAAACACACCTGAACCAAATAATCAAAATCTTGCTAGGTGTACTTGACATATAGAGGTAATTGTGTTGCGCCAAGTTGGAGCTAAAGTCTGCAGGACAACGGCCCTCCAGGAACGGAGTTCGACACCTGTGCCCTAAACAGTGGATTCCTTACCTGCCTCTGATGTGTCCAGTACAGCCTCTTTGGGTGTACCTAGGGTCAGATGCTCCAACCAGCTCTTTGTCTGCTACAGAGTTTTGCTGAAGGGTCGGAGTAGTGGCGTGTTGCATAGTGCTTTCACTCGACACAACATCCGAGGGAACGACAGATAGAAAATGTCTTGGTTATGGGGTTGAATGGAGATGTTGTGTCCCTCATGTCACTGCGTAGTAATGTCCTAGGGGAATTTCAAAATTCGGCTGACCTCTACTGTTGACACACATCTCTGTTCCCTCCATTAGGAAGTTCTTACCATGTTGGAACAAAGGGATTTAGGAAACCTCGGTTCTGAAGTGCCATTTTAAAACTTTACAGTATATTTGCCACATGTCAGTACTGTTGTTCCTTTGTCTAAAAATAGCTGTTGCGAGTAATTAGGACAGGACAACATCAATCAATCATGTTTTATATCATTCCATCAGGTTCTAGCTTGTCTTTGTAGTATGTGGGCTGCTGTGATGAAAGAAGGACTTTGTGCAAAGACATCTTGGTTAAACGCATTCATGTGCTGTTGAAAACGGATTGACTAGAACTACCAAGTGTGCTGGTTAGAGCATGTTTAGAATTGTCACCCTGCTGAGTTTTTCAAGCCTGGCAGCTTTCGTCTCAGCATCTGTCTACCTAATCTGTAACAAGAAGGATTAAGAAACATATCCCTTGAAAAGAATTTATTGAAAGCCATGTTGAAATGCCAGTTAACTTTAAATCTCCTGCCAAGGTCATAAAGAATCTCTAGTATATGCAAGACTATCTGGAGTTCTTGCTGAAGATAGGTAAGGTGAGTCCATGCGAGTACCATCCTGTGTCAAGATTGTAGAAAGCTGATGTAATATTAGGGCACATAACAGGAATCCGGATAAAAATAGAGCAGCAGTAATGCACTGAAGGATATCCGAATATCGTTATCAGCCAGGTTTATTCCATTACTGCAGCAGTGAAGAGGCATTTTTAGCTAAATCCCCTGCGCAGAATTATCCTGGAAGAGCCAATTATTTGCTTGCCCAGTCGCCATTATCACCACGCAAATCATACTCAGCAATGAGACAGAATTAGCAATCATTCTTTGGAAAGAGACGTCATGGCTTGTGGAATGAAACTGATATACTATAGTTAAATAGACTAGGCCAGATATGAAGGAAAAGGAAATAAAATCCTATATTTGGTAGTCTACAGTATTAAAGGCAGTTTAGCTGTGCTTATTCTCAGCACCAATGAGTTGTTACTGCTGGGTTCTAGGTTTTATTTAACTAGGGGATAAAAGCTAATGCAATATAATTGCTCTCCTTAATGCTCACTCTGCAACACTTATGACATACCCCAGAACAGAGCTCTCTGAGGCCACCTTGTAGATCTGGAACTAATCCCCAAGCTCAAACTATGTAACAAACAACCTAATCTATAACAATTGTTTAGCTGTGTCATAATCGGTAATAATGTTTTTGGAGTTGTTATGTCCTCCTCGTGCTTGTGTAGGTTTACTCCAGGTATTACGCTTTTCCCCCACAGTCCAAAAACATATACGTTAGGTTGACAGGTAGTTCTAAATTTTCAGTAGCAGTGGCCCTGTGATGGACTGGTGACCTGCCTCGAGTGTACCCCTCCTACCCTGAATTAGCAGGTATAAAGATAGATGAATGAATGAATGAGTTTGAACCAGTTTATTTCTAAGACAATGCTCTTTTTGTTTCAGATAACTTCTGCACTCATTCTCTTCTCTGTGTCAGTAAGAAGGGTTGTAGGCCTGGAGGTATTTGGACAAAGGGCACACATAATTTGGTGTCCTCTAGAGATCTATTGGGGGGTTTATTTTCAAGAGTTAAGTAATAGTATGTTCTTTTAGGGGACCCAACCAAATGGTGGCAGTGGCACCCTGTTGGCATCCAATCCTATATATATATAGGATTGGATGCCAACAGGGTGCCACTGCCACCATTTGGTTGGGTCCCCTAAAAGAACATACTATTACTTAACTCTTGAAAATAAACCCCCCAATAGATCTCTAGAGGACACCAAATTATGTGTGCCCTTTGTCCAAATACCTCCAGGCCTACAACCCTTCTTACTGACACAGAGAAGAGAATGAGTGCAGAAGTTATCTGAAACAAAAAGAGCATTGTCTTAGAAATAAACTGGTTCAAACTCATTCATTCATTCATCTATCTTTATACCTGCTAATTCAGGGTAGGAGGGGTACACTCGAGGCAGGTCACCAGTCCATCACAGGGCCACTGCTACTGAAAATTTAGAACTACCTGTCAACCTAACGTATATGTTTTTGGACTGTGGGGGAAAAGCGTAATACCTGGAGTAAACCTACACAAGCACGAGGAGGACATAACAACTCCAAAAACATTATTACCGATTATGACACAGCTAAACAATTGTTATAGATTAGGTTGTTTGTTACATAGTTTGAGCTTGGGGATTAGTTCCAGATCTACAAGGTGGCCTCAGAGAGCTCTGTTCTGGGGTATGTCATAAGTGTTGCAGAGTGAGCATTAAGGAGAGCAATTATATTGCATTAGCTTTTATCCCCTAGTTAAATAAAACCTAGAACCCAGCAGTAACAACTCATTGGTGCTGAGAATAAGCACAGCTAAACTGCCTTTAATACTGTAGACTACCAAATATAGGATTTTATTTCCTTTTCCTTCATATCTGGCCTAGTCTATTTAACTATAGTATATCAGTTTCATTCCACAAGCCATGACGTCTCTTTCCAAAGAATGATTGCTAATTCTGTCTCATTGCTGAGTATGATTTGCGTGGTGATAATGGCGACTGGGCAAGCAAATAATTGGCTCTTCCAGGATAATTCTGCGCAGGGGATTTAGCTAAAAATGCCTCTTCACTGCTGCAGTAATGGAATAAACCTGGCTGATAACGATATTCGGATATCCTTCAGTGCATTACTGCTGCTCTATTTTTATCCGGATTCCTGTTATGTGCCCTAATATTACATCAGCTTTCTACAATCTTGACACAGGATGGTACTCGCATGGACTCACCTTACCTATCTTCAGCAAGAACTCCAGATAGTCTTGCATATACTAGAGATTCTTTATGACCTTGGCAGGAGATTTAAAGTTAACTGGCATTTCAACATGGCTTTCAATAAATTCTTTTCAAGGGATATGTTTCTTAATCCTTCTTGTTACAGATTAGGTAGACAGATGCTGAGACGAAAGCTGCCAGGCTTGAAAAACTCAGCAGGGTGACAATTCTAAACATGCTCTAACCAGCACACTTGGTAGTTCTAGTCAATCCGTTTTCAACAGCACATGAATGCGTTTAACCAAGATGTCTTTGCACAAAGTCCTTCTTTCATCACAGCAGCCCACATACTACAAAGACAAGCTAGAACCTGATGGAATGATATAAAACATGATTGATTGATGTTGTCCTGTCCTAATTACTCGCAACAGCTATTTTTAGACAAAGGAACAACAGTACTGACATGTGGCAAATATACTGTAAAGTTTTAAAATGGCACTTCAGAACCGAGGTTTCCTAAATCCCTTTGTTCCAACATGGTAAGAACTTCCTAATGGAGGGAACAGAGATGTGTGTCAACAGTAGAGGTCAGCCGAATTTTGAAATTCCCCTAGGACATTACTACGCAGTGACATGAGGGACACAACATCTCCATTCAACCCCATAACCAAGACATTTTCTATCTGTCGTTCCCTCGGATGTTGTGTCGAGTGAAAGCACTATGCAACACGCCACTACTCCGACCCTTCAGCAAAACTCTGTAGCAGACAAAGAGCTGGTTGGAGCATCTGACCCTAGGTACACCCAAAGAGGCTGTACTGGACACATCAGAGGCAGGTAAGGAATCCACTGTTTAGGGCACAGGTGTCGAACTCCGTTCCTGGAGGGCCGTTGTCCTGCAGACTTTAGCTCCAACTTGGCGCAACACAATTACCTCTATATGTCAAGTACACCTAGCAAGATTTTGATTATTTGGTTCAGGTGTGTTTGATTAGGATTGGAGCGAAACTCTGCAGGCCACCGGCCCTCCAGGAACGGATTTCGACACCCCTGGTTTAGGGGGAATAGCTTGTAAAGCCACCATCTGATCCCTGAAGAGAAAGACTATTAACCAAATCTCTGAGGGTCCTCTCCACAGGAGGTACACCAGTCAATGAACAAAGACCATTTCCTGTCATGAAACTCATGCAGAGGGCTCTAGCCTGGAAGATAGTATTGTGATAGATCTCTTAGATCCTCCTGACACTATTATGGACCACACATGACGGTTCCAGAGATTGTGTGTCCCAGAGATTCCAGAGAAGGCAGCAGATTGTGCAGTCTCACTGGGAAAGAAGGTCCCTCAACGGAATTGGCCAGGGCAAGACTAGTTCAGATCAAAGAAGTTGAATCGTCTGTGGGTGGAGCCTATACTCTTCTCTGAGGGATCTCTGTCATAAAAGTGCTTTCAATACATACATTCATGACAATACATGGGATATGAGTGGCATGCACAAATGTGATGTGATCTTATGTCTTTTGAATGGATAAACACATGCTTTTCCTATATATAGACCAGAACCTCTTCAGGGTCAACCACTCTGCCAGCAACTTGAGGCAATTAATATGCCAATTACATTTATGTTTGCAGCATTTGGTTGCCCTTATCCAGAGTGAATTATATTAATGTCTTATATACCAATCTGATGGCTTGGTGCTGCTGGGAATTGGACCCCAGTGCTTTTGGGATAAGTTCAACTTCTTAACCACTAAGCCACCACTTCCCATGTCATGCCTATTGCAAAACCTGATCATAAAGCCATCTAGCTTATGTGCATAATAGGCTTTAACCTCTTTAACCAATGATTCCAAATGCTCCAGGAGACTCTGAAACTGCGTGAGAGGGACCACAAGTTCACACTTTTCAGCACTGCCCGATCTCTCTCTCTGGAGAGGGCTGTATTGACATCATGACAGGTGAATGCCAAAAAAAGTGATTCTCTTCCTGGGTGAAAGTCTTTTCCCAGTTGATCTGAAGCCCCAACAATATGTTCCTGTGTGCAACTACAAATTCTTGGAATGCGCTTTTGTCAAGATAGGGTCATCACAAAGCTTCTGTGAGCACATGGGCACAGGGACAGCCTGAAGGCGAGGACTATGTACTGATATGCCTGACACCTGAAGGCAAACAGTAGGAATGGCCTTGGAACAATTGAGACATGATAATAAAACAAACTGCTGAACTGCAAACGGGCTGGTTAGCTCACTGACAATCGAAAACCTGTTTTGAGTGCACTAACTGGAACATGTTCAGGAAGGCTGCAACCAACAGTGACACCATTAACCTGCTACATCGGCAAGTGAATTGATGATGTGACTGTCTCCAAGAACATCACTACACAACCCAACCAGAAGCCATGTACGACTGCAGAGGTGCATGCACTGCTTAAGTAGAGAGTGCCTTCAGAGCTAGGACAAAGCAGCTTTAAAAACAGCTAAAGCCAAAGAGCCAAGCTGGCTCATGCCATCAAAGTGGTTTGCTTATAGAATCCAAGGTCATTTCCAGAACACCAATAACGATGCAGAGCATCCAGTCCATCACTACAGGACTACACCACCTGCCTGTAACAGTGACGCCCCCCTTCCAGATGTGTGGAACAACTTTTATGCACGGGTTGAGGCACTAAACAACGTCTCAGCTAGGAGGACCATCCCTCCTCCTACTGACCAAGTTCTCTGTCTCACCCTAGCCGATGTGAGGGAAACTATTTGGAGTGAGAGTGAACCCACGGAAAGCTGCTGGACCAGACAACATTCCTGGTAGAGTCCTCAGGGAGTGTGCAGATCAGCTGGTGGATGTTTTTACAGACATATTTAACATCTCCCTTGAGCATCACTGTCATTCCACGCTGCCTAAAAAGCATCACCATTGTCCCTGTACCAGTTGCACTCACATATCATAATGAAGTGCTTCGAGAGGCTTGTCAAGAGGCATATAAAGTACCTATTACCACCATCACTGGATCCACTGCAGTTTGCGTATCGTCCGAACCGATCCACTGACGATGCACCTCCATCTGCAACTTGATCCTGGATTTATTGACTGGGAGATCTCAGTCAGTCAGGATTGGGAACAGTACCTCCAGTGCTGCAGCAATGCACAGCTCAAACCACATCTTCAAGTTTCCTGATGACATGACTGTGGTGGGTCTAATCAGCAAGAATGATGAGTCAGCATACAGAGAGGAGGTACAACAACTAACAACTTGGTGCAGAACCAACAACTTATCTCTTAACATGGACAAGATGAAAGACATGGTTGTTGACTTCAGGAGATCACAGTGTGATCACTCTCCGCTTAACATCAACGGATCCAAAGTGGAGATCGTCAAGAGCATCAAATTTCTTGGTTTTCACTTGGCATAGAAACTCAGCTGGCCACTCAACACCAACTCCATCACCAAGAAAGCCCAGTAGCATCTCTACTCCCTGAGGAAGCTGAGGAGAGCATACCTCCCACTCCTCATCCTCACCATGTTTTATAGAGGCAATATAGAGAGCATCTTGCATCACTTCCTGGTTTGGGAATTGTACCATTATGGAATGAAAGTCCCTGCAGAGGATACTGAAGACAGCTGAAAAGATCATAGGAGTCATTCTTCCATCTATCACAGACATGTACACCACACGCTGACTCCGCAAGGCACACCGTATTGTGGATGACAACACACAGCCCTCAAACACACTCTTCTCCCTTCTGAAGTCTGGGAAAAGGTTCCAGAGAATTCGGTCCCTTACAATCAGACTTTGGAACAGTTTCTTACTAGCTGCTCTCACAAAACTGCAGTCTTTACAACTGCACTTTATCACACTAAGCACAATTGTCACTTTAATTGCATCTGTCTATTCTGATGTTTCTTTTGTTGACATCTCTCAACTACCCCATTTAATAATAGTTCAAAATAGTTATTTATTGCATCAAATACCTCACTGCCAATCTTGGTTGGCATCTATATCTTTGTGTTGTTGTCCTCATCTGCTGTCTTTGGGTTGCACTTGCCTCAATGTTTGCACTGTTCTTATTGTATGCAATGTTCTTATTGTATGTAGTTATTGTTTATACAAGGTCCTGGAGAAATGTTGTCTCATTTTACTGTATACTGAACCATCATATAGGGTTAAAATGATAATAAAACTTCTTTGGCTTTGACTTAACACCTCCAAGTGGCTGGTGGTTCTGGCCCGAAGTAGACAGGGTCTGCCAGATGGTTGAAGCAGCAATGAGACTTGCTCTCTGTTGTGGCAAGATAACAGCCTTTTCTGCTTCTGGTAAGACGAAAGAGTCAAGAAAGCAGATTGTCCCTACCGCTTGCATATAAGCCACAAGTGGCATTCCTGGACCAACTGAGTGACATCACCCTTTCCCCATGCACTGTGCCCTTCCTAGCCACAAGTGCATAGTCAGAAATGACGCACAGTCTTCATACTTTCTCGTTGATCTCCCTCATGGGAGATGAGAGCTAAGGTTACTCTTTGGTATTAATCAAAAATTTGGTCAAAACCTCATGTACCTACAGCAAAAAAGGAACTGGAAGCAGGTGTGGCTTAGTGTCACAACTGGTCCAATCATATCAATTATCCAGCCTTGACCATTCAGGCAGGAGACCGTTCAAGACAGTGCATCCCTATTGCTTTGGCTGAATGACTACTATCTTAGCATCCAACTCTGACTGAAGCTCACTCTCAGAAGGACCACTCTTAGATGCTGCGATCGACATCGTCTCGAATTCATCGCTACAGCTTTGGAACCCCTCCAACAATCTGACTGATGTGCATATTTCCAGGGATGGTTGGGAAGTCTGGGGTAATCTCCACACAGCCTCCAGCATGCTGATAGGAAGTGGGAATTGGGGCTTGACCCATCAGTGTGCATTGGCGTTTCATGGGCAACACCCATACAAAGAAAGCAGCGTTCGTGTTGGTCATTGAGCATAGTTGTAAGGTGGAGGACGATGCTCCGCCTCCTTGTTCATCGTCAGCGAACGATGCCCCACCTACTTTTGCGTTAGCGGACGAAGCCCCGCCTACTTTGGTGTCAGCGGACGCAGTCCCGCCTCCATGTTTAGCGTTGTTGTCCTGGCGACTAGGTTGTACGCAGTATTTAAGGCAACACGCTGGTGTACGTGTCGTGGGTATTTACAGTATGGTGGTTTTTGTAAATCATAGCAATTTTGGAAATATTGGTAATTTAGGAAATCTTGTTATGGTTGTATTTCGCTTAGCCTTTCTATATAGTCCTGTAAATATTCTTGTTTTGTATATAGTTTTGTTGTGTATCGTCCTAGTCTGTGTGTCTTCGTGTTTTTTGTTTACGTTTGGGGTTTTTTTTGGTCACCACTGTAAATAAAACTTCACCGCACAATGGATCCGGCTTTCTTCCAACAGTGAGCCGACCACACACAGTAAGTGTTTGATCCTTCTGATAAATAAGACTTGGTGGTAAAAGCTTTGTTGGCAATCACAAAGGTCAAATGTTTCTTGTAGCTGTTTACCAGCTTTAAACACATCTCAGGAAGGATTTTGTCGCACTCCTCTTTGCATATTTTCTCCAAGTCATTATGGTTTCCAGTCTGACGTTTGGCAACTTAAACCTTTAGCTCCCTGTGCTTCTTATTAATCCACTTCTTTGTTGTTTTGGCTGTGCGTTTTGGGTTTAGTAGATGGTTAGATGGTGTGAATGGTGTTGTTGGGGTCATAAGCATGGTCATAAGTTGATGCCAAATTTTGGCAAAGAAACAAATGGATTACAAAGGTATGCATATTGCATGGCCAGATGGTATTAATAACAGCAATGTCACATATGGACGTTTTACCCTATGGACATTATGCAATTATTTACTTTACCAAACAATCTTTTTTCATACCACATAGGAAAAAAGTTGAGTTCCTTGAGTAACTTGCAGGAACAGGAGCTACTGAAATGGTATCTCAGTGGTTAAGGTGTTGGACTGCTGACTGGAAGATTTTGGTTTGATTCCCAGATGGGGCACCTGTGCAAGTCGCTCAATCTCCAATTGCTTACTGTTTACAGTCACTTTTACCTCTTTTAAGAGAGAATTACATTTGGCTCTTTTGTACAACTGAGCTTTATATAAGAGCCTTGCTCAAGGGTCTACAGTGGTTGCTTGGTGAAGATGGGAATCGAACCCTGGTCTTTCTGGTATCAGTCCAAAACCTTAATCACTAAGCCACCCCTTCCCTAATGTAAATGTAAATTACAGTTTATCACAGTTTATTGTTGTTCACTGAGCACTATGTTCATGATTCCCGCAAACTTAAGACTTGACTAAATAAATGTTTTTTCAGCCTTGAATTCCAAGGGCGCCTGAGTTCCAAACAGACAATTAGAAGGTCTATAATTATTTGGCTCAGATCAAACCTTGCTAACCTTTTACAAATTCAAATTTTATTTGCTACATAAATAAACAGTACAATATTCACAGACATGCTTTATACGACTGAAAAATGAAACAAAAAATTGTAAGTGAAGATAAAATAAACCAAATTTTAAAGCTTTGATGTGCTTTAGATGTTTTGCAGAACAGGGAGCTTGGTGTGCACCACCCGCAGTATGGCCCATCTGTTCGGCCTGGTGCTGTTCCTGAACCAGGAATAATGCTGCCCGTTAGGACACACTGGATGGTGAAATTGTAAAAAAAAGTCTTTAGCACCTGGGTTAGTAGTTTAAAGTGAAAGGTAGTTAAAAGACCATTAAGTGCCTCGAGTGCTGCCAGGCCTTCCTCACCAGGATGTTTATTGATGTTCACATGATCATAACAGGTCCTGTGTACCGGAAACTGTTCACTCTCTGTTTGCGATGAGTTTCCAGCTTTGTACTAAAATCCGCTATTAACTTTAAAGGTTAAAGTCTTACTGACATTTAGAAGCAAGTTGTTCTAATGGCATTGTCTCTCCAGGCTGTTAATCTCCTGTAGGTAGGCTGCCTCATCATTGTTAAAGATCAGGCCCACCACAACTGTATCATTGGCAAACATAATGATGTGTTAAATGCCGTAGTCCACAAGCAGAATTTTTTACATAACACCCCTTTCCGCAGTCCAGGTGGACACCATATACAGTTTAACAGATTAGTTTAGTTCTGTATACTTTGCTAAAGTGTGATGTAGAGATACACCAAATTTTTCACATTTTTGAAAAAGAACATACAACAGATACATACAAGGATGAAAAAAATGTAAAACGACACCACTATTTAAAGGCCTAGAAAACAGTGCTTGAAATTAACCTCAGCTGCGCGGTGCAAGAAGCCCGGCAGCAAAAGCAAAAACCCAGTCCGGTACTGGAGGCGTAGCTGGATGGAAAAACATTGGCCTTCTGATGCAAAACAATATTAATAACACTGTAAATATAAATGCTGTAGTACTGTTAATTAGTGAATAATGCTTTAATCTACAAATTAATTCATTGTTTTAGTTTAGTCATTATCATAGAATTTATATTGTATTGTATATTGCTGAACTAACCACTGCTGGGCTGTGCATTTGGTACCTGGACCAAAACTTGATCTGTCTCCTAATACACCACTATCACAAATTCTAACGATACAATAATGCCATATAACATAGCAGAGAGATTACATGTTACAGAGAGTGAATGCTTTTAACATATCAAGAGTGAATGTCATTTTTACTAAAAAAAAAAGAAACCCAATATTTACTTTAAAACACAACAAAAACATAAAAAAAATTCAATATAATATATTGTACCATCACCAGAGGAGTATTTATAAAAAAAATCTAATGTAATAATGTGTGCATATCGATTCCCGGGCCGGGGATATATATAAATATATATATAGAGAGATAGATATTAAAGAAAGGTTTGTCTTAAAATGTCATTGATGGCCGCTCATTCTACCATCTTGATGCCAGAACAGGGAAAAGTACTGAGACAGACCGACTTTGAGTCCTAGGGGATTGTGGAACAAGACGAGCAGTGCTAGTGGATTTGAGGAAACGTGAGACTATGCAGAAAGTGATCAGTGCTTGGAGGTGATTTGAATCTGATGTGTGCAGCTACTGGAAGCGCAGCAGTGGTATGCTATTTGAAAACAACACGTGCAGCTACATTCTGAATCATCTGTGAAGGACAAATCGCAATGTTAACAACATGTTGGGAGAATATGAATGTTGGGAGGTGAATGGTATAGCTATCAGCATTCGATGGGAAAATAACCAACACACATACAGGATGGTGTGCATCTGAGAGAAATACTAAAGAATAATGATAATAAACTGTTGGGAATAAATTAATAAGCAGGAAGCTTTATATATTTTATATATTAGAATTTAGATTTAGTTTGGTGTTGTTTGTTCTTACCTGCTAATTTTAAAACCAGGGCGGCGCTGTAATGTAGTGGATTGCACGGCCGCCTCACAACAAGAAGGTCCCGGGTTCGATTCCCAAGCCGCGGAGTTTGCATGGGTTTCCTCCGGGTACTCTGGTTTCCTCCCACAGTCCAAATACATGCAGATTAGGTTGATTGGTGATTCTAAATTGTCCATTGGAGTGAATGTGTGTGTATGAATTGTTGTTTGTCCTTGTGCTGCTCTGCAATGGACTGGCGATCCATTCAGGGTGTATCCCCTGCCTCTTGCCCTATGTTAGCTGGGATGGGCACCAACAGACCCTCATGACCCCGAATTAGGGAATAAGTGGGTAAGAAGATGAATGAATGAATTAATGAATGAATTAATAAGAAAACCAGTAAAAAATTCTGTACTTGGATATTTTTAATTTCTAAATATGCTACCTGTTACGGAAGAGGACCATACAGAGGTAAGTTCTCTTCAAACACAGGTTTATTGACTTAACAGAATAAAAAATGGACAACGCAGATTAGGGATTTTGCTTAGGAGACAGACAGTCTTAACTTCCGGGTGAGTTGAGATTTCCAATGACGTATGCACACACCACATTAACATGATGTCATTGTAATTAACCGACACCTGGAAAAATTCTTTCTTTTCCTTTGAAGAGAGAACAGACAGATAACAGGGACTAAAGGACACAGCAGACTGAACAGAACAGGAACAGGATTTTTTGTGGGTTTTCTAGGAGATAAATAGAACAGGTAAAACATTAGTATCGCAGATGAGATTCATGGGTCCTTTTAACTAGTATAAATAAGTCCGGACACTGAGGGATTGTGGTGTGCGCTTAAATAGACACTAGTGATGGGATGTGAATGAGAGGCAGGTGTTTGTAATTATAATTCTGGTGAAAGTGAACCTAACCGATCTGTGACAATATCAACAAATGATAGAATGGCCATTTTACAATATTTGCTATTTTTATAGAAAATTATTTTCTTTAAACTGTGTTGTACAACAGCAACCAAAACTAATCAAATGCATACCATTGATGGTAACAATTCAATGTAAAGTTAGTATTTTACAGACACAACCAGTCATATATGCATTCATACACATAAATGTAGCCATTTTGTTTGTATCTTCATTTCCACATTAAACAGGTTCTTAGCTTTAAACAAAGCAGGCAATGTAAATTAATCACAAACCAGCTGCAGACAATTCATTTTGTGGAAATTCTTATTACATAGAAATGTGCAAATTTACACTGCTGTTAGTGAATGTAGAGCTAAAGTTGTGACGCTCTTTCACATGACTTATATGTCTCGTACATTTTCTAAAGCTGAAAATCCAATGCAAGTCTTTTTCATAGTCTCTCTAAATCAGTAAAAGTGACAGACAAAATATGGAAGGAGAGAAGATTCTCCTATATCCCATACTTTCAAAACATACATACAAAAGTTTGTTAACTTTTGTTTAAAGTTTGGTTTTGGCCATTTAACACAATTTAACCACAAATTGCTAATTAGGTGTTAATACACATCATTTATACATTTCATATGGGGAAAAATCTCATCTCATTTTCTGACCACTTATCCGGGATCAGGTCACGGGAGCAGCAGTCCAAGCAGGGATACTCAGACATCCCTCTCCCCAGACACTTCCTCCAGCTCTTACAGGGGGAACATCGTGGCGTTCCCAGGCCAGCCGAGAGACATAGCCCCTCTAGCGAGTCTTGGGTCTTCCTCTGGGCCTCTTACCGGCGGGACATGCCCCAAACACCTCTCCTCGGAGGCAACCGAGACAGATGCCCAAACCACCTGAGCTCCTCACGGGTGACCTTCAGGTTGGTGGTGTGGGGAAATATCACTTTGTAAATAAATTTTGTCAGGGCTCATAACACATCCAAGCCACATGAGGGCAACCGAGAGCCTTTTTCTTTACTTGGCCATGTGTTCTGCGTCAGTTGATTTGTCTTTTTTACATTAGATTGTAAGTTTTAGATTTCGTTGTCATGTAGTTCTCTTAATATTCTGTTGTCCTGCATAACCTAGTTTCATGATCTGGTCTTAAACTCCATAAGTCAAGATTTTTGTTTTTTTCCCCCTTTGTTTAATAAACACAGGACATAAACCCGTAACATAGTTTGCATTTACATTTATAGAATTTGGCAGACGCTCTAATGCAGAGCAAATTACATTAGATATTTTTTGTAAAACTGAGCAATTGGGGCTTAAGGACTTTGCTCAAGGGCCCACAGCGGTTGCTCGGTGGAGGTGAGAATTGAACCCCGGTCTTTCTTGTATCCAACACCTTACCACTAAGCCACCCCTACGCCTGGTTATCATTACAAAACGGTTACATGAACCAAAGCTACACCAAAACTACTGGCGGGAAAATCAACTAAACAGGAAATACCTGACACCAATAACAAGGCAAAGACCTGCCACAGGCGCATAGCCAAGTAAAGACTTATGGTTGCCCTTTGGTGGCCTGGTGGGATATTGTTCCCAAAATCCCTGACGGTTGGTTAAATAGGCTTATTTATAATGTCCATGAAAACACCACCATCTTAATTAATTAGTGCTTAAATCCATTTTTATGATGATTTCAAGTAGCACTAAGTCCAGTATGTTAACCAGAACAATTTAATGCATAACACCAAATTAAAAAATTAATCCCGGGTGGACTAGAAGAGTGGGTTAGTGATTAGCACTGTTGTCTCACAGCAAGAAGGTCCCAGGTCCGATTGTTGGACAGGGGCCTTTCTGTGAGGATGTATGAGTTTATGTTGAGTTCTCTGGTTCCTTCCACAGTCCAAAACCATGTATGTTAGGTTAACAAGAGAGATGTAAAAGTGTGAAGCAATACACAATAATAAATAATAAATAATAAATAAATAAATAAATAAATAATCAATCTCTGGTGAAATGAAACACAATATCTAATATTCAAAAGGTTGAAGATACATGCGTAAGATTTTTAGAACTTGGTCTTGGATTGTCTGTGTCTTGCAATCAATTAACCTAAAACATAATTCTCCAATTACCTGTACATGATCTATATGATTTTTAATGCTCTATGGCCCACAGATGTCAAACTCAGTGCCTGGAGGGCAGATGTGTCCTGCAGAGTTTATAGTATAACTAGCAAGATCTTGATTATTTGGTTCAGGTGTGTTTGATTAGGGTTAGAGCTAAACTCTGTAGGACACCAAACCTTCAGGAACAGAGTTATGTATTTCTTTCTATTGCATAGGCTTCTATTTTCATTATCAAGAATGAAAATAATAAAGAGTATCTAGTCATCTGTCCTTAACACCACAAAAAGTGTAGCACATGGTCTTCTGTGTGCTTTAATGAAACATAATACATGCTGTGTTTAGTGTTTGTCCATTTGTGTGGTAGTTCATGATGCCATTTTAAGGGATTCATATATTCTCATATTTTTAGCTATAGACTTGGCTATCTAATGGAACTGCATGTCAAACAAAAAAAGTAGCGAGAAGATTAAATAAATGCTAAAAATATGGCCACCACATATTTTTTTAGGAGTATCACCAGCGTGCCACTTGGCTGGCGTAGTCCTCTGTGGTGGCAGGCAGTGACTGAGTTTTTTCCCGAAACGTGTTACTTTGTTGGTTTTTATGTTCTAGTTGCCAACGCCGTTGCTGCCTTTCCTGTTGCCGTGCAAACTGTACCCGCTGCAGAAATAGCTCTTTGGCAAACTTGTAGAGTTGGACATCCAGGAAGTTCAGCCGTTCGATACGTTGACGCACATCTTTCCGCAGTTCCACCCCGGCAGCACGTGTGCTATTGAGCTGTGTAAATGCTGCAATGAAGTGCAATTGAAAGGTACGCTCAAAAAGGTACTGGGTCTTCCGCTGAAACTCAGTCAGGCCAAAAAAGGCCATGTTTTTCAAGTTGCTCATGGCGCTAGAGAGCAAGATTGCACCACGTTCCCGCTCACTCATGGATGAGAGGTTGTAGCATCCAACCAGGCTCAGGTCAGCCAGCATCCGCACCTGCCGATTGTTAGCGAGGTTATGTGGGCAAGCCATAAATTCTCCGAGTGTCACACCAGACCAATCATCGCCACTGTAACATGAAGGCAGCTCGGCCTGGGTGGCTGCACGTCCATCGCACATATGAAGAGAGGTTTTCCAAGTGGCACCACGTTGTACGTGCTTCCATTCGCTCAGATAGCGTGAGACTGGATCACGCAGCATGGTGATGTAATAGAAGTTCCTGTAAAGGACAAAGAAATGGAAGTGAGTTTTTTATCATTGTTATCATAATTTATCTTTTTATCTGAGAGTCTGATCAATCAATAAAAATTGGTTATAGCCATAATCTTACCACAATCTTACTATAATCACCATAATTGTACACCACAGCAAACTGAATGCATTATAATATTTATATATTTTTTTAATAATAAATAAAAATATAATTTTATAATATAAAAGTTGGTTATGCATCAATTATGCAATAAATCTTTTCTAAAATTTATAGAGGGAAAAGTCTATCAGCCCTGAATGTACCACAGCCTCTCGCCCTGTGTGTGCTGGGATAGGCGCAGCAAACCCCAGTGACCCAAAATTCGGTTTGTAAAGAAGATGAATGAATGAATGAATGAATGAATGAATGAATGAATAAAATTTGATCTGTTATCACAGAAAAGTATCAAATGACAATAAACGAAAAAACATAATACGTTTTGCATTATGCTGTGACTATTAAAGTTTCATCGGCATTGTTTGCTTACTTACTGGTTAAATGGAACTTTTTCAAAACGTCTATAGTAGTGTCCATCTCAAGCCCAAATTTCCTCCCGGGACCAGAACCTGCAGTTATTTCCTACAATGAACTTCTGCGGAGATTCATTCTCCTTCATTCTTAGGTTTTCATTCTCTAAGGCTCAATATCCTCTGAGCTAGTGAAGAATACAGACAGCACAACTTGGATGTTTCCCCAGAGAGGAAATGATGGTTGGAAGAAGGTTGTATTTATCTTTACTTCGCTCAGCGAAAAGTGGGCATGACATATTCACTGCATTTTCCAATAGCACATTTCTGCGTTTGAACGAGCTAGGATTGGCCCACAAAACAAGCCAGGGGTCTCTGTGGCTACTTTTTGTCTTTTTCCGGGTCAAGCTAGATACACAAGTGGTGGCAGAAAATAAAAAAAGAAAGCAAAGTCATGTTAATCAAATAGCAGGTGAATATAAACTCGAAAATATTACAGATGCTAACAGTTATCGAATTTCAAGCTTTTTGAGCAGCCTAAACTAGAACACAGATGAGCAGATCTTTTTTCACATTAATGCAATTCATAATCATTAACATAATCCAAACTAACCAATGTGTGAAACATACATCTGAAAACAAATGTGTTTATATTAGACGGATGAAACTTAATTGATACTCATAATTGCATGGTGAGCCGAAGGGGTGCAAGGTGTGGTAGAGGGTAATATATACACACGACAGGACTGTCAAGCACTAGCCTGCAATTAGTACAGTGCTTTTGGCAGCTTTATGCTAGCTCTTATGCCTAAAGTGTCTGAAATGCAGACAAACACTCATTAGACTGTCTCCGGGACAAAAACACATGCAGCAAGCGCTGTTGGAGCTAGCCAGCTGTAAGGACAGAAGAAACCAATGCCGAATGCTGTCAGTGTCACGCTGCATTAACCTCAAGCCGTTTCAGTAATGCTGTCTGCACTTTCTGTAAATAATCCTGTCAGTATAAGTGAGAGAGATGAGTGAAGTTCTTGCGCTGAATGAGCATTTAATATTTTGACGTCCTAATTGGATCACAGGTTTTAGATACTAAATAATGCTTCTATCTATCTATCGATACAGACAAACTCAAAGTAGCCCATAATCGTGAAGTGGACTGGCGACCCGTCCAGTGTGTACCACTGCCTCACGTCCTATGTGTGCTGGGATAGGCGCTAGCAGATCCCCGTAATCCAGAGATAGGAAATAAGCGGGTAAGAAGATGAATGAATGAATGAATGAATGAATGTGAAGTGGAACCAAAATGATACCTGGTTTTAACATTAAGCAAATAAAAATCTGAAAAGTATGTTGTGTGTTTGTATTCATCCCATCTGTACGGTTATACCCCTAAATAAAATCCAGTGTAATTGATTGCGTTATGTCCCTGTGTGTAATTTAGTCCCGGTATAAATACACCTGTTCTGTGAAAGCCTCAGTGGTTTGTTAGAGACACTAATAAATAAAGAGCAGTAAAGCTACTACAGTGCCCTCCATAATTATTGGCACCCCTGGTTAAGATGTGTTCTTTAGCTTTTAATGAATTCAGTTTTGTTCTAAATAATATAGGACAATAAAAAAAAGAAAATCCAACCTTTAATTTGAGTGCATTTATTCAGTGAAAAAAAATCCTACATTAACATATAATTATTTACATCAAATCATGTGTGCCACAATTATTAGCACACACTTTTGCCAACAAAACAGCACATAGTTTGTTTCCTATAAGATGGAAGAATACAGAAAGAGAGATATTTGACCATTCCTCTTTGTACAATCTCTCGAAATCATCCAGCTACTTGAGTTCCCTCCTCTGCCCTCTTCTCTTCAGCTCACTCCACAGGTTTTCAATGGGGTTGAGGTCTGGGGACTGAGATGGCCACGGGAGGAGCTTGAGTCTATGTATGGTAAATCATTCCTGTGTAGATATGGCCACATGTTTAGGGTCATTATCTTGCTGAAAGATCCAGTGATGACCCATCTTTAGCTTTCGGGCAGAGGCCACCAGATTTGGCTTTAAAATGTCCTGGTATTTCAAAGCATTAATGTTGCCATGCACCCTAACAAGTTTCCCAAGGACCCTCTTAGAGAAACAGGCCCACAACATCACCGATCCTCCCCAATACTTCACAGTGGGCATAAGGTGCTTTTCTGCATACTCATCTTTTGTGCTCTGCTAGACCCACTTGTTGGGTTTATTTTGGCAAAAAAAAAAACTATTTTGGTTTCATCTGACAAAAGCAGACGGTCCCAGTTAAAGCCCCAGAACCGCTTAGCAAACTTTGTGTTTGCGTTTATGATTGTGAGCGATAAAGTTTTTTTTCAGTGCATTCCTCCTAAACAGCTTGTTGGCATGTAGATAGCGCCTGATGGTTGTTTTGGAGACTTTGTGACCCCAAGATGCTATCATTTGCTGTAATTTTTTAACAGTGAGCTTTAGAGAACATTTTATTTCTCTTACCATCCTCTCTGTGTCACTTGTGTCCTCGTCCAGGCTTGTTTACCACTGTCCAGTTGTTTTTAACTTCCTAATGATTCCTCTGACAGTAGATATTGGCAGGTGCACGTGAGAGGCTAATGTCTGACTTGTGAAGGTGGACAAACATCTGCCTTACTTGAATGGTGTCTTGAATTCCTTTGTCTTTCCCATGTTGAAGAGTGGATAAGTGAAATGGCCTCTGAGTCACGTCATACAAACCCGATCCCAAAAAAGGGACACATTAATTAATTAATTAATTAATTCATTCATTCATTCATTCATTCATTCATTCATCTTCCTACCTGCTTTTTCCTTAATACACGTTTACTGGGGTCTTCGGACGACACCCCATTTCCAGCCACCAGAACTGTTTTCACTCACACATACACATACACATACACACTCTTACATTACATTCCAAGTTCTGTTCAACCCAAATGAGGATGGTTTCCCTGTTGAATCTTGTTCCTTTCAAAGTTTCTTCCTAATCCACTTTAATGAGTTTTTCACTGCCACTTGCTCATCAGGGACAAACTCATCTATTTATAATAAATTCTTTAAAGCTGCTTTGAGGCAATGACTGTTGTCCAGCTCATATAGTGCGAGAGACAGGGTACACCCTGGACAGGTTGCCAGTCCATTACAGGGCACACATAGACGAACAACCACTCACACACACATTCACTCCTATGGACAATTTAGAATCACCAATCAACCTAATGTACATTAGGAAAGATAAAAGGTGAAATTTAAAAGAAATTTAAAGTCTTATTTTTTACTTTTATAAACTTATTTTTCCTTAAAATGATTTATTTTCTCAGTTTAAACATTTGATATGACATTTATGCTATATTCTGAATAAAATATTGAAAAGATAGCATTCTGTTTTTCCTCGAAATTTGTACAGTGCCCCCAACGTTTTTGGAAACAGGAAGTGATGAATTAGTCAATAAATGTTTCTAGATACTCTGATCAACTTTGTAAACTACTGTATCAATGACAGAAATACATCAATTACATTTATTTTCTAGGAATTGTTAGGAGTGCCAATAATTGTGAACAGGTTATTGTATGAAAAGAATTATTTCTTAGCCAGGTGTTGTAAAGATCACCACAATCCTAGCCAGCTCAATTAGTTAACCACGTGCATGCTTTCCTGGATGCTAACCCACATGCTAATCCATGCTTTGTCATTCTTGATAAATTCAATGGTACTGAGGCCAAATATCTGTTTCATATAATGCAGTTCTTGACGTCATTCGACATCAGCCTTTGCCTCACTGATCTGTATTTCATTTGTGTGCCCCTTGCTCACTATACAGGCTTTAGGTTTAGGCTTAATAACCTCTGGAAACATCTGTGATCTTAGGGATATTCTGGCACTTTCTATAGTTTACAACAAGTCATCTCAATACAGATGGCTACAGGCTGTCCACACCAAAAACAGCACCCAGGTTCTTTGTGAAGAAGAAAAAGAATGGCAGTATTTACCCCTGCATTTACTGCCATGGTCAATGAAATCAGGGTCAGAATTCAATAATCTTTTCCTTGTTTTCTGTTGCTCTAAATCATATATCCAGATATATATTTGGAAGAATGACAATTCAAAGACCCCTTCCAGTTCTAACAGGTGTACATCATAAATGCGTTAAAAGACATGTTAATTGGTAGGTAATCATTTATATCAGCAATATTACCATCTACTCAGATCCAATGCAGAACCCATAAGACATATGTTCTATCCTCCAGAGACAGAGCTTAAGCTAAGGCAAAGTGCAATTTCCACCACAATTTTGGATTATAAAATAAGCCCTAATGGTGTACCCATGTTTGACAACAAATATATCAGTAATAGAAATTGCTCTTTGAGTGGATAATAGTACACAATCTTTATTGTTAACTGTCATTCATTCATTCATTCATTCATTCATCTTCTTCCCCACTTATTGCCCAATTTGAGGTCATGGGAGTCTGCTGGAGCCCATCACAGCGTACATAGGGCGAGAGGCAGGGGTACACCCTGGACAGTGTGCAAGTCCATTGCATGGCCACACATAGACAAACAACCACACACACCCACACACATTCATTCATTCATTCATTCATTCATTCATTCATCTTCTTACTCACTTATTCCCTAAATCGGAGTCACGGGGATCTGCTGGAGCTTATCCCAGCTCACATAGGGTGAGAGGTGGGGGCTACAACCTGGACGGGTCGTCCATCTCAGGGCAACACATAGACAAGCAACCATTCACACACACATTCACTCCTATGGACAATTTAGAATCACCAATCAACCTAATCTGCATGTTTTTCGACTGAGACTTGAACCCAGGATCTTTGTGTTGTGAGGCGACCATGCTATCACACACATTCACTCCATCATAAATTATAATGTCTTGTGAAACATGTCGCTTCTTGTAATAATTTATAATTTCTTAGGTTACTGTTTGTTGACAGAAAACATACATATAGAAATAAAGAGCTGTTATGTCCTGGCTGTTTGATGTGAAAACAAGTGAAATAATTGCCATAAATTCACAAATCCAAAAGTGGACAAATGAAAATGGATGTTGATTGCAGAAAGAAAGAGATTGGGATGTAACTTCTATTTATCCATTATTCGATTGCCAACAGTGTTATTTTTATTTTTCAAAAAGAAAGGCTGTTATGTTCTACAGTACAACTACTTATTTCCTTGTCTGTTAAATAGCCCAGTCATTTTAAAATAAAAGTACCATTTATTCTTGACAAGCGGTTCGGATACAGCATTTTTTGGTTAATGTGTGAAGATGTAGAACGTGAGCAATAGCATTTTGTACTCAAAAATGTCTCTGTTCAAGGATGTTTTTATATTTTTTGTTAGACCATGTTCTCTTTAACTTACAGGATGTTTTCCCCATCTAGACAACTGTTATATATTATGGATATTTACAGTGGGTTCAGAAAGCCTTCAGACCTCTTTACATTTTTCACTGTTATATTGCAGTCATTTGCTAAAATAATTTTGCCTCATTAATGTACACACAGGTCCCCATATTGACAGAAAACGATTTGTCAAAAATGTTTTACTTTTACTTTTTGTATTCATACCCTTTGGTGTGACACTCATATCTTTAACTCAGGTGCTGTCCATTTCTTCTGATCATCCTTGACATGGTTCTTCAACTTCATTTGAGTCCAGCTGTGTTTGATTTTACAGTTTGGACTTGATTAGGAAAGCCACACTGCTGTCTATATAAGACCTTACAGCTCACATTGTGTAACGACACGGTGAGTGTAGAGAATAGAGGCGGATCCATTGTGCAGGGAAGTAGTGATGTTTATTTACAACTATGGTGCAGATATATATACAGTGAACAAGACAAAACAAAACACGAGTACACGAAGACGACGAGAACACACGGTGACACAAAATACAAAACGAGAATATATA
>JAOTRA010000036.1:1844045-1857466 GCA_026260255.1 Pseudolaguvia tuberculata | reverse complement strand
GCTGGGATAGGCGCAGCAGACCCCCGTGACCCTGGATTCGGGAATAAGCGGGTAAGAAGATGAATGAATGAATGTTTATACTGTATGTCCTTACACTTAAGCATATTAATAAGCTGCCATAGTTACAGCCCAGCGTATCTATCCCCAACCACCACAAACTTCCTCAGAGAATAATTACTACCCTGTAGTGAGCTTGAGAGAGAGTGAGTGAGATAAAGAGAAATGGACAGGGAAAAGAGCCAAAGGGGGATAGACAGAAAGGGAGAAAATCCAAGCGAGTGAGAGGAGAAATAAAGAAAGATAGAGATAGGTTAAAGAGGCAGAAAAAGACAGTGGGCTGAGAGAGAGAAAGAAAAATGGGGAGAAAAGAGAGAGACAGAAAGAATGAGGGAGATAAAGACGTGTGTGAGAGAGAGCTGAAATGATAAAAGAAATCATGAAAGAGAAAGACAGAGTATGAGAGGGAGATCGGGGGGAGAAGGGAGCACTAGATATGTATGTGTACAGTCCATTCTATTCTTCTGTCAAACACTTGAAATATGGGAGGAGGTTTCAGAGTTCAGGTTCATCCAGTCGGCTGAGGGTTTTTGAGAGACGTTTTATAGAAATACAATCACTTTGTAACTCTTTTCCCATCTGATTTCTTCCATTTTTTTTTTTTTACAGTGGTAGAACAGAAGCACAGTCCGTCCAGTACGGAAAGGAGAAGGGCTTAAAGGACAGAGTGTTTGCCAGGTAACAACATATTGGTACTTGATAGCAAAACTCTTGTTAGTCATCACAGAGGTCAGTTGTTTCTTGTAGCCAATCACCAGATTTCAGGAGGAATTTTTCTCTTTGCTGTTTGGCAATTTAAACCTTAAGCTTTCACCACATTAGCATGATGGTCTGGACATTAGATAGGGGACCTTAATGGATTGTTTTAGCAACTACTTTACTTTGTTTTGGGTCACTGTTCTAGAATGCCCATTTTCAAAGCCCTGACTTGGAATAGGACGTTCCTAGGTCCTTTTTCAAATGGCGAGGTGAGATGATGCCAAAGAGCTTAATTTTGGTCTCATCTAACCACAACATTTTCATCCAGTTCTCCTCTGAATCGTTCTGATGTTTATTGCTTTATTATCGTTCTGATGTTCTCAAATCACCTTAAGAATGATACTGTTAATTTCTTTATCAGTAGACAAATGAGCAGGGGTAAACTTGCATGAGTTTTCTCCAGGTGTTATAGTTTTCTCCCACAGTCCAAAGAGATGTACATCAGGTTGATGGGCGATTCTAAATTACCCATAGGAGGGAATGTGAGTGTGTGGTTTCTTCTTCTTCTTTCGGCTGCTCTTGTTAGGGCTCGCCACAGCGGATCGCTCTTCTGCACAGTACCCTGTCCGCTACATCTGCCTTTTTCACCCCAACTACATGCATATCTTATTTGTGATCTGCATATTTGATTTGGCCCAGTTTTACAGTGTTTTTGCACTTCCTAACGCAACCCTCCCCATTTATCCGGGCTTTGGACCGGTACTTCACTCTGATCCTGAATTAGGGAATAAGCAGGCCCAAAGATGAATAAATGAATGAAATGCAGGGCATCAAATAATATGTTCCTTCAGTGTATGATTGACTTCAAACATGGGTAAATGTTTTTGCAGTAACTTTGGTTGGTTTTTAAAATATCGTATGGAACATCAAGTATCAGAACTTCATAAAAATATTGGATTATTTTCCTTTTTTTTTTTAGACAAATGTTAAATGTCTGTTTGGTGGTTTTTTTTAGTGCTTGACCTTTATCATTTTAAGGGGTCTTGTGCGTCACTTCAGATATTTCTAAATCTGAACTTTGCACCCTCAAACACTTTTCTAGGAATTGGTGTTCTGTGGAAATGGTTAGAATGTGACAGGTCAAGCTTTACACAAAGTGACACATTTATGAGTTTATTTATTTGTAACAGACCTTTTCTTGCTGTGAATTAGTTTTATATTCACTGACTGTTACTCTTGTCACCTGTCAGTCTCTCTCTTGCTGTTTTTTTTTTTTTTTAATTAATGTTCATGTAGGTTGACGTGTCTATGCAATTGTTTGGTCAAAAAGATTTGATTCGATTAGAACTTGATTGTCATTGTGAAAGGCACATATACCTTGGAAAAAAAGAGAACAAACACAGTCCCCCACTATTAGCAATGATGCAGTGGAAATCTTACCTTTGGGGAATTTGCAGGGGTCAGCAAAACTGGTGATTGCAATGTTTATGCCTCGCCCTGGGTGAACTAACTTCTTGATCATCTTGGTATCTCCCATGCCATGTAAGTAAAGGAAAGTAAAAATGACAAATTAAAAACACTGCATTATCTGTGAATCAGACTTTGAACTCTGACTGAAATGACGGTGATGTTTTTGTTACTGGATCCGTTCTGTGTTTACTATCTGTTACTCATCCTGTCTAGAATGTTCCGCTGATCACTTCCTCTGTATAATGCAAATTATTTTCCACCCAGATCTCCCAGCAAGCCTCTGGCTAGGAAACTGATGGGTGTGACAGACTGGGAGGCTCTGAGTCGGAACTCTGTGTCCGAGGAAAGGCTAGAGACCAGGAGTTTACCAACCCGCTCTCCTCCTGGAACCCCCAACCAGTGAGTATAATAAATCAGAAGAGTATTGATCGTTCTGCCAACAAGATGATGATTCACCATCAGCATGTTTTCTATCCCTTCAGTCGAAATTCTCTGTTTGTACAAGAGACGCCCCGGCAGCGGCCATCTTCCATGGGACATTTAGTGGAACACGTGATTCACACTTCACCCAGCCTGCCTGCTTTCACCAATCACAAATCGACGTCATCCACACAAGCCAACAGCATCAGTCTGGACTCCACAATGTGAGTGTTCCTGCCAATCATAGACACACAAAATACTAAGATCAGTGATATGCTGGCTTTCTTTTTTTCTGTTACTCTGCCTGCCTGTCTGTCTGTCTGCATGTCTGTCCATCCTTCTTTTTTCTCTGCATTACTTCTGTAATGTCTCTTTAAAAGTTAGGACTTTTGTTTACATCAGAAGAGAATGAAACAACGAAACTGTAGAAATGATGTTATGACTTTCTATACGTTTTACTGCAAAGCTCAAATAGCTCTAATATGGTGGCTTGCAGGCTGAGGCTGAGAGGTTAGCAATTTTCGTGTTTTAATGTGAAAAAAGAAATTGCCAACACAGCCCTGGCCTGAAGTCAGAAGAGCCACAACTTCTTTGTGTCTGTTTTTACCATTAGATCCAGATTCTGTTTGTGGCATCTGCAGCTCGCAGTTCGGTTTCCTAGTGTACTGTTATTAAACAGTCTGAAACAGGAGGCAGAGAGACCAGCTGTAAAACCGGTTTACGTCTTTCACAGCGTTTTCCTTCAGTCGCCTGCTGTGATTGTGTTTGTGAATTTATATTGAATGAAGACACAACCATCCCTTGATGGAAATTTAAATACCATGTTTTTTTACTTTTTATTTTTCTTCTTCACTTCACCCTGTTCTCAGCTCACTCACTCCTAACCTCATCCTGTCCTCACGTTACTGCCTCCTCACTTCACCCTGTCCTCACCACACCCAACTCCCTCCTCTCCTCTCCTCACCTCACCTCAACATGTCCCCCATCTCACTCAGTCCTCACTTTACCCTGTTCTCATCTCACTCACTCACTCCTCAACCCATCCTGTCCCCGTCTCAATCCCTGCCTCACCCTGTTTCCCACCTCAATTCCCTCCTCACTTCCCCATGTCCTCCCATCAACCTCAATTCCCTCCTCACCTCACCCTGTTTTCATCTTACTCCCTCCTCAACTCAACCTGTCCCATCTCACTCAGTCTTCACCCCACTCCCTCCTCACCTCACCCTGTTCTCATCTTACTCCCTCCTCAACTCAACCTGTCCCATCTCACTCAGTCTTCACCCCACTCCCTCCTCATCTCACTTAGTCCTCACCTCAGGTTATCATTCTCACTGCTCACCTCATCCTGTCTTCACCTTATTCCCCTCTTCACCCTGTCCTCACTGTATGCTTGTGGGTCTTTATTCGTCCCTTTTTTCAGTAAAATCCTTCTTTAAATAGTTGTTAGATTCATTCCATGGTGGTGAGCACTTTCAACCGCGAGCAAATTCATAGAGAAAACAAAATAACCAAACAGATTACAGGAAAGAGGAAATTCCATCTGAAATGGAGGAAATTTCACCAAACCTGGACGAGTTGTAACTATTGTTCAGTGTGAACAAATTATCGTTTGCCTTAGCTGTCATCAATTAATATAATGCATATCACGCGTCTTTACTATCTGGCGGCGCTCATGGGGGTGTGGGGGAACTAAAATTTAAAAATTCCTAAAGACACAAACACACAGGAAGCCCAGCTCAACTGAAGCGATTAGCAGAACTGCTCCTCTCTCCAAAGGATGGCAGAACCACCTGCTCTCACAGTGGGCACAGATCAGCAGCTTAGCCTGGTCACTCAGCCATACACAACTACATATTACACCTACGTGTGTGTGTGCGTGTGCGTGTGCGTGTGCGTGTGCGTGTGCGTGTGTGTGTGTGTGTGTGTGTGTGTGTGTGTATTGATTTTCCATTGTATTGTTAAATTAATCACGTTTGTTGGTATATCATTTTAAACTTGTGTGATAATGTGATAAATATTATTCAATGTCTTTAATCGATAATCAGGAAAATAACCATTAGTCAATGCTTTTTTTCCCCCAACACTGATTAAAAAGCATTCAGTGCTTCCAAGATTTTATAAAATATTTTTTTTGTGATTTGTGTTGTGGGTTAAATGTTTGATTGTTTGGGGGTTTTTTTCAATAAAAGTGCAAAAAATGCAGCACCATGTTGCATTGTTTGGGAATGCTTTTTGCAAAAATGGAAGACGTTGGTGGAGACATTGGGGGAGACGTTAGGGAATTATCACATTGTTAACCTGATCAATAAAACAATGTTGAAGGACACAATGCAGACTGGCTGATCTGTAAGAGTTTGTTCATTCAGTAGCTGGATCTGGTCCTGCATGTGTTGGAGGTTAGATGGTGGCTCAAAAGGAGAAACAAATAGGGTTTATACAAAAATTAGCTTCTGTAGTTTTAAGCAGGTGCTTCCATTAAGCAGGTCTGTAACAGAATATGAGACAGACTGGAGTGTCTGCTAATTTTATTTCTTTTTTTGAGATTCTCTCTGGCTGGCAGTCAGTACCACCTGCTCATGGAACATATATTGCATCTAATTAATTAAATACAATTAATAACTATTCTTCTGTATTTAATCCTTTAGTTCTTTCTAACCATCTGTTTGTTTATTTATCTCTAGCTCGCCGGATGGTTTAGAAAAGCCACCCCCAGCCCTGCCACCCAAACAGTCCAGGAAGAACCTGAGTCAGCTTATCCTCTCGCAGTCTCAGCAAGAGCTGGACAACCACGTAGACGAGATGTACGACGTCCCAGTGACAACAGACAAGCCGACGGTATAAGCACATACTCCTAACCCAGAAACGGGTGCTGATTAGCTGAATCAGCTTGTTGTGTCCGGAGCTTTGGACCAGGCACAAGATTTACAAAAAATTACAAATGACACAGAATGACACACGCATCTTTTAGTGCAGCAACCTCCAGCTTTTTACTCATCTGTTCAACTCTATATGGTCTTAAATACAGCACATTTAAAAAAAAATAAAAATCCAAGACAACATTAAATAATGTGTGCAACGACCTTTAGGTATTTAGTATGAATATTTTTATTGCAGCACACAGATAAATTTGGATATCACTGCAGTGGTGGTTCAAACGGTTAAGGTTAAGTGCTCTGACCCTGACTTCCTGGATATCTGACCCATATGTAAAAACATCCTTCCATGCATATATCTATTTTTCGTTCTGCAATTCTATCTATAATCTCTATCTCTCTATCTACTGTGATACTATATCTGTCTGCCTGTTTCTCGGTCTCTCTAAATAAGCAATTATTTAACTTGCAGTATAAAACTGTTCTGATTTGAGTGATTAATGGGAAAAGGAATCAGTATATGAAAATCACGCTTACTTCTGCTACTTCAATTTGTCTAGGTGAACTTTGATCTATAAAAGGTCTAAAGCGGAGAATAACTGGGACAGTCTGTGTTCTCAACCAAACTTTGGCCTTAATCTGTTCTAGTGGCATTGTATCAAAAAAAAAAAATTGGCAGTGATTTTTGGGCAGGAACTTTGAGGGAAGTGGTGGTTCAGAGGTAAAGCAGACGATTGTGGATTTAGTGCCTAGCTTCAGCTGTCACTGTTGGACCCCTGAGCATGGCCTTTAACCCTCAAATGCTCTGATAGATTTATAATAATGAGACTAATATAAGAACGCCACATGTTGTAATGTTGCATTTTTTTTCCCTTTCAGCTTAATGGAGTTGCTTCTCATGATAATCTGGTTCTAATCGAAATGAAGCCAGATGAAAATGGCCGATTTGGATTTAACGTTACGGTGAGAGAACATTTCTTACAGAAAGACTGAAAGAAAGAAATATACATAGAAAGTGACTGTTTGGAACAAGACGTATTTATTAAACACGTTTAATCAAATACTTTTAGGGAGGCTATGATCAGAAGATGCCAATTATTGTGTCTCGAGTGGCTCCAGGAACATCAGTAAGGAACTGATCTTTTCTATTCTTTTATTACAAGTAGAGAAGCACAGGTATACAAATGCTAAAAAAAATTCTACATATCATATTTTTAATAAAGTACAATACCATAATTTGGTAGAATTCTGCTTCATCTCTTGCTTTTCCAGAATTTACCATTTTGCTTCTTGTTGCTGAATGTTTCTATGAAGCAGCTACCTGAGTGACATTTATATATAATGCTTTTAAAATCCAAACACAGAGACATAGGGACAAATGTTTTTTAATATCAATTTGACTGTTATTCAGCATGGTATGGACGTAAGCTTTGACTGTTATGTTAACACAATAATGAAACATTAGTTTAAATTTATTAGTAATTCTGGCCTGCAGAGCCCTAATTCGGGGTCACTGGCTTTTGCTGGTGAGTATCCCAGCGCACATAGGGCAAGAGGCGGGGGGTACCCTGCGTCTTCACACCCTAGATGGGTCGCCAGTCCATCTCGGGGCAACATAGAAAAACAACCGTTCACACACACATTCACTCCCATGGACAATTTAGAATCACCGATCGACCTAATCTGCATGTTTTTGGACTGTGGAAGGAAACCAGAGTACCCGGAGGAAACCCACACAAGTGTGGGGAGAACATGCAAACTCTGCACAGAAATATCCCCGGCCCGGGAATCGAACATGACCCCTTAAGGCATTGTCATTTATTTATTTATTTATTTATTTATTTATGGATATGTATTACATTCTTGTTTCATACCAAAGACAAACTTATGGTATTGCGCCATCCCTTGTTAAAAACATGTATATTATGTACATTAAGCAATAGTACACACTGTTCATACACCGCATTTCTCACCCTCTGTCTTCAGGCTGATCTGTGTGTGCCCCGTCTGAACGAAGGCGATCAGGTGGTGATGATAAATGGTCGGGATGTTTCAGAACACACTCATGACCAGGTGGTGATGTCCATCAAGTCAAGCTGTGAAAGCCACTCTGGGGAGCTCGTCCTGCTGGTCAGGCCCAACGGTGAGTGCTGTACTCAGACTTTAACACTGAAATGCATAATCTTATACTGTGCATGTTTCTGCGCGTTTCTGGTGTATACCAAGCAGAAGCAATTTATTAGGAACACCTCATTTATGTATTGTCATTTGTACCAATGGAAGCAATACAGTAAACAAATCAAATGACATTGTCATTTTGACCATGGTGTGATGCTGACTGATCAGTTTAGAGTAAAACTAATGACTTGGATTTTATGTATATAACGATTGTGTATTTCTTCATTGGACATCATCTAGTGGCTACTACCAGAATGACAGCTCAGCCAAAGCTCAGTCACTCACTGGATTGATGGATCATCATTATGCTTTCATCTCTTTTATACAGCTAAGCAATTGGGTGCTAAGGGCCTTTCTTAATGGTGGAACCTTGCTGGTGCTGAGAATCAAACCGTTCAAAGATTTCAAACTTCACAAACAACAGCTGTCAAATCGAATTACCACATAACCGATTACCACAGAAAAGATGCATTAAATATTGGCTTCACCAAAAACACTGTTATTACTTCTAAAATGTTAACTATGTTGTGTTGGAATAAATCTTCGGGAACCTTCTCATGTCTTATTTTCTACATTTTATCCAACTGAGCGTTTGTGGTGCTTTATTTTAACCTTTCAGCAATCTATGATGTGTTAGAAGATAAACTTGAGACGGAACCAGATTTCCAGTACATCCCAGCCAAATTGCCCTCGGACCCTTCCGAGCTGGATCAGGACGCCTGGAGAGACTCCATGCAGCTGCTGAGGGAAGGTCTGAGCAGTGGAGCTCTGCTGGCTCAATTTGATGTGAGTCTTTTACCCAATGATTTATGCACAACCCACACTGACGCTAGATATAGTTTTCTAAAATAATAGAATTGAATTAAAATAATAGAATTTTATTTAAAACTCTGCCTGTAATTATAAATATAATATTGTAATTGACTAATTATTGGACAATAATTATGATATATAGTGAATCTAAACCGACAAATTACAAAACAATAAACCAGTTTGATCACATTCACTCCTATGGACAATTTAGAATCCCCAATCATTTCAACATTTTCATATTACACTACCTAGCCAAAATAAGCCTGAAGAAAAAAAATCCTTAACGATCATGATCGGCAATCAATTAAAGGTTTGGTGAAATTAAATGGAAGAAAAACAGTAGTAGAACTCCCACAGAGAATCTTTGGGATGTGCTGGAGAAGGCTATGTGCAGTAGTCAGACTCTACCATCATCAATGCAAGATTTTGGTGAAAAATTCATGCAACACTGGATGGAAAGAAATGTCGCGACATTGCAGAAGCTTATCGAAACAATGCCACAGCCAAATCAAGGCTAAAAGCGGGCCAACGAAATATTAGTATTCAACCATTTTTTTTTTTTTTGTGGCGACATTATTTTGGCCATGTGTATTATTATTTTTCAGAATTTATTAATTTCTGTTGTATATAGCCGTGAAGAAGCAGCTAAATAATAAAGCATTAAAAGTATGCTTCATTAAATTAGTAATAATACTAATATATTATTGTAATCATCGGCTATCAGAACTCGCCTGAATTTTAGGTACTTTGTTTGAATTAGTACGTGATTTTCCTTATCTGGTTGGTAGTTTGTTAAAACAAAAAGTAAATTAAAAAATTCAAATTGTTTTATTGTACAATTTGAGCACTCGAGCTTTATGACCGTTACATGGTATTCAGCAAAGCTGTTAAAGTTTAAGGGCCCAGCAGTGATGGTTTAGTTGTGCTGGAATTGGAACCCATGATCTTCCAATCAGCAGTTCACAACAGTTGTTAAATTGCTCTTGAAATCCAGAAGATATCAGATTTCCAATTCCACAGAGAGTTTTTAGGAAACAAATGCATGTAAACTGTTTGACCTCAATATCAGTGAGCAGTGCGAGACCTTTGGTGTGATTTGAGGTCTTAAACCACTCCAAGCTCCTGTAAACAAACTCCTACGCAAGGCGTTACCCAGGATGTGACCCTTGCTCCAAGTACTTCCTATTACTTCCTGCCTTTAATCAAACAGACTCTGATATCACTTCCTGTTTGAGTCTGTTAGTCTGTGTCTGTTGGTCCAGCTTTCATGTAGCTGGCTTGGTCCAGCCACACATAACAGACCTGGCAACCTGCACTCGTTTTGTAGCTCTCTGGTTAAACATGCAAACCTAAGTAAAAGCTAAAAACTGTTATGAACCTCCAGGATATCCTAGAGTTGTAATATTTCAGCTGTTGCCCTTGAGTCCTCTTGATCTTCCTGCTTGAGAGAGCCATATTTATGTTCTGCCACAACATTTAAAAGGAACAATACTACTGCGATGGACTGGCAACCTGTACCCCTGCCTTTCGCTCTCTGTGAACATTCCTTCATTCATTCATCTTCTTACCCACTTATTCTACTGGCACCTATCCTAGCGCACATAGGGCGCGAGGCGGGGGTACACCCTGAAATTGTCACCAGTCCATCGCAGGACACACACACACACATTCACATTCACTCCTATGGACAATTTAGAATCACCAATCAACCTAATCTGCAAACCGGAGTACCCAGAGGAAACCCACGCAAGCGTGGGGAGAACATGCAAACTCCGCAACAGAAAGATCCCTAATCCGGGAATCAAACCTGGAACCTTCTTGTTGTGAGGTGACCGTGCTAACCACTACGCCACCCCGCCGCCCTGTGTGTGAACTTTATTTAGGAATTAAGTGGCTTAGAAGATAAATGAATGAACGAATTAATGTTTTATTGTGTTACACGCTTTAAATTACAGACAGAAGGGTGTTCTGTATTTCTGATATACTACTTGCCTCACATACTTGGTATTCACATAAAATGAAAAATTTGTTTAATATTTTCCAAGCAGCACAGAAACAGACATTCGAACGGCTTAGGAGGACAAGTAGCCACTGCAAAGGTTTCTATGCGAAGTTTTAAAAACTTGGTACTTTTATAAATCACTTAACTGTAATGTCAAACAGGCATTTTTTTTTAATCTGGAGACTCCATGTGCCAAATGCAGATGAGTTTTAATAATACTGAAATGCTCTATCTTATTGGCAGCCCTAACCAGAACATGTGTTTGCCATTGATTTATAAAGAGCGTCTTCCAAAGTACAACATGAGGGTCGGATATGGCCTGTTTTAAAGATTTATATTTGACAGAACAAAAGTTTTTCCTGTGTCTGGGCATATACACAAGCTTCCTGTGCACACCGAGGACGACTGTGAGCAACATCAGGTGTGCACGCAGTGGTAACGCCCTAGTATCACACTTGTTCCAAACCTTGGATCATAGCAAATTACATGGTTTATTAAAAAAATCTAATTACAACACCAATTTTCATTAGTTTACTTTTAATAGGAGTGATTTGGCCCACTTAAAAGGAAAAAGACAAAAATACTGTTATTCATGAGATGTGTAGTATGTTATACTGTATGTGAGAGTCCAGCTTTGGCCTGAGTCAGGTCCTGTTCTGGAATAAATAATACATATACACCTTTCAGACAGAACAGTTTGTTCACATTAAAACATTAAGACATTTTACACAATGACATTCCTGTAACTCTTTGTCTTTAAAACATTTAAATTACTGCGTTTTTATTAGCATTTCTACTACCCATAAATTATCTGCATTTAATAATTAATATCCATAAATAAAAAATCTCAATAAATCTCTCGAATATGCATAAATCTAACTTAAATTTTAGTTTTCACGACTTTCTTCTTTCGGCACGTACAAGCAGCGCACATACGCCAGCACTGTCAATGCTCTGATTGGCTGCATAGCTAAGTGAATAGTATCATTGGCTGGACATCTTGTCATCCATTGAATTAAAATTCTAAATTGTACAGAAAATATTATTGATTTAATCAATTAAATTAGGTCTATTATATTTTATTTATACTTTTTTAATAGAATTTTATTTTATGCATGGCATAGATTTTCTTGTGCACTGAGAATATATAATATATATATAAAATTATGCAGTTTAGAGGAATTACATGTCACATTTTGTGACTTTTTTGGTGTCACAATTTTACACGCCTCAATTGATTGACTCTTATTTTTTATTTATTTATTCTTTCTAGCAACTCTACCGTAAAAGGCCTGGAATGACCATGTCATGTGCCAAGTTACCGCAGAACATCTCTAAAAACCGCTACAGAGACATCTCGCCTTGTGAGTATTGTTGTATCAACACTGATACTTTTACTATTACTTTTACTAATTTAGTGCTTTTATTATAAAAATACAGACGATGCCACACGCGTCATATTAAACGGCACAGACAACTACATCAACGCCAATTACATCAATGTGAGCATTTTTTGTGATTTATTTTTTTTTCTCAAATATTATAGTATTTATTACATGTCTCTATTATTGGACATTTTTCAGATGGAGATTCCAGCTTCTAGTATTATCAATCGATATATTGCCTGCCAAGGACCCTTACCCAACACATGCACTGACTTCTGGCAGATGACGTGGGAGCAGGGCTCGTCCATAGTAGTCATGCTCACCACTCAGGTGGAGCGCGGCCGGGTGAGTGTGCCATATTCATGTAGTTCTTTTAACCAGGCAACACTTAGTTATTTCATTGTCCTGGATAAACCAGCAATCTGGTCTATGGGACATGAACTCCAGTCCAACGCTTATATGTGTAACATTCTTCTTCTTCCTCTTCTTCTCCTTTCGGCTTCTCCCGTTAGGGGTCGCCACAGTGTATTGCTCTTCTCCACACTACCCTGTCCTCTACATCTGCCGCTTTCATCCTAAAAACCTGCATATCTTCCTTCACCACATCCATAAACCTCCTCTTTGGTGTTCCTCCTGCCTGATACCCCCATCCTCAGCATTCTTCTACCAATGTACTGCATCTCCCTCCTCTGCACATGTCCAAACCATCTCAACCTTGCCTCTCTCACCTTGTCTCCAAAACAGTATACACAACATTATATTAAACATATTTGGCTCTGTGACAGCAACTCCACTGGCTCATGTCATTGTTAGTTCCACTCATTGTTCGGTTACGATCTTCTTCCAATGGAAGGCTGAATTCCACAAGGCTAAATTTCACGAAAGTCGGAATAAGAATTTTTTTTTCGAGAAGCGTAAGAGAGCTAAAAAGTGCTTAAAATGGTGTGTATGTTACATCAAAACAACAGCACAGCTTACACTGGGAGAAACGGAACTTTTATTAAGAAAATAAAAAAAAATAAATACACCAAAGTCATAGGAAGTTTCTCCCAAAACCTTAACTGTATTTTTAAATATATATTATTATTGTTTAAATTACAGTAGTTAACATGGTACTGTTTAGTTAACGTGTATGCTGACATTTTATTCCCTAATTCGTGGTCAGGGGTGTCTACTGGAGTCTATCCCACCGTACAAAGGCAGGGGTTACACCCGGGACAGGTCACCAGTCCACTGCAGGGCCACACATAGACGAGCAACCACACACACACACACACTCCTATGGGCAAATGAGAATCACCAGTCAAGCTCTTCTTCTTCTTCTCCTTTCGGCTGCTCCCGTTAGGGGTCGCCAGAGCGGATCATTCTTCTCCACCCTACCCCGTCCGCTACATCTGCCTCTTTCACCCCAACTACCTGCATATCTTCCTTCACCACATCCATAAATCTCCTCTTTGGTCTTCCTCTTTTCCTCCTGCCTGGGACCTCCATCCTCAACATTCTTCTACCAATATACTGCATGTC
>JAOTRA010000036.1:1758812-1768847 GCA_026260255.1 Pseudolaguvia tuberculata | reverse complement strand
CTTAGTTCCACTGAAGGAATAATGTAATGTTACAACCTACAACAAACATACTAGACCAACGGTGGGCTTCCAGATTTGGAGATGAACCACATAAGGATCTTTTGAGTATTATTGGATGTACAATAGTCTGTGTGTGTGTTTTCAGTTTTATGATTTCGAAGCTTGTCAGTTGTCAGGATTTATTTTCAGTAGACACACGGTAACGTCTGAACGGAAAACAAAACACAGGCATTGAAAATTCATTTGGGCTACGTTTATTCGAGCAGGATCGTTTCCGAAAGAAATTACAACTCAAATTAAATTATATAGAATTCAACAGACATTTTCAAGAATCCCATTGACCACAGAGAACCTTCAACTTTTCATCTCTTCAGCTAAAAAGAAAAACAGACGAATAAAGTGGAATTTGTTTTATCGTCTCAGGCAAAAAAAAAAAAAAAAATACAGTGTTTTCACAATATCGTATCAAAAGTTCCCAAATCGAAGAATCTCCTTCATCAGGTACATTAACTAAGTAGAACAGATACAATAAACACTCTCTCTCTCTCACTCTCTCTCTCTCTCTTTATCTCTTTATCTCCATGTACAATTTGCTCCGATATTCACGTGTCAGGATCCATTTTACTAAAAATATATCTATAACGAGAAACTATAATACTGTACACTACAGTATGAAATAAATATCATTAGGAAATAGAAAATGAGTCACATAAATAAAAACGGTCATTTAAAATAACAAATAATTGGATTTATGTATTGTATATTAAAAAAACAAAACAAAAAACATGGTAATACTGACAGATGGTGTTGTTGGAAAAAAATTGCACAAATAATATGTAAACTAGGAAGTCTAATTTCTAGTAATACTGATGAAGGTAAATCAAAAGGTGTAAGGTCATATTTTTATATATTTATTTTTATTTTTTTTTACGTAATACTTGTGTATGGAGAATGGACACGGACTTCACGGTACAATTTACAAGGCTGGCACTTGCCGAAAACACACAAAGTTTTGCATATACTGCTTTTCTCAAACGAAAAACGAACCAGGGACTCTCCAGTAACGGAGCCATCGTCCTTACTGCCGCCCTCTGTTTAAGACTTCTATAAAACCATACAGGCATTATTTAGTTAAAGACGCTTCATAAAAAAAGCCATGATGGAAATCGAAAAAATAAAGACGTGGCAACGTGGGGGGGGGGGGGGGATATCAAATAGAATATCACAGTAAGTGATGCAGAAAAAAAAGGTAACACTGTTAACGCTACTGCGACACCGAGCGCGGTGTATGTACATATACGCTATGCTTACTCTTTTCTAAAATTTTTTTTTTTTTAATAATTATTATTTCATGTAGTAATACGTCAGAGTGCAATTCAAGGCTTGTGCTGTGGCCACGCTAAAAACACAGGGTTATGGAAATGAGCACCACACAGCCGTCACCTTTCACTCTGTACACTCGCAATAACCTTCCGTCGGTTAACGTATTCTACGTAAATCATCATTTGTTTCTGCAGAACGAAAATTCAAGAACTGCCACACCCAGTTTGAATTTTTTTTGGACCATGGGCCATGCCAGCCTGAGTTTCTTTCATTTGCGTACCATATTTTTAAACCGAGACATGGCATTGTGGTCAAAAAAAGTGAATCTGGCTCAAATTTCCTTAATACAAAAGTACGGCGCAAACAATACAAGCAAGGAACATTAAACAAAAGAAGCTTAATCCAAATCGCAGTAGTTAATCGGCATCCTCGTTCTCGCCGTCCGTCTTACTTCCCGCCTTCCTCTCCTCCGAGCTGTCTTCTTCTGTTCCTCCTGACGCATTGTCCTCTTTCTCATCTCTTGCCCTACCATCTAGGCTTCGCCTCTTCAACCTATTCTCCTCTGTTTCCACTTCTTGCTCCTCCCGAAACATCGCCTGTCGTCTGTCCGTCACTTTCGAATACACCTTCTCACCCTCCCTTGCCACATCCTCTGTGCCATCTCTCAAGATGGTGCTTCCTCGCATAATGTCCTCAGTCTGCTCCTCGTGATCGGAGAATCTTAGTGGTGCCAGGCCCTTTAGGTAAGCATGGTGCATCAGCAGCTCTGTCGGCTCAAGTAGGCCACCGTTCTCATGGCTTTCTTGTTTGGCAGCCTCCCGTTCCTCGGCTTCCCTCTTGCAGTAGGAGTAGCGGTGGTTCATGTGCTGCGAATATGAGCCTGAGTGCGAGAAGCGTTTGCCGCACTTGTCGCACTGATAAGGCTTCTCGCCCGAATGCAGACGTGAGTGCTCGATCAAGTGGTGCTTGTGCTTAAAGGCTTTCTTGCAGATCTGGCACTGGTGAGGTCGCTTTCCTGCAGACACACAAGAGAAGAGATAAACCAGCCGGTTAGGTTGCCTTAAGGGTAAAACTAATTTTACAGCAAGTCAGGGTTTTGAGAGGAAAACTTTGCAATACATTGTAATTTAATTAAAGAATCAATCTGATGCACACAATAAAATTCCAAATGATTATGTGGCCAAAAGTTTGTGGACACAACGTAGTGGAAATTCTTGCCAAAATGGAATACATTTTAAATATCATGTTTGCACAGGGTTAAATGTACAAATAACATTTGGCCATATAATGTATTCTTAAGGGTTTTTTTTTTTGGATTGCATTTATTATTATTATTATTTTTTTTATTTTTTATTTTTTTTTTTTACAAACCCTCCTTTGTGCAACTGACTGGTAACTGACTGCCAAAAATAAATAAAAAAATAATGATTGGTTTTACCATGGGTTTATTTTTGATTTTCTGCCATAAACAGGATAAGGGAGTCAGAAGGAAGCCATGATCCTGACGAGCTATTCTGAGGTTGTATGTGACCTCGCTGAATGCAGCCAAGGAGATCAGGTGATTATCACAGCATACCGCAAAAGGTGAAATCGAGGCAGTCACCATCCTTGGTAGAGCTTGCTTTTTTTATGACATCATGTCTCCAGATTATAAAATGCTTAGGTCAAACACATCCCTCGTGATACTGTAAAGAGGGCTGTGGGAGGTAGAAACTTCCCCTGCACTGTATTCCTCCACCAAGTCCTTCCTTTGGCAGGAGCTGCCACGCCTCTTATTTGCTATCATCTTTAAACTCATGAAGCATAAACTTGGGCATTGAGAGCATTGAAATGCCTGCAGCACCTTCCATAGCTGCCATGCTTGAGATGGACCCCCCACCCCCACCCACCTTCCCTCGTCAAGTTCAAAAATAAACGAGAGAGCAGATTCCCCTCCCTGCGTTCCTATTGAGGAATGCGAATGAGGTATGATGCAAGCCTATGTAAGAGAGGAGTCCCCCAGGACGAGGGGTCAGACCGTGGTATCAAAATGCCACACACACTTGGCTAGGCACCTGGCTTCTGGTGAAACGTAACATGGTTTGTAAACTCTGTGTACAACCACTCTTAAGCAAAATCAAGCCTGAAACAACAGCTCAGCCAAAAAGTCTGCTCGAGAGGAATTAAGCATTTTATCTCTGGTTTTATTTGGACAAATTAAAATAAAGATTAAACAAGATAAAATGGGGGTATAAGAGAAGGTTTATGATTTAAGAAAGAAGGCAACAAAAAGTTGGGGTGAAGGTAAAACAAAGAATTGTCTAAATGGGATATACCTGTGTGCTCATATTTGTGTCTTAGGAGGGAACTGGTCTTCTGGAATGTTTTGTCGCACAAGTCACACGCGTACATACCACTTTCGGTCTTTTTAATCTTCTTCCGGGCAAGCAGCAACTCACTGTCTGTCAGGTCCTCCAGCCCTGACAAATAGTCCCCTGTGCTGTCCAGCAGCTCCCCCTGACAGAAAGACAGATTGTAGACTTTAGCATGGAAATCTACCCCTGGCACCTCATAGCAGCTACTTAAAACTCAAGTCTTATCGCCTAAGCCTGGGTAAGACCTCCACAGAGGGAACATCTGGACTTTGCAATGGTCCATAAAATCAAGCAGGTTATGTCTGACCAGTGCTTATTGGTGAATATATAAATGTCATAAGTGGTAATTTATTGAAGATGATTTAAATAAGAAAAATGCTAATTCTACAATAGTAGCACAAAGTCAGGTTTACCTGGAAGCCGGTTTTCCGCTGGTATTTCCGCCGTTGCTGCATCTCAGTGAAAGTGGCTGCTCCTGCAGCGTAAGTGTAAGCCATGTGTGGAAGAAATCCCATAGGATCAAGACCGGGGTAAGGCCTTAGCCCTGGGATGCTGGCTTGTGCTGGAGACATGAATGTAGACGGTGGAAATGCTCCATGAGGCGGTAGGGGAGCATAAATAGGTCCGCTGCTAAAGGGGTTGATGCTGAATATTGGGCTACAACTTTTGTCTAGCTGGTTCTCGCTGCCTACACGACTAGAGCCATTGAACTCCTTTTTGATGTGAGCCAAGTCTAGAGGTTCTGCTCCTTGTTCTCGTTTCACATGGTCACTATCTACATTGCAACTATTCGATTTAGGCCTTCTGTCCAATTTGGAGAGCTGTTTTGGCAAGGACAAGTCTAAAGGTTCACCGTGGGCATCCTCCGAATTGAGACTAGTAGGGGTGTAGGAGCTGCTGTGGGAGTGTTTGGAAGATGTTGAAGAAAGATTCAGGGGTGAGGGGGTTCCGTCTCTCAAGTGGTCCATGGAGTCAAATGGTTTTTCATTTGTGTGTCTTATGCTTGGAAGCTGGTGATGTTTGGATAACCAGCGGCCAGTTTCACCATTGGTGGCACCTTGGATCTCTGCTGTTAAATCCCCATAGTGGACAACAGAAGCAGGAGATCTTGCAAGTGCTGATTCTCTAGCCAAACCTTGGTTGCCGTCCCCACTACCCCATTCAGGAGGTGGTGATCTTTTCCTAGACATGCTGTAGAGGGACTGAGCTTTCCACTGAATAAACCACTCTTTTACAAACTCTTGAGGAAGTCCAACAGCTATAGAGATCTTTCTCAGTTCTTCTGAGCTGGGCTCAGTGTTCATGGCAAAGTAAGCTTTCAATACTGACAAGTGGTCTTTGAATGGGTTAATTGGGCTAGTTGTGTTTCTATCTGGCAAAGAAGAGGAGACCATGACACCCTGTTGCTCATTGCCAGATACTCCTCTATGGTTGTTGGGTACGCTCTCATTAGGTTTCAAAACTGCCTTTATCTCTTCATTCATCTTGCAAAGGTAACGCTCATGTTGGTGCAATGGAATCGGGCCATTAAAAGACTCCTTGCAGTATTGGCACGAGTACTGACCATCCCTCTCCTGGGCCTTGTCATCTGAAATACTGCCGATTATATGACTGGTCCTCTCTTTCTTAATTTCATGAGCTCTTTTTTCTGCATCTTCGGTTAGGGTCTGTGGGGAGTTTCTGGCCCCGTTGACCTCCTCTAACCTGTAGTCAATAAGGCTCTTTTTAGGACTGTTGTGTCCAACGCCATGAAATCCAGCCTGGGAGATGAGAGCCAGCTTGTACTCTTCCTTCATATAGGCCCTTAACTTAGAACTCTCCTCAGGGCTGTTGTCCAACTTTTGCCGGCAAACAGTGTTGTCAACAATCTGTAGGACTCGCTGGACCTTACTAAGGTTACTGTTCAAGCCTGGGTAGCCTAATGCCTGTGAATCCAGTCTCATAGCCAAGTGCTGCAAGGGGTTTTGTGACGAATTGTGCATTCCTACGGGGCTTCCCCCATGACCAGTACCATTAAGAAAAGGGCCAGCCCCTCCAAATTCTGGTGGTGAAGACATCATGAGCCGGCATTCATTGAAGTCCATGGGCTCGGTCTTTATATCAGAATGGGATAAAGAATCCTGGAGACCCGTGCACCTGCTGTTTTCTAGTTTGCTCCTCAGCTGAGCCAGGGCAGGACTGCCTGGCGACGAAGCGGCAGAGTTTGGGGATGAGCCAGACTTGGTGCCAGCCCCATGTCGTACCCGTCCATTTATAGAGATGAGACCAATGCATTTCTTGCTACTAATGTGTGAACTGTAGGAGCCAGAGTGAGAAAAGCGCTTCTTACAGTTGGAGCATTCGTACGGCTTTTCACCTGAGGAAAAAAAAACCCAGGCCAAATTAAAAATCAGTTTTATCTGAAGATCTTTAATTAAGGATGACACAAGAAATAAACGATCGATCAAATATTTAAAGTATTAAAGGCGTCATGCAGATTAGAACAAAGTTTTTTAAAAAAAAAGGAAGAGTGAAAAAAAACATATCTGTTTCAAAACCTTAAAAATGGCGATACTTGGCTACTTACCACTATGGATGCGGAGGTGCTCCTTCAGATGGTGTTTGTATTTGAAGGCTTTCCCACACTCTGTGCATTTGAACTTGCGGTTGCCAGTTCCTTCGTTTATCACCAGAGGCTGCTAAAAAAAAAACAATGATGAAAAGATTTTTTTTTTTTATTTTAATGATAAAAAGTTTGAATTGCTGTAATCGCTAATGGGTTTGAATCTAGATTTTTAGTGCTTAGAGTTTATACTGAGTACTAACTTCTGGATTTGTAATGAAAATGTAGGCGGACCCTAGCTGCACAAACAAAACAACAGTAATCACTATTGCACCCCACTCACAGATACAAAGGTTCTGAGAAAAACATGTAGGTGTCTAGGAGTGTGTGTTCACCGAGCACGGAACACACTTCTTCAAAAGTTCAACACAAGTAGGAGTGTTTGAGCCAGAACGAGTGTTTTCTGCGAATTAGAGCTAATGTAATTGTAAAACAAACAAAAGTACACAAGAAAGAAAAGTAAAGAACCCAAAACAAATCCCTGGAGAGTGAACAAACAAAGGTTGAATGTAATTTAGGAAATTTGAAAAATTTGGACATCTGGACACGTTTAAGTTAGTCTGAAAAGGTGTGTGTGTGTGTGTGTGTGTGTGTGTGAGAGTAAGATTAAACAAGATGAAGACAGATAAGAAGACAATCTGGTTGTCTGGTAGTCCTTTTGTTATGTAGTTAAATTTGATCAATTTGGAATACTTTTTATATATTCCATAGTTAGTTAATTAATTAATTAATTAATTAATTCATTCATTCATTCATTCATTCATTCATTCATTCATTCATTCATTCATTCGATAATTTATTCATCTTCAAACCTGCTTATTCCCTAATTCAGAGTCACAGGGCTCTATCTAAGTGCACATAGGGCAATAGGCCGGTCGCCATTCTATCTCAGAGCCACTCATAGACCATCCACACACACACACACACACACACACACACACACACACGATCTTATTGTGAGGCACTAACCACTACTTCAATTTTATCAATGCAGACCTCTTCCCGCATATAAGATGGGGACGGATGTCGGTGATAGGCGCGCGTTAGGAGTTTTGATTCCACTCCAACAGCAGCTGAGGCTGAATGTCTATGCTAGAACATCCCACATGCCTCAATGTGGGCAGACTATTGTGCACAGCTGTGGCTCCGATTTGGAAAAAAGACTATTGTTATGGCGGAGTAAAAGCCAACAGAAACTTTATATATATATCGATATCCACATACGGTGTGACGGTTAACTGAAATGCATCATGACGTTTTGAGCTCTGCCATAGACTCACCTGGTCCCTGGAAGGCCTGTGAGCGGCCATATGGCGATCCAGCTGTGTGCGGTAGGCAAAAGTGTCGCTGCAGAGCTGGCAGGGAAAGCTCGCCTCATTTTTCTCATGCCTGTACTTGATGTGTTCCTTTAGGGCGGTGAGACGCTTGTAGCCCCGGTCGCAGTAGGGGCAAGTCAACAGCTGGGCAAAGTCGTCTGCCGTTCTGAGAGACAGATCTGGAAAGAAATATGAGGAAAGCAAGACGGTACAAAAGTCAAAAACCTCCACCAAGGTTTTTTTTTTTTTCATTAACGCTCTTCAACTGTACTCACCGTTCTCGTTGTCGTCCTGGCTGTTGGCCTCCGGAGTGCTCAGTCTCGTGCTTTCCTCTGGGTCCTCTGGGTAAATTATAGCCGTATCCCCTCGTTGCAGGTACTCGGCAATGCTCGCGGGACATCCTTCACTGTCATCCAGCTTCCTTTTGGCTAAGAAGCTTTCCAGCTCTGCAGTCGCATCAATACCCTTAACTGCACACAGGAAGTGTGTGTGGAGGGGAAAAAAAGGAACAAATGGAGCCATGGGTTTATATTGCATGTCATTGGAAAAGCCTCAGCTGGACATTAGTGAAACAGTTGCTCTAAATGTGATGTAGCCGAGGAACAAACCATTAGGAAGCCTTTAAAGGTGGAAGTATTTATTTAAGTTACAGTGTAATGGCCACTTCAAAGACTGATAGGAGCCGGGGTGAGCATCGAGCGCCGTTTAAACGTCCTCTGGCATGTGGGAAACGGCCTGAAACATTTGCAGCACTGTGTGTAATTGGCTTATGCGGCAATTAGGCTCATTCCGGTAACCGATCTCACTTCGAACCCGACTTCAAATCTAATAATGAGCCATGCGTTAAGTCTAATTGCTCAGAATCCGGGATTTTAACGATAACACTAAGAAGTAACGATGATTATCAGTAAAAGATCAAGCAGCGTTAAAAACACTCAGGAGATGGAATCACTAGTTCTACCGAAACGACAAGGATTATACGAATATAACAACATTTAGTGATAGACAAGTTATAGAAACTTTGCGACACTTTGCCGTAGTGGTTAGCACAACAAAAAGGTCCCGGGATCCATTCTTTCTGTGCAGAGTTTGCATGTTCTCCGCCGCGCTTGCATAGATTTTCTCTGGGTATTCTAGTTTTCTCCCACAGTCCAAAAACAATAGGTTAATTTGTTATTCTAAATTGTCCATAGGAGTGAGTGTGTGTGCTTGTTCATCTATGTATGGCCCTACGATGGACTGGTAACTTGTCCAGTGTGTACCTCTTCCTTTCACCCTATTTGAGCTAGGATAGGCTTCAGCAGACCCCCACTACCCCGAATTATGGAATCACAGGGTCAAAAGGGAGAATATGCAACCTCCACACTGAAAGGAGGTTTCATTCAGGACGATTCTCGCCCTGGAATCGAACCAGGAACTTTCTTTCTGTGAGGCAAAGAAGTGTTGACCACTTTTTTGTTTTTGTTTTTTTTTTTTAAATTAAAATCCGCAAAAACAATGATGGTGAGATGAAATGCACAGGCAGCCATAAGGAAGAGAAAAAACCTCTAGTGTTCCAGGAACAAATCAAAAACCCCTCTGGAATTAATAACAGCTTGGAGCCACGGAGGCCTTTGGCACGAACTGACGATCATGCCGAGGTAAGTTTAGTTCGAATCAGGAACGTCGACTCACCTGTACCATTTCCAGCTTCATGAAGGGAGAGGAGAGGACTCAGGGAATTGTACTCATCTTTTCTGTCCTCTGCATGTGAAAGAGAGAGAGAGAAAAAAAATAGTAAATTAGCTAACGTTGGGCTCAAGACAAACCACAAAGACAAGCAGGCAAAACAGAGAAAGAAAAAGACCGCAGCGCATGAATCAACAGCATTAAATGCGCTCGCAGCAGTCTGCCGGGCTCCTTTATAAACCCCTAACACGCTCATTATTATCTATCTGTCTTCGAACCCGCTTATTCCCTAATTCGGGGTCACGGGGCGGGGGTTTGCTTGAGCCTATCCCAGTGCACATAGGGCATAGAGACAGGGATTCACATTGGATAGGTCACCAGTCCATTGCAGGGCCATACATAGATGAACAACCACACACACACACACACACACACACACACACACTCCCATTCACTTCTATGGACAATTAAGACTCTCCGTTTAACCAAATGTACATGTTTTTGGATTGTGGGAGGAAACCGGAGTACCCGGAGAAAACCCACGGAATCTTGGATGTATTTTCGAACTAATTTAACTGCATAACCTGTACTTATGCTATTGGTTCCTCTTGCTGGAGATCATGTGACCTCTTACCGGCAGTCATGAGAATCAGAAGCTTCCTCATCTGAGGGAGGATTTAGAGCTTTTCTACCACAATATTCCATACACACACACACACACACACACACACACACACACACACACACACACACACACACACACACACACACA
>JAOTRA010000036.1:1647099-1679710 GCA_026260255.1 Pseudolaguvia tuberculata | reverse complement strand
GTGAATGTGTGTGTGAATGGTTGATTGTCTATGTGTTGCCCTGAGATGGACTGGTGACCCGTCCAGGGTGTACCCCCACCTCTCGCCCTGTGTGCTGGGATAGACGCCAGCAGACCCCCGTTTCGGGAATAAGCGGCTAAGATGATGAATGAATGCTAATAAACAACTTTAAATTAGAAGTTTAATCCATAATGATGATGCGAAATCTAATCTCACTATCTGGGCTTCACAGATTGGACCCCCACCCCCACCCCTACCCCTACGGACTGGATTGATATAGTTAAATGATATGAATGGAACGTACAGTGTTCCGGATGGTCCTTTATTAAACTGGAGTAATATGGCAGGCGTAAGGTTTAATTGGAAATTTATAGGGACTTCCACAGCAGTAATGTGACAGTTGAAGGGGAAGAGTTGACATGGAGGTCTAATTTAATTCAGTGTGTGGAAACGTGTGCAGAGGATTTTCTGGTGGGGGTCGGGTGGGTGTGTGTGTGTGTGGATTTAAGCATGAGAAAAATGACAGCGTTCCTTCTGTGGATCTGCTGTTGGACTGGGCAGCGTATGTCTACTAATGACTACCAAATGCAAGCAACGTGCATTATTGCGAAATAAAAGCAGATATTATTGGTATTGCGCAATAATGATTTTTGCTTTGCAAGCTCCATCAGGAGTGAGGTTCCACCTCGTTCTCACTTTCACTACACGTGCCGTCCTGCAGCTACAGTACCATTTAATTGGACGATAATAAGCTTGATGACATCATCATGATGTCTAGATTGTTATCAAGGAAAAAAAAAATACAGATGTGGGATGAGACCACATCCTCTGGCTGATACCAGACACAGGATTGATAAGTGCACGGGATTCTTCTCGGGCTAAATTGCTTTGGTGCAAGAAAAAGGTTTTGATGGACTGGAGGGTGGTTGAGAGAGAGAGAGAGAGAGAGAGAGAGAGAGAGGAGGTTGGAGGAAGGTTAATGTAGCAGACAAATGGGCCAATAAAGAGAATATTGAGATGAATAGCAGGAGTCGGTAGACTAGACGTACTAACCAAGCGAAGAAGTGAGAAACGGTGAAGATTAAAGACGTTAAGCTGCTTCATTGAAACCAGATCATTTTATAAAGCAAATCTTTACAAAATAAAAATTTAAAGTAAAGAAAAGAAAAGAAAAAATCTCCCCCCCCCCCCCACAAAATAAAAGTCGGAATGCCATTTCTTCTCAGCCGTCCAAACGTTATTTGGTGTAAACATTTATTGGTTTGCAAACTGAAATAAAAACGACAGCAGTAAACATCAAACAGCTTTTCAGAATCCACACAGTTTCTTTAAGAAATAAAATATATATTTATATATATATAGAGATCATTTGTAATATATATATATATAGCGAATTGTATAAATGTGCAAATTGTGTGTGGGTGGGTGGGTGGGTGGGGTTCCCCCCCCCAGTGACCAAGTATCAATTTTTTCTTCCCAAAAGATTTCCCAAACTAAATGTTCCAAAAAGGTTTGGTATGTGAGGAAGAGGATGATGGAGTTGGAGATAAAGATCATTTAAACAGCAGCAATGAGAAGATCCATCCGCCGTTAGATCTTAAATAATAGTTAAAATAGAGGGAGGTGTGTGTGTGTGTGTGTGTGTGTGTCCCCAAAAAAAGTATGTTCCCAACATTTAGAGCAAATAAAATAAAAGATTCAACGACTTTATAAATTATTTACAAAAACAATGTGTTTACACTGGACACTGAGGTATCTCCATTTTTCTTTGTCACAGAAAAGCAAAGTGGAACCTTTTGATCGAAGGCACAATGCAAGAACCGGCTGCTTAGTACAGAGGGGGGCTCCGTTAATCTGTACCACACCGAAGGAAGTGACTGCAGGAACGGAGGGGCATCGGTGCACCACGTGGGTCTTAGACAGGGGTAAATATAATTACTGGAGCCAGACTAGGGGTGGAAAAAAAAGTTAGATTTTTAAGTTAGAATTATTGTGTTTTTATAAAAAAAAAAAAAAAAAAGAAATTAAAACTCAATTAGACAGGTGGGGGGGGGGGAAGAATTAATTGGGCAACTCTGATTGGGAGTGGAGACAAAAGGTGAGAGACAAGGTGCTCTCGCTGTACGTGGGTCGATCATCTCCCGAAAGGTTCCCCGACCCTGGGACCGTGGACAGGATGTTGCAGGTTGGGGTTGGCTCAGAGAATGATGAGAAGAGAGCAGAGAGAGGAGGATAGGCATGATGTAGCGTTGTACGTTTATGGCCCACCGGGCACAGCAGGTAGTCAGGCCTACGCATGGCCAATGCCCCCCCCCGAGCAGCACCGTAACCTCCGGGACACGCCCACTCACTGCAGAAGAAAAATGTGGAGAGACAGTTGAGCACTTTAAAATGAAGCATTATTATTTTCAGTATTAAAGCCACGACAACTTTTATTAAGATTCTTTGCTGGAAAAGAGGAAAATCTAGATTATACTAAATATTCATTTACTACATGACAAATAATGTAATCCATTAATTAATCTCCCATTTATTTTTAATTCAATTGATATTTAGTAAATGGTGATGTCACACCTGCCAAAGCTCCAATCAGGAGGAATTATAAATAAATATAGATTTATAAAAACACCAAGGAATGTATTTTACTGAAAATTCAATTAAAAGCAAATTGTGGGTTGCCACCATATGTAACAACGTGTGTGTGTGTGTGTGTGTGTGTGTGTGTGTGTGTTGCACTGAAACAATCACAGTTAATTTTTCATCCAAATCTGCAATTTCTACATTTGTTTTATTGATAACTGCTTATTTAATGGTGAATCAATAGTGGTACTACACAGATTCATGTTGAAAACATCTTGTTGCCAGTGGCTTTAATTAAACCCTTAAACCCGAGTCTATTCAAGGTTCTATAGAAAAGACACATCGAGATTCTATTTTTAAATGAGGTCTGAAGCTTTGGGAGGTGGAACAGGCTCGGGATGAAGATGTAATATTTAAGCCATTGTCACTGGTTCGGTCGTCTTTCGGTTTGCGTATCCTCTTATTATAGATTTCACCTACACTCAGATCTGTAGAGAACGCTTTCCGGGGTCCCTTCCTGCCTCGGCCGGCGTGCCGAATTCCCACCGGGGCCTAAGAAAGAGACAAGAGGACGATTAATGTCCAGAAACGGGTACTGTTAATAACGGTCTTTGGAGGTCTGTGGACGGCTGTTGGCTGCAATACTGGTGTGTGTGTGTGTGTGTGTGTGTGTGTGTGCGTGGCGTACCTGGGGATTGGAGACCATCAATGGTGTGTGGAGCAAAGGGGGCCGAATTTGAGGGTTGTACTGTAGAGGCTGACCGAGAAGAGGGTACCGTGCATCACCTGATCCAACCAACAAAACGTCTTATCAAATGCTATTTAAATAATTGTGTATTTTTTAATGACTCAAATAAAGCAAATCTGGCAACATAAAAAGGTTATGATGACCATTAAAAAAAAAGGTCACCAGCTATTTTTAGGCTCTGCTAGGCACGTCCTTCCCCAAGTATCAGAACTCACCTTGCCCAGAGACGATGGATCTGGAGAACTGAGGCATGATGGAAAGAGAGGTGAGACCAGAGCGGACGTTCTTCATGTTGGCCGACAGGTGGGATGGAGCAGGCGACTGCGCCGGGGATGTGGTAGGACTGCAGAGCTGAGTGCTGCTCTGGAAAGAACAGATGACGACGTCAAGCTGAGCGTTCGAAGATGTTTAAGGAAATAAAGCTCTGCTTGCTCACACTCAAAACAAGGATTTTTAAGAATGATTTACATGGGAACTGTCCAGAGTGCAGAGGTCGTTGGATTTCTGGCTGCGTTGATGGTCCAGGCTGTGGTACTTGTTGTGTTTCCACTGTGGAGGCGAGTGCGGTCGTGGCTGTTGACCAGGAGGTAATGCAAGTTGCATCATCACCATTCCACTTCCCAGGGCTGGAGGATGCACACCTGTGCGCGCACACACACAAATGAATTTCAGAGAGATGCGGGGACAAAAGAAAAAAAAGAAAAAAAAGACTTGACCTCATATATAAAAGGCTATGGAGGCTCCCTTTTTTTTTTTAATGACTCACAGTAACCCTATTTAATAATCTTTATATTAAAACAGGACTAAATCATTTCTCCTTAAAATCCACAACATGCAAATGTATTCGCAACTTGGGAAACTATTTTCTAGAAAATAAACGATTACGACTAAACCGAGTTTGTTAAAGGTCATCGGTGCAGGAATTAAAAAGACACGCCTTTGGCATCTGATCCAAAAAAAAAAAGGGGAACAGGCATTGGAATATATGGGATTTACCCTTACAGAGGTCTGATATGGCTATGTTTCCTCCACCTATGAAATGAAACCATTTCGGCCAGTAGTGACTGAAAGGGTCATTGGCAATCTAATTCCAGCTTTTCTTTTCCAATTTAATTAGTTGTTCCGAGCAGAAGAAACAGTCGAGGAAGAAGAAGAAGAAGAAGAAGAGGCCGATGGAAAGACAGAAGAGAAAGATCATGGGGGCACGGAGAGAGAAGCAATTTGCGTTAACGGCATGCACATAAAGCGGCAAATTAGAATTAGTGTCTCCATGAAAGCTCTTGCTGAATTTTTTTTTTAAAGATTGCCATAACTGGGAAGGAAAGTGTTGCAGGAATTCCTTTTTAATTACCCCCCGCCCCCTCCCCCCCTCCATATCTCCATATCTGTTCAATAATTGGATCGTTAGGACTGGAGAACATTGTTTCAATTAGTACCTTAAAGCTCGACACAGAAATGAAGCGTGGGTGGGTGCGTGGGTGGGTGGGGCTGCCTGATACATCAGATCGCTGGGAAAACAACTTCTTTTCTTTTGTGACTGGATGAATTATACGGAAAGGATCTCGACTATAAAGCTTCCAAACGGCTCGCGGGTTAGATTGTACGATTGAACAGGAAATGGAGCGAAGCTGCCGGTTAAGATCTACGACCTTCTCTTTTTTCGTGGCGCGCCATGTAATTTTGTGAGGTTTAAAAGATCCAGTGTTGGACTACCAGGCACGGAAGGGGGGCAGCAGTGTGTGTGTGTGTGTGTGTGCCATGGGAAGGATTAGGAAGAAAGGGGGGGGGGGGGAGCAATGAAAGGGTAGCACAGGGATAAAGTTCAGATTGATTTGAAAGGGTAAAACCTACAGGAGGGATTCTTCGAGCAGGCAGCAGAAGTCACGTTGTGGTGCAATAAAAAATGTGAGTCACATTTACAGCAGAATGAGCGCTCCGCTGTAATCTGTGTGTTAAAATGTACAAAATATTTTCCCTATGAAAAGCCTAGAAAAAGTCATGGCTTTTCATGGGAATAGTTATTTAGTGGAGTTTACACAAACGTTAACGGAACGGAATCGGGATGAAGATAAATTAAGGTGGAGGGGAAAAAATAGAGGATGTTGACCGAGCGAGTTATAGGTCATCCTGGACTCATGTACCTGAGCACTGCTGGGCGGGAATCTGTTGGGAACTGCAGGGGGAGGACGTGCGAGGAAACGGCATCTGCTCCGTGCCTGTAGGGGTTAAAAATCCCACTGTGGAACTGTGAAAACACACACACACACACACACACACACACGTCTTGCTGCCAAAGTCATAATAAAATTCCACCAATTTGGGGCTACAGTCGACTTAATACAGCACAAATTCAGCTGATTGCTGAAAAATTGGAAGAAAATGACTAATATGGGGCACTAAGCTCACATGGGACCTGCGCCGCACCGCATGCCGGTGGTGCTTTAAATATACCTTTTGCAAACCTGCAGGGACATGCCTCCACACACACACACAATATAATTTTCACAATAGTGAAATAGATGTGGCACCACAGACATTCATCATCCGTCGTCCAATTTTCCTCAGCGCGGTTCCGCGTTTCTCCGCTGCTTTAATAAGGATGTAAAGTGCTGGTCTAATGAGAATATAAGCAGTACAGAGAGTGATGTGCCAGTAAAAGTGTACCGAGAACAGAAGACAGAGTGAGACAAGGAGGGAGAGAGATTGAGAGACATGGAGACAGACAAAGATACACCGAGAGAAACAGAAAGAGAGACTGAGAAAGACAGAGAAAGAGAGAAAAAAAAAAAAAAGGTTCCTGCAAGATGGACAAGAACGTGACCAAGTCTGTAGAACATGTGACTTTTTTACACCACTACACCCCTTTAAGACTTGCTTGGTTTTTTTTTTAGCTGGAACAGAACCCGTATGCTTATATAGACAAACCGCGGGGTTGTTTCAGAACCGAGACATTTTTTATGGTCTTTCAATGAGAAGACACTCTTCTTTCCTTTATTTCTCTTAACCTGGGGAAAACATATTCGATACAGAAATTCCACACAATCTGGCAACCTCTCATCAATTTGATATGATCTAGATATCATATCTCCTCAATATGAATTCAGGATCTTTTTCCCATCTATCCATTTGAAGCAGAGTCAGAGTTTCCTCCATGGTAAAAACTGAAGATCAGGTTTGATCAATGTTCTTTTATTAATCAAAGTCATGTTCAGAGTGAACTGAAGCTCGGAAAGGTACATGAAAATGTCCCATTATAAAAGAACACTTGAATAACACCGTAAGGACACGCTGTACCTTCACCCAAGCACCTGTATACCCAAAGGGGAAGCATCCCAAATCCTCAGCAATAAAATCAAATCCGGTGGAAGCTTTGCTAAGTGTTGAAGCGGTGGATTTTAACTGTAATGGTTATTTGAGGTCCTTTATTATTGAAATTCTCCAGCAACCAGTCTCTGCGTCTGTTACTCAGTGTTTATGGAACAGAACAAACTGTAAACCTGCTCATTGTCTGTGTGTGTGTGTGTGTGTGTGTGTGTCAGTCACCAATTGTGGTGAACAATTCTTGGAACATTGTCAAAGGATTGTGTTGACTTTATAATGGAGCAATAACACGCATTATATATAATCCTAGACTAAATACATTTTATAGAATAAAAGTTGAAAAGTGAAAGTGTGATTTTAAAAGTGGAAATTGAATAATAAAATGTAAAATCTTTGGAAAAATAAAAATGAACGATTAAACCTTTAAAATCCCACTGATGATCATGTGACTGTATTATTTATATTCAATGATGAGATAAAATCAAGTTTCCGTTTATGTTGTGTTAATTATGACCATGTGTAAGTCCGGTAAGGTGTGTGATAAGTATTGCATCATCCGATTTAGTGTGACTGTGTGCATTTGTACCTCATGTTGTTCTGTTGATTTGGTGGTAGAACACTGTAGTAGACCTGAATGCTGGAGGCATGGCTTGACTGGCTGGGAATAATGACTGGCTGCTGATACGTCTGCTGGGATCCTTGAGGCATGGATACCTAGCCAACCGCAGAGATTTTCCATTTCTGTCATGTGATCTAGTCGCCTCGCCATACATTATTGACAGTCTGAGGTAACGCTAACGAGAAGGACTGAACGGGTTTCCACAGTGACTTGTCTCACCTGATACGATGGCACTGAGGGATACTGGACCATCATGCCTTGCATTTGATTCCCTATATTGCTATGTTGGCCACTGAGCAGGCTTTGATTCGCCGCCGCCGTTGGTGGCTGCTGCTGCTGCTGCTGCTGCACCCCGCTCTGGTAGCTCGGCTGCTGATTTGGCATCACAGTTTGATAACCTAAATCATTTAAAAAAAAAAAAAAAAAAAGATTATTAACAAACCTGAGCAGATTGTTTTCCCCATTATTCCAAAACTACCTCTCAATCTTATCCCGTCATATGACTGGGATCATTGGGAAATATTAATAAGATCTGTGCTAGGATAGTTTGCATAATTTGAACCAAAATTGACCCGAGGGAACATGTTTCTCTTTACCTTCTGTTTCTCAGATACAAGCGCCAACAACAGGCGACGCCTACAGACGTGCGGGAAACGCAATAAATATGACAAGAGAAATCTGATTGTTTGCACTCAGCTAAAACTGAGATTGGAGCGAAAACTCATATATTCTATTCTATTATTATATTCTAGCCCAAAGCTACTAGGCCAAATTTTCCTGGGAACATTACGATGTGGCTGTGCCTTTCAGTCACTGTGGCGCTGAAATTAATTATTTACAGCCCGAGAATGACGATTAAAGCGAAGCCAGCTAATTACTCCCTTGTTAGATAAAATACTCCAACACGATCAGCCGGCGGTAACGTGTGCTACCATTAAATGCCTTTTTATTACCTTTGAGTAGGCGTCCGATGGAGCTACATTAAAACGTGATCCGATTTTTATGGCTATCTGCGGCAGGAGGAACTAACTAGAAAATCTTTTTCTTTGACACCCATTATAAAAGGAGTTCAATTTGCATCGGTGTCAAGGTTATGGTGAGGAGGAGGAGGGTGGTGTGTACGATCAGACGTCTCTATTGAAAGACTGTCGTAAGAGGAGGTGCCGATAGGAAGACTCGATGGGAGGTCTGTGTGGGTGTTGGGGGGGGGGGGAGTGATAGGGGGGAGAATAGGCAATTTCGCCTGGCTTATGGCCAAAGCGACAGCAATCAATTTAGCCCTGATGAGGAAGAAGGAAAAAAAACTGGGACAAAAGGAATGGATGGCCCACGGCGGGAGCCGGTTATTTATAGTTCGATTCTTTTTACGCCCCCACTTAGGATGCCGACATGGAAGAAAATGTATTGTGAAATATTCTGGGTTATTTCACAAACCTCTTTTAAAACATTGAAGGGTTTTAATATCTTCTTGCTCTCAACAATGCCTGCTTGAGCAACAGAACCCCCCCCTCATCCCTTTCCCCCCCTCATCTCGGACTGTCAGGCGCTTCTTATGATTAAGATTTAAGACTTTGAGGTAAGGGTGAAAAAGGAAAAAAAGATGATACGAGTAAGTCTTTCCGTCTTTCGGAGGCAGATGTTTGGTTTCCTCAAGTTCTCCCGACTTTTCCTTTCACCTCCTCTTCCTGACTGTGAAGTTCATTCTGCTCATCCATCACGGCTGATCTGATCGCGTGTTTTGTGCACGCAGACAAAAAAAAAAAAAAATGATGTTCCCTTGTGTCTCTACCAAACCGAGTTAGAAAACACTTTCTTTTATATTTTATTCAGAAACGGAGGCGAGAGAGCGATTACTTTGGATGCCACTTCCTGACTCACCACCTACTAGATTTTTAAAGTTTTGCAACTTCAAATCAAAAACATTGGTTGGTTCTTCATGTGGAAACTTTTTGTGCGGAGGTTCACACACACACACACACACACAGTACAGCTTGCCATGCCGAAGTGACTGGACACGTCCTGTCCGTGAGACTGGCGTCTGAGGAGGAATGAGGGGCTGGAAAAGAGACCGGTTCACTGTGAGAATTGTAAGGCCTCTCAGACAGCGTCCCGGCCCCGCATTCAGCCGCTCTGAGTAGTGTTAGCTGGAAACAACACGACATACGCCGTACGGTTCCTACCGTAAAGACGGCAAATGGGGAACGTGTGTCAGGTCATGGGCGTAAAACAAAGTGTAAGCCTGAGGGCTACAGAAAAAGGACAGCTCCTGGTTCTGAAAGCACAACTGAAGCATTAGAGAACGGACGGTCTTAGTAACTCCAAGCCAGAAAAGGCATCAACGAGTGTGGGGGACAACAAAATAGAACATTTACATGGGACCCCCCCCCCCCACACACACACACAGCAGACAAAGAGAGAGGACAAGTGAGAAAACGTCTACGCACTGAAGAGTGATAGAGCAACAAAGCATGTGTGTGCGAACATAAGAAAAAAGAAAAAAAAAAGAAGCGCGCACACACACACACTCAGCAGAGAGATAGTGAGAGAGGGAAAGAGAGAGAGAATAAAACCGCTCTAATTTGGTGTTGGATTGGCTTATATTGTTTGGATAAACATTCGTGTGTTATCGGTTGAAAAGGAGAAGAAACATCGGCAGTACAAAAGCGCTCGGCTCGTGTAATTAGCTTTCGGCGGCCCTCCTCGGCCCCTGGGGCGCTTCATCATTTCCAATCAATGGTGCGAAAACAAAGTGCTGAGGACATTTTTTTTTTTTGTTCCTCACTAAGAAACAAGAACGTGAACTAACCGGAGAAACGGATAGGAGAGGGTGATGTGATTGAAGACTCGCATTACCTGGTTGTTGAGTGGGAGCAGGGGGAGGGGGCATCGGCTGGCTTGGAGGGCTATTGTACTGCACTGAACCCACCGGGCGATACTGCTGCCCGGACAGAGAGTACTGGCCTGGGGCGCAGTAACATGGCATCTGCAGACGTGGGGGGGAAAAAAATATATATATATATATAATTTGTCCAAAAATAAAAATCAGATTTTGACCTACAACCCCAACCTTTTTGTCTTTAAGTACCTGCTGCATGTAACCCTGCTGCTGCATCACCGACTGGTTGACTGGTACCGGGCCAGGCACAGGAGTGGAGTACGCCGGGGTTGGCATACTCTGCGGAGGCGTGGGCACCATGTAGCTGGTTTGCTGAGGAGGGGGTGGAGGAGGAGGAGCTTGGAGCACCATGGAGGACGGATACATGGCAGTGTGAGCATCACGGGCGTCGCCCGATGCCTGCCGTGCCAGGCTCATGTGACTGAACTGGGTGCTCAAGTTGTCTTGCTATAAAAAAGACACACACATCGACCAATCAGCCAACAATATTTTGTACGTTCTTGAGTTGAATGAATCCACCGTATTCTGATGACGTCACTAAATGGTCCATGACAAGGGTGCCCAATCCTGGTTCTGGAGGGTCGGGGTGCCCTGCAAAAGTTTTCCAACTTGCCTCAACACACCCACCTTTAAGTTTCAAGGAAAGCTGGCAAGATTTTCCTTAGTTAGTCCGGGTGTGTTTGATTAGTGTTGGAGCTAAACCCGGCAGGACACCAGCCCTCAAGGACAGAGTTAGGACAACCCTCGTCTACGACAGCGATTATGTCAAATCATCGTTGGAGCACTAATTTATTGATTAGCTCGATTCACACCATTTTAAACCGCCAATCCATATCAATTTAATCAATCATCCACAAGGGCGGCGCTGTGCTCCTATTTACGGAATTCTCCGTTCGACATCTGCGCCTAGATAAATTATTCACAACAGTCCTTCCTATTTAATTACTGACTCAGGGACACTTTAGGTTGGAGGGAGGTGCTTAACAGACGCAAGGTGGCGTATTAAACAATTTTTTAAAAATATTCTACATTTAAAATGTATTTTCTATGATCGTTCATCAAGGGTTTTTCTTTTTTTTCTTTTGGGTATAAAAGTTCCACATTTCAATTCGTCCAATCACAATCTTCCGAGGTGTGGAAAGTGACTCCAGACCGTATTAATCTACTGGAGGCACAAGAGCAATGAGTGTCATTAGGGCCGGTGGCGTTCCACCAACCATCCGTTCTACAGCAGATCCTTTCTACATTTTATTCAGCAGACTCATCGATCTGAGGCGTCTGCTTCCAATCATCAGGTTACAGTCAAATCGGAGCTAAAAAAAAATGTGCAGAGTTGAATCAGATTTGTGGATGACGAATGAAGGGAAGGAAAAAGAGGTGGATACACGCAACTCAAGGGAAAAAAAATAAAGCAGAACTGAATAAGCAGAAAAAAGTAAGAAAGAGAGGTACCACAGTGTACTGTTGGTTAGGAGAGACGGACAGGAGCTGTGGTGGGTAAGACACTGCCGTGTACTGTATGGGTTGAGCAGAGGGCTGAACAGGCCAGAAAGGCTGAGGAAGCATGAGAAGATTGGAAGAACGGGTTTTAGTCAAAAATGAAGGAAAGCTGAAAGGATCTTAAAGGAGAAAATATCGACTTCACCACCTGGGGGTGGATTAGTTTAAAGACTTATGACAGAAAAAAAATGCAGGGCAGATTAACAACGTGTTAGAAAGTTAAACGAGGTAATTAGTCGATTAGGATGGATAAGACGACTACGGCCATGTCCCAAAACTGACACTGAACCCTGAGGTCTTCCGTGAAGTATGCAACAACTGTGCTGACGAGCATAACTGAGACAGTTTAGGGTAGGTCACCTGTCTGGGACAAATGTCACATCTCTCTGTGAATTCCTGCTTATACCCCTAGGTCCACTTTGGACCAGGACTTACAGGAAGTGTGCATTATTGACACCAGTGGGTGGGGGCGGAGAAGCTCAGCACCGAATTGAGACACCCGGCGTACTTGCACCTCTCAGCAGGAACATGCAACAGCTGGTAGCAGGGGTGTACAGTGATGGTGCTAATAAGAGATGAGCACATTGACATTGCTGGCAGTCGGGCAGACGTCCCTAGCTACATTCTTTTCATGTTTTTAATCTATAAGAGCCATTGAGAGTTAAGTGCCTCGCTTAAGGGCCCGGCAGTGGCAGCTGAACCAGCAATCTTCCCATCAGCAGCGTCGGACGACTCAAATTAAAAAAAAAATCAACCTAATTTTGAAGCAACAGGGGAGCAAAAGGAGGTTGTCGGTGTTCACCCCCACTTGGAGGTCAAATTAGAAGACTCAAGTTGGTGACATCATAGGCTAGCGCTTGACCGCACACATCAGCCACCAAACAGATTATCATTTGCTAAAACGACCTGTGAACTCCAGAGAATTTCATTTAGGAAACAGAAGAGCCGCTTTCTTCAAGTCCATTTGCCTGATGATGATTTACAGAGACAGGGAGCTGGCAACCGAGACCCCAACTATGGTGTGACTGCGGGCTTAATAACATGAAAAAATAATAATAATAAAAAAATAAAAACCAAGCCAAGCAATTAATGCCCCCTCAGGCTCTATAACTGGCCGCAGGATAGCACAATCAGCAAATTTCCAGCACCATCCATCATATCTAATTGACATTTGTAAAAAGAAGCACACCCACACAGTCAGCTTGTTAGGCATAAAACAGGGCGCGGCATTGGTTTAGGAGTGGGCCCAGAGCACATTGTCTTACTATTTAAAAAATATATCGATATATATTTCAAGAAAATGTGGAAAAGACGCAATGAGGAAGAGAAAGACGCACTAAATGTACCTGGGACATGATGTGATTTGTGGACTGGTGCTGGGGAGGCACAGGTGGAGGAGGAGGAGGAGGAGGCAAAGGGTGCTGGGGCCTGGAAGCCTGAGAAGCCACATTGGGGCTGTAGACCACTGCGCCGCTATCCGGGTTCAGGAAAGGCTGACCTGCGATGGGAAAAGATCATAGCCTGGTGTAAGGGTTCATGAAGTCTTGAAAAAATTCAAAAAGCTGCGTAATGGAACAAAGGATTAACGGATTGAGAGAAAAGGAGCTTGTAATTATTAAGTTGGTTTGTTGAAGCTATATACGCAGAACTTCTCTTCAATCTCTTCCATCGTTGACCATCTAAAGCAGAGTACAAACCTGTGTGCGGGTTAAGCAGAATGCTCCCGGGCGGTAATCCCGCCGCTTCCAAGGGAAGCAGGTAGTAGCTTGAGTTAGCCGCGCTTGTCGGAGGCCCGCTCCTGACACCTTCACAGGACATACTGCTACTAGTGCTGACGACGGGATAGGCCAAAGCCGCAGCGTGGCCCGTCTGAATGAGAGGCGGGGCCACAAGAGGGAGAGGCAGAGAGCGAGAGAGCGAGCCCGTAGATGAACCTACGCTACTAGAAGAGTCAGAACCTAGAGAGGGAAGGAGGGAGAGAGGGAGCAATGATAGGAAGCCTTAAGCGACAGATACAGCAGAAACATACCATGCCAAATCATGCAAGCAGACAAAAGATGGCGGCTGAAGAGTTAGAAATAAATCAGACATGATCAATTCATTGGGGATTTTTAGAGATATTGGATAGCTATTTTTACCAAATGTCGGGGTTTAGGTTCCCTAGGGGTAGACATTTTCCTTTGCAATAATTCGAAAACATTTGCAATACATTATCTATGCTAATTACCTCAGAGACCAAAAGAGTTTATTAGCAGTCAATGACTGCTAGTTCATTAACTTCCTGATTAACGTCTCGGCTCATTTATCAATTCACATTCCAATGCTTCAGTTTTATAATTAGCATGACTCAGGTGTGCGCGAGTTCATGTTCTAGAGAGTACGCGTGTTTGTTTAGCACATTTTCAAACGCAGCGAAATTTGCCAAGGAATCTTTCCAAGCAGGAAAAAAAAAAATAATAATAATGCAGAGTTAGTTGAAGAAATTGGCAAAGAAAAGCAGATGTATAAAGAATTTCCGGGAAAGGAATTAGAAGGAAAGAGATTCTCGGGTTGGCCTGTAATAACTTTATGGAAACAAGTGGTTCTACGCATGACCCTGTAGAGGACTTTCCAGTTTCTTCTGTCCGAGTCGGATGTCACTCACCCGTTTTAGAAAGCCGTGAGGCGCTCTTGCCACTGCTGGAACTGTCTCCGCGGACCAGCAGCGAGATGCCGCTGAAGCTGCTTGCCTTAGTCATGGCCGGCTTCAGGTTGCGGTTCGAGCTGTCCGAATCGGTGCTGCTCCACGGCCGAGGCTCAGACGAACGTGCCTCAGTCTCTGAGCTGCTCTGGCGGCTGGTACCGTTCCCTGAGCAACCATGTTTCAGCCTGAGTTGCAAAACAACGGTGTTGCGTCAGGGTGTAAAAGGTGCAAAACGGGAGCGTTTAATGAGTCTGGAGAGGAGAGTGGAAATTAAAGGCATACCTGAAAATCTGCCGCCTGGTATTGCAAGTGTCGTCCTCCAGGATCCTGCCAAAGTTAAAAAGCTCGGTTTAATTTCCCCGGAGTCTGAGGTTTTAACAGATCTGAGAGATGTTACTTTAGAAGGCTGATGGTGTGTAAGTAGAGCAGGACACATGCTCCGACCATCTACAAAAGCTTTTCTTTCTCTTAAATTAGTTTTTGGACACCAAGGAGTGGCCAGTTTCACGGTACGAGCAAAATGTATTTTACAGTAATGATATATAATTTACTATATATAGTATTTTTAGTTCCTCCTTTGATTTTGCTTCTAATAAACCGTAAATAAAATTCTGAACTTTGCATGTCACAGTTGTGTGGATGAAAATAACTAACAATTTTTTACAGGTATTAAAAAAAAAAAGAAAAAAAAAAGCCACTTGTATTCAGTGTATAAAAAAATCTAAATGATGAGCTACACCTTCTTATTTACAAGTTACAATGAAAACTGTTGGCAATTTATTCCAGGGTTATAATAATAGATACAGTCACACCGGCCAGCTTATTACACATGTACACAAACTGGATTCTATTGACAGTATTATTATTATTATATAGAACGCAATCATCCTCCTCCTCCTCCTCCTCCTCACTCACCTTTTATCGAGCGGGAAACTATCCAAAGCCTGTAACAGAAACCACAGAGGCTTCACGTTTACGTCAACCCAAGAATAAATAAAAAATAAATAAATAAATAATAATAATATTTAAGCAGCATGATTGACTAGAATGGAATGAAATGATAAATCTCACGTCAGCAAATATTCGCTCTCTGGCTCGCTGGTATTCCTCTTCACGCTCTTCGATTGATTTACTCCTCCGGTCATCTTTTAACCTCATTCGCATCTGAAACAGAACCACCTTCTTACAGACGTGCCCAATTTGTATTTATTATTATACATTTTTTTTTACTGGGATGGTTATTATTGAATAAATCACCCATCATCTGAACACAACACCAACACACACACACACACACACACACACACGTCTTACCAAGCCGTCCTCTTTGTCCATACTGGAGTTGTCCCTTTTTAAAATGTAACGTTTCTGGAAATCATCCGTTTTGTCGTCTTTGATGTGTTCAGAAAACTTCTGATCGGGTCTAAAGGGACAGACGTGCCATTAGAAAGATGGTTTTTTGTTTTTTTTGTTGTTCGACTCGGGCAGGCGGTTCACTCACTCACTCACTCACTCACTCACATTCTCGTATTGCTGGTTTTGTTGATGACGACGCATTTCCCCGTTTGATCTACGTTGTGGTCTAGGCCGAAGTAAGCTGCTACTCGGTGCAGGAGCATTCTGTGGTAGGAGGTCATGGGGGGGAACTTTCTTCTCTGGCTCCTACAATAGTGCAGAAAGAAGCAAAATGAACAGAAAAATGAACAGAAAAAGACAACCATAGTGTTTTTCCACAATGGTTGTGGTAGGGTCCAAGAAAAACCACACGCCATTAACTCACTCGATACTGATGAAGTCCAGGAGGTCCTGTTCCAGTTTCAGTAGCATCATTCGGTCTCTGTATGACAAACGATGGTCAGTTCACATTTACAGACAAGTGCAAGTGCATCTCTTAGTTCACTTTTAAAATAAAAATCTAAAGAGAATAAAAAGGAAAAAGATCCCAGTGTTTACACACCGGGGGTTGTTTCTCAGTGTGTTGACCAAGAATCCGTGCAGATCGATGCCGGTGGAGTCGGTGTATTCCTGACTGGAATCTACAGAAATACACAGTCAAAATTGGTGGATTCATTTTATTTTTAATTTAGGGGAAAAGATTCACAATGCGCAGACACACACACACACACACACACACACACACCTCTGGACAGCATTCTGCGCTGCAGGTTCTCCAATCTATCCGCTTTGTCTGCATTTCTCTCCCAGTCGTCATGGTTCCTACAGACTGGAGCATTAACCTTTTCAAACGATTGACAGAACCTGATCTGAATCTCGTCCTGTGGAGGAAATCAGTAATTACAACTTATATAATCGGGTCGAGAAACTCAGCTTTTACTTGCCTTTCTAAAGTAAATCGATGCCATCTTGAAATACACCTAATTATTTTGTTGGAACCAATTATGCCTTTAACATTCATGCTACTTTGCTAAGGAATTCTTATTTCCATGCCATTTCTCTTTTTGAAGCTGTAGTTGCCAGCCACACATACAACCGTTGCTATACAGGGCACTTATGGCGCAGATACGCACCGGACCGTGAAAACAATAACACGGCCCAATTAATTTTTTTGCCACCAGGCTGTGACAGAAATACTTCAGGAAAGTGAAAGGTGGTGATGAGCCTCATGGTGCGAGAGCAAAAGGTTTTACTTAGCGCTGCGAGAGGTTTACCTGATGTTCAGGCGATGGTTCGGAGGTAATTGGGGGAGGAGAGGGTTCTTCACAAATGGCCAGGCTCCGAACTAACTTTAACTTTGTATTAGACTGAGGGAGAGTAGTGAGGGTTAGAGAGAGAGAAAGACAGGTCAGGTTTCTTTCCACAAATAGATGCACATGAAATTAAATGATATGGAAAATAATCTACAATGATGAAGAGTATTTAGGGTTTGAAAAAAATGTGTGTTCTATTGAAAAATGAAAACAATGGGTGTGGTCAAGTCTGGTCAAATCATGCGGTTTGGCTAGTCCTTTCTCAACATGCGGAAAAATAAAAATGTTACACCGATACGATGCTCGTTATAGAACACATGCTTAGAAAGTGAGGAGGGCTTCACGATGCGTGACACACAAAATTCTAAATCAAAAGAAAAATTTATCTTGCTTCCAGGAACATTCCGGCAAACACATTTAGGCCATGCTTCTGCTTGCCACTGTACCTTTGGCCGCTTTGCGCTCTGTCCAGCTGTTTCCTGCTGCACAATAAGCAACAACACAAAATGGTGCATGTGGATTAACGTCAATTTAAATGGTCATTAAAGTGAGCGAGACGCCTCACAAAAGATGTTACATCGTGCTGGTAAAAATTCTTCATCGTCATCTGGGGTTCAATCAGGGTTTCAGTTTAACTAAAAAGATGTTCAGCTTCAAGGGGTCGAGTTAGAGTCAAAACTCTGTACAGAACAGGACAAAAGCAGGTCCTCATGGAGATTAGAGGGTTTATGCACAGGGACATTGTCATGCCGATTCTCGCAGTTCAGCCGAATGGAGAATTAATTGACGTAACGTACAGAGACATTCTTGCTGCTTCAAACTCTTAGAAACTGGTAGAACCTGGTACGAGTGTCATGATCACGTGTACATAGAACTTCCAGTAAACAAGAGCAAACCACCATACGAACAACGTTATTTTATGACCGTCTCATTGGAAGAGGCGGGTAGAGTCGCCATTAATTTTTCTTAATTAAAAAGGAACACGTACATGGGGGGGTTGCCTTGACTTACAAGTTTAATTGGTTCAGTGATGGCTTACTCTTAGGTGAAATCAGTTTTCCCCAATTGATCTGTTCTGGGCACCCCTCCAAAAAAACCCAGCAATTTCTTAATAAGATAAATGTATGAATAATTAATACAGTTTAAAAAAAAAAAAAAAAAAAAAAAAAAAAAACAATAGTAGGACTGATTGCCAATTCCCAATCCGCTAACGTTGTGAGCCAGGTGATTACGAGTAGACGATGTTCCCCTCAATTATAGTATAGGCAAGTACTAAAGAGAAATAAATAAAGAAAATAATAATATAACGTCTTTACGAGTGGGGTGGTTATTCCACACAGTTTTGCAGCTAGGCAACGTCAGACACGAGAAAACAGGTAGAAGAGGAGTGTGAATTGTCTGAATACTCCCACGCCGCAGTACAGGGTCACGCTTCTCTTTTGTTGCCCGTGAAAGGCTCGAGCTGACACGATTTACCGCCGTTAATTAGCAACACGGCGGCCTTACAAAATTATGACGGATGCTTATGCAACTTTAATTGGCCGTTGAGCATCTTCAAGTCCCTGATGCCCGGTATTGGCTTCAAGCTGCACACAGACGCCATGGCGGATACAGAACTCTGTGAAAACTGCCATGGGAACGCAGATGCCATGCAAATCTGTCGAAAAAGGACGGGGAGGGGAAATGTGCAGGTAGTGCTGCGACGAGGCAGCAAAGACTTGTGAAAAGCAATGGGAGAAGGGAGACAGATGGCCGCAAAGTCGCTTGCTGTGCTTCCCCCTCCCATTCTTCAAAGCTGACACAGAGAAAATGCAGGAATGAGATGGGATTGGCCAGGGAGATACTCCAAATTTTTGGCCAGTATCTCTTGTAGCAAAAGTAGGAGGTAAAATCAACTGAATAAATAAATTAAAAAGTGCCAAAAATCAGCAAGCTATATAAAATTAGAGAAGAATAAAATGCTGTAGTATAACCTTCGATAGAGTAACCTTCAGCGAGCACACCGGAGTGTATCCATTTCGGCTGGTTCTCATAACACAATTATGTTACGATTGATTGCTCGTGTCGGGCGTGTTATTCCCCTCGGGCCTGTGAGCCCGGGCTGCATCAGAACAATCGTTTGAAACGATTTCTTTTCCTGACCTCTCTGCTTGAGAAGATTCGTTTCATAAAAACCTCAAGGCACAATCTTTTGTTTGAGGGACAGCGATAATCTTGGCGGCCGATAAATGATTGATCATGGGTCAAATGAGGCAGAGAATATTGCAATTTTTTTTGTTTAAACAAAATCAAATTGTAGTGTGCGTGCAATCGCTCAGCAGGACTTCAATACGACATCTTATCCGGTAATAACAGGTTCTTCTGTAGCCACCTGGACAGAAACGTACAGAAAAGAATGTTCTACTGCCAATAGTGTCGCATGAGGCTTGATGGCCGTGTAATTATTGTAGGCATCAGCAATGGCATGCTTATCAGTCATTTCACTTTCTTATCTGGGATGATGGTGCAGATTTCCATCTATCTAAAATTGCACCCTGGTACAGGATTGAAAAAAAAGTCACCTTCAAGAGACTGCCTAAAGCGCTATTCGTACCTGTGATTTGCTCTTCTCTATGCAGCAGTTCTCATCCCCATCGGGTTCCACATTCTTTCGGCTTTCAAACTTGCTTTCCTCCGCCTCCAGACTCCTCATGGTTTCGCTCGTCTCTTTTACAGTGACAGTATCAGACATCCTCATTAGAGAAGGCTACGTGCAGCGTCTACCAGGAGCTCGAGACCTGCAGGACATCAGTTATTAGATATCTGTACACAAGACTAATGAGGGGTTCGATTTCAAATGGATAAAACTTGGAAATATGACAGACATTGAAGTATCATACAAGACCAAGGACAGAAAATTTCTAGGACAAATGTAGAAGAATTCAAATAAAATCACACCAAGTCCTTTTTATTACATTTCTAAATATTTTATACAATTTTAGTAATTTAGTATTTAACAGATATTAAACAAATTCTTTGGCTTCATTACACTATTAATTTCCTGCGCTAGGAGCGTTTTCACAATTGTAACAGACATCTTCAGAAAGGTGACCTTTAAGACAAGGGCAACTGCAGAGTTTACATGACCCCTGGGTCACCTACATTTATTACCCCATAAATCACCTCTCTCGACTGCAGGCGAGGGGGAAAAAAATAAGAAAAATCTCATTTGTATTCTGTCAATCGAAGAGTTCCATTAGCACGTCGAGAGCCGCGTGAGGTTTAAAGCCATGTGACTTGCTGCGTCCCACTGAGCATCTTGGAGCACTGACAGACCTCACAGATGGTTCTTGAAGCTGAAAGCCCCTTTTTAAAACATATGCAAGCCACGCGCTTTCTATTGAATTTTGAAATTACCCAAATTACCCTTTAAACTCTTTTTTTTTTTTTTTTATTTACCCAATGTTCTGCTGTGTGCTGGGCCTGCGATGGCGCCGCCCTGGCGTCCCTTTCAGTTGCGCAGTGGACCGGGTAGTCACTTGTGCTGAGCGTGCTGGAAACCCTGAGGAAGAGGCCCATGACCCCGTCACCAGCACTAGCTCCAGATCAGAACAGCGCTGGCGGCAGATGAGGCGCTCATGACCTTCAGGAACCTGCAAACGTAATTGCGACAAGACATGAGTGCTGGGTTTACACAAGATTTTAGAAAGAATTCACTACTCTAGTTAGATCAAATGAGTCAAAAAGAGGGCGTGTGTGTGTGTGTGTGTGTGTGTGTAGCTTCAGCAGCTGCATATTTCCACTTCCTTTACCAATCCAATCAGCTCCCTTTTGCTCATTTGATTGGCCCCAACGTGAGGACCTACAAATTCAATTCAGCATTAACCCAAGTGAGTCACAATGAAACGGTACCATGGGTAAACACATGTCGAGTTTCGGAACAAAGTGGTTGGCTCGAAATTTTATTTCTGATGAGCCCAGAGATGATCAAAATGGAACGGCTAAGAAAACGGCCAGCGGTGCCTGGTGCCGACAGTACCATGCATTTATCATGCTAATGTGGCCTAGGCAGCTGTTACTGCATTATTTAAAAGGCTGATGGCCTCGGCTGATTGGGATTCATGAGATCTAAAGCCTGAAGGTGGGAGAGCAAGCATGTGTCGGAAGGGAGGAGGAGGGGGGGGGTACCGTCATCGGAAGGGACAGGTGCAAGAGAGTCCTCGACCACCCTCCCTGTATCACCCACTCCAAACCCTGCAAAATTCACAGCTAATGTGTAAGCTATCTCAAAGCCAACGCTTTACAGACTGCTTTCCTGTTTTCTTTTTTATTGAGATATGACGCCTGGCTGGTTGCTTTTGATGCACAGCTTTTTGAAGTCATTCTAAATAATGCATCCACTTCCTTAATTTAGGTAGCACACATATCTTCGTGTGCAGAAATCCGCAGTAGACATGACTGCAAGACCAAGCTTCCGATTTCCATTACGTACTTTTCTAAAAGAAAAGGTTTTTGTTCTTTCAATGCTTAGGTTTTTAGACTTACAAAAGGGTCACAGTAATAGTAAAATATTGATTCTGCAATTTTTAAGTTAATAATTAAAGAATGATTTCGGAAAAAAAAAAACTCTTCCTCCTCTTTTTATATGGCTTCCTAAATCGAACATATAAAAAGGAGCGCAGCCTTTAAAAAGCAGATGCAATGCCGTGTCTACATTTAGAGCTAATTGGTCAACGCGTGTCAACTCGACCGTCTCGACGGCTGTGTTCAAAAACGTTTAGGCACTCAGAAAAAAAAAAAAAGAAGCCTGGCACGGTGGGAACTGCTGAAGCGAGAAGGAAGGAAAGAAGAAAATGAGCCGACTGTTAGAGTTAGTGTAATAGAGTTCAACCTGCAGCTCAGACAGTGTTGCAGTGTGTCCTATGCTAATATCTCTGGAGAGCAGACCGAAACAACAATGTCAGCCGCAGCACACGTATCGATTTTGTCAGCGTGGACAAATAAGCCGTTAGCGTCTGTAACTCGACAATTGTCGCTCCCTTACAGCCACCTGGTATTATTAATATTATTATTAGTTATTACCGCCATATATTTAGAACTAGAATAGTTTATTCTGCGAAATAGAATAACAAAAAAAAAAAAACATTTAACTCAAGAATAAGATTTTTTTTAAATGACTGCAAACTCCGAGACGACACCTCGGACGATTATTTCACTAATTTTTGTTAGGAATGCGAAACCCCATACTATCTGTCGGACAATTATTTTACAGCTGATTATATTCTGTGCCATTGACAGGAGCCGATGTTGAAATGGATTACCCGCAGCAGATATGTTCTCCCTGAGCCAGAAGACAAAATGGATTGAGGATTAGTTCAGCAAGTATAACAAAATCCTAACTAGTTCATTTGGAGAGATAAATTACTGGTATTAAAATCACCCAACAATAAAATGGGATGAAATGAGAATGTTTGGTTTTGTGGAATTCCAAGGAATTCTGAAAGGAAAAAGAAAGAAAGAAAAAGCGTTACATTGAAGTGCCTGTTATTTGCTAACACTTTCTGTGAGGAAATGCTGCCTTCCAGATCTCTTGACTTGGCAAGACTGAAAGACGTAAACCAAGAACCGTAAACTTGTACATGGTGTGCTGTGTTTGGTAAATGGGAAAAGAAACCCACCACCGATAATCCTGTATACATCACAAAAGGCAATAGCCCAAAATTCTACACATAAACGACAGGTAGGATTCGAACCTCCCTCATTGCCACAAAAATCAACACCGACTGTTCGGATAGGTCAGGAGTAAATTAAACTCGTAGCTTTGTCAATGTGGCCAAAACAGCGTTCCCAAATATCCTAGTGCAAAAACACCCAACTTGACAAACAAATCGAAGGACTCCTTTCTGCCAAACCGAAAGCTGCACTGCAGGAGGAGAGGTACGGCATGATGCTCACGGTACATTCAGACAACAAAAACAACAAAAATATTCTAAGAATTTTGATCCGGCTTAACTAAACCGGGTAGGGATGGGTGGTGAGTGACAAGTTACAAACAATTTATCTGGAATAAAAATGAGAACCCCAGTCAAACAAAGTCTTTGATCTGCTTGTCATTGTAGAGTCATAACATTTGTCAGAAAATGCAATATAAAAAAGAAATAAGTTGGTTTTCATTCTGCATACCTGTATTTTCCGGCATTCGTACACACACACACACACACACACACACACACACACACACACACACACACGCTCACCTGCCACATCGTAGCCTCCATTATTTCCATTGGTCAGAGGTTTAGTTTCCATAGTACCAGAGGCTGCATTGGCTGTACCGGCTGTTGCGCCAAGCGAGCTCCCCAAAAAAGCCGCACCCCTTTACCCACTTGTCTTCTCTACTACTCTGACTCACGTTCTCTTACTGTTTTCGCTTTTTCTCTCTGCAGCACTAGCTCTGTGTGTGGCCAAGTACAGGAGCGCACGGTCGAGCCTCTCGCCCTGGAGCCTCGGAGACAGCCTCAAATCAACGGCCGGATGGCGTGATGTCAGCGACGTGCTCAGCCATTCAGAGCACACGGCTCAGCTCAGAGGCACGTCACTGGCTAAATTGAGCTCTTCATTAGTAAACCAACCACAGCCTCTGGGAGTCGGGAGGAGCAATGAGTGGTCTATCTTCCCACCCCTTTTACCAAAAAAAAAAGAAGGGGGGGGGGGGAAATGACACCACATTCCGAGTTGGTGTGTCATAAAAAGTGCACCTCAGCAAAGGTTGGGTCAGACATTATCACATGGGCGGGGGGGTTGGATGAGGGTAGGGTGATAAAATGAAATTCACAGGAATCTCTGAAAAAGAGCGGTTTGATCACAGCTTGGATTATACACACACACACACACACACATCATAATAAAAACAAATAAAAATGTTTGAAGAACCACGACACATTTCTGATGCAATAATAGCTGGTTCTACTTTCAAATAACTACAAGCTCACGCCTGTTCCCTGCAACCGAACGCAACACACATGTGCCCTCGGTGCGTTCCTTGCCGCTGTGATGTGCATTTTTGCCGTACTGACCTCTGCTGATGACATCTAACAGCAATAAAGTCCAGACATTGCGGCTCAGCAAGGGAGCGTTTATAAATTGTGTTTATATTACGGCATAAAAAAACCTGTGTGCGCGCAGAGTTTACGCCTAGCAACAACAGGAACGCCAGTAATACGAAGATGATGAGAAAGTTGTGGGACTTGATTGAATGACTGGCATAGAGAAAAATGTGAGGTAGGAAGGGGTTCTGGGTAATATATGATGGGTAAATATATTCATTCTGCCTCCTGCGATAGTCAGCGTGAACAGAACGTAAAGCACGTTTAAAAAAAAAAAAAAGCACAGGCAAAACATTTGTTTCATATAAAGGAGGTGTCCCCCCCCCCCATGTTTTGTTGTTAATAAGTCCAAATCAGAAACGGACGCCAATTCAAAAGTGAAGGTAAAATTACCGTAATGACCGTAATTACAGCCAAACCTTGGTACCTATAACTTCGATATAATAATTTGAGCATTCTTTTTTTCCTTTATCTTGGTCCAGTCAAAAGGCCCTGAGGTGACCTGGTGAATAATTCAACTATAGGGGGGAAAAAAGGATTACTGACCAATTAACAATATGTTAACTTATTTTTTTTTATAAGCTACAACTAAACACAACGACGAATACCGGCATCCAACCTTCCAAAAGACTGGTAGGATTAATTTCCTCACAGTCACAATCTTATCGCCCGTGTCATTTGCTCGCTGAACCTACACGATGGGCAAGATCGGGAATAAATAAATGCCGTGGCAATCGTGACTGTTGGGCCAGGACAGAGACACAGGATTGCAACATGAGGATTATTACTTGAGATCAGGTGGAGAGAGCAGGAACACAGAGGAAGATAAAGCATCTAAGCCTTATAACTTGTGATTGGAGAGAAAGGAAGAGAAGACGAAAGAGTCTTAAAGGCAGGTTGCATTATTCAGCATAGTTTCACGCTTATGGTAATGTTAGTGGCTGACTAAAACTGAACTCACTAAGCACTTTAAACACTACAACATGCCAACAACACTTACCTGTAACATCTCACTTTATCCAGATCATGCTTAAGCCGCCTCCTCTTAGATCCAGATCACGATATACGAGTCACGATCACCTCAAAATTAATTTCAATATTAGAGTTGCCCTTCATTTTTGCCACCACGCTTGCTTTTGTGACAAATGACGGGGTATGTGATGGGATATATCAATCTCGATACTAAAAGGTTCAATTATCGATGCAGTATCGTTCGAAATATATATATTGCAATTTGCATTTTCACTTAATTCTACACACATATTCAATTCTATATATCAGGCAAGCAAGTGTGTTTTTCTATTCAGCAGACAGCGCCACCTAGTGAACAATTGTCCAGACTAATAAGTTTTTACCAGAGCAGAGTTCACGAAAAAAAAAAACCCTAGATAATATTTGTTTGCATTTATTTATTCTGGTTGCAGTCAAAGAACCTGCTGCTTGCCTAATGAAACCTCCATGATCTGTTAACCCAGCAGCAACGAAGCCAGACGTTTTTCAATATGAGATCATCTTCTAACCCCTTCGAGAGTCGTGCATACCCGATTGCACCCCTTTTACTACACTGTTGAAGCAAAGCAGACATCTTTGTCTATTGCCCCCAAAGATATCTCCCAGCTATAGCCCGCATGAGGATAGTCAGAACGGTCTCCGGGTTTGACAGGAGCTTCGTTCTGAAATCCGTCAGCCTCTTTCGCAGCAACGCCGCAACAAAGGGAAATCAATGAGGTCCCGTCACTCAGACGCTAAAACTGCAGATTGGAGTGGAGGAGGGGTGTGGAAAAACAAAAATCATCTGTCAAATAATTATAGCTTGTCCTGCAATTTCACAGTACAGTTGTCTTTTTCTTTAGCATCGAAGAGAAAGAAGGGGAAAAAAGCTCTTGCACAGCATTCAGTCAGGAAACACCTGGTACAAAGCTTGGGAGACAACACTTCCAAGTTCTCTGACGATTCATTTACATAATAAAGAAAATGTAAAGCCAGTGCTTACTAATTAAGCCTCGCAATGCAATTTTTCTTCAATAACACCAAAAAAATAAGGAAGTGAGGTGGGGTGAGGATTGCGCAGGATGTAAGTGACAAATGCGTTTATTTACATTTTTCCCTAAGGACATGCCGATTCTAACATAGCCTGGGAAAGAAAAATCCTAATGAGGTCCCTGGGGGGACTAAGAGAAAGAGGAGCCTTCTTCAGAGTGCGGTGAGGAACGTGACGGAGCTCCTGTGGACACTGTTCCATCCTCATTAGAGCAAGGGAAGGATGCTGTTCCGCAGAGCCGGAGCTGGTTCAAGATGTCATCTTGCCGCAAAACTGTTACTCCTCAATGTGTGACAATCCTGTGGTGGTGAAGGACAGGCGGCACTGTGAAAGAAAAAAAATAAAATCGAAGGCAATGGGACTGAAGAATGCAGCACTGCTGGTCTGTGGGTTTTTAACCCATTTAAGCAAAAGCAGGCTCAACTATAGGATGGCTGCCATGTTAATGATAACCACAAGAAGGGAACAAAAATTTTTACGCAAACCCACATTAGAGTAATAATGAGTCACTGTTTAACTATTCAGACAACAAAAATATAGCTCTAATCAGCAGAAGAGACTGACCTTTGAAAACCAGAAGGCCACAAATTACAAGTATGGAACAGATTGATCCGAATTGATCTTAAGCCATTTGTTCCAAGAAATGACAACACTTTTCCTACTAAGCAGCAGGATGTCCGGGCCTGGACGTCCGTTGATCTGCACAAAAACTGCGTAAATTACTCCCGTAAGCCTACCGAACAGGTGGGTTGGACATGTCCATTTAGAGAGAAAGCAGAGATGGAAATTTATCTGCTGCATGCCGATATTTGGAATAAGAGGAGTGGGGCGCATTCTTGGACACACTGCAAAATGCATGCAAATTAAACACCGGGGTTTCTAACGCACAGAGAGAGAGAGTGGAAAACAATCAGAGAACTTGGCCAGTCTTTATTCAAATCAGGTCAAGTTTTGTCCTAGCTGCCGACCTTTACCTTGATTTGACGGAAGCTGGCAGACCCCCTACCATCTCCAGGCTGCGCAGAGACATCATAGCAGCCAGCAAATCCTGAACGTGAGCAAAGATGCGGATCAGCTCGGCAGGGGTCTCGGCTTGTGCCGCTAAACTCACAAACGCACACAAGTAAATTTCCCTTGTGGTTTGAAGATGCAAAGCCTCAAAAGGCACACCTTCGGCACTGGGAGGAAATCCGATCGACACCGTGACCCCTTCAGGTAACGGATGGCACAAGTTTTGGGAAAAGGCAGAAGACGGATGGGGCAATGTTGCAAATGCTTTTAAACTGAGCTTCTGTGGATGCGTCAAAGGAAAGGTGGGACAAATCTCAAGTGGCAGATTTCACGGAGATGGTAGAGAAGCTGCTCTAATGGATGAGGCATGGGAACAGGGTCCTGAAGAAGACAAGTCAAAAGATGAATGTGTCGGTTGATAGGGTTCGCTCATATATGACGCACGTGGGATTCGGAGATTAATCTGCACAGACTGACCGAACAATCTGTTAGCATCAAAAATCCATAGGTTTTATTTCTGGGTTATTCACTCAACACACAAATTGGTACTTTGATTCAATAATCTTAAGTATTCTTGGCATCAGTTCCTTATGCAAAATCACACATGCTATGATTATGTAACCAATGAATGAGCAATCGTTCAATTGTTGATCTGGCAATAAACCAGTTTTTCGGTAGTCTATGAGATCGGCATCAAAGCCTGTCGATGGTGCATGTGACTTGTGCAGAGGCTTCTAGGTGCGGCATCAGCATGAGACAAAAAATGACTAAATATGAATGTGGAAACAGGTGGTGTGGTGTTTTAGCAAAAAATCTCCTGAGACTTGTTAATCTCAGGTGAGAACCTGCTGAGCGGTGATGCTCACCTACTCTTCACCAGAGCTCATACATCACCTCAGGGCTAGAAATAATCCCCATGACAGATACAGGCCAGAATAAAGCAAAGTCTGCAGAAGTGTAATGTGCAGAGAAGCAGTTAGAACACAATCACAATGGAACCGACCTGCTGACGGGAGGTGCGATTTTTAGTGCGCTGGCACAACAACATGCTTTAAAGGAGTTATTGTTCTATCGTACAAAGCAAAAATAAAAAAAGTTAAAAAAGATTGTTGTGTAATGTGAAGTTGTTTAATCTCACCATCAGGAACATGTGTTGGCAACTGAAATCAGCTTCAAGCCCTTGAGAATATGGATGTTGTGCTGTGTTGGTGGTGCAACGCATCATAGAGTACACAAACTTGAATTCTATTCAATTCAATTCAATCTCCATTAAAATACCATTGATCACCACCGGGCGGCGCGGTGGCATAGTGGATAGCACAGTCGCCTCACAACAAGAAGGTCCCGGGTTCGAATCCCGGGCCAGGATCTTTCTGTACGGAGTTTGGATGTTCTTCACTAATCCCCACTGTTTAACTAACACCCTAATAACTAACCACAACTACCACTCTTCCCAGTCTCTAACTATCTATAGTCCAATTAGACTACCAACGATCACCATTGCCCTAATCTAAAAGCAATAACCAATTACAATTCTTATCCCAATAACCAACCACCAGGCCTCATTGATGCCAATGACCAACCAGCGATGTCTCATCACCTCTAACCGCAATAACCAATCACAGTTCACCATTTACCCCAACAACGAACTAATACTCACCACTGTTCTCTATAAATGATCACATCTAACCACAATAATCAATTACTGATCTCAACAATTATTAAAAGTTTCAACTCAAAAAATTCATTTTACCAAAGGACAGCAACTAATCACCAGTGTTCCCAGTATCTCTATTACTAAACCATCACAGAATACCTGTGGAGTGCACTCAGGTTCTGCCAATTTGACTAGCAAAGAGGGTCTTTATACTTGAAATAGAATTTTGACTCCAACAATGGTGGACAGTAGAGGAGAACTCCAGTAAGCTTAAACATCCATTTTTAAGGTGGACTTTTCCAGGAACTGTTCGACACAGTGAGGAGAGTTGGATTCCACCAAAGATAACTAGCTTTTCTCTTTGCAGCAAAAAGTTTATCCACCATTTCCAGACCAGTGCTGACCACCGGTATCATGGCCTTACAGTCTTTAAATGTAGGATAGATTTGATTGATTATCTTTAATGGTTTTGTGATGGATTTAGATAAATATTGATTGTGAACTGTTCCAGTTGATGTGGTTGTAGTGTAGCGGTTTGCAGTCTTTCTTGCTTAATCATGTTTTTCCATCCACAATACGTCCGTCACGACACGTCACGTTATATTGTGTTTTCGTAGAATATTGATTAGTTTCTATATTATGAGACGAGTTTCAACAAGAGTGAAAGGGAAAGTGTATAGGACTGTAGTGAGACCAGCGATGTTGTACGGTTTAGAGACTGTGGCGTTGTCAAAAAGACAGGAGGCGGAGCTGAAGTAAAGAGAGGAGGAGGAGCTGGAGGAAAGACAGGAGGCGGTGGAGCTGGAGGTGGCAAAGTTGAAGATGCTGGGATTTTCATTGGATGTGACGAGGATGGACAGGATTAGAAATGAGTTTATTAGAGGGACGGCGCATTTAGGATGTTTTGGAGACAAGGTGAGGGAGGACAGGTTGAGATGGTTTGGAGATGTGCAGAGGAGCAACATGCAGTATATTGGTAGGAGAATGCTGAGGATGGAGGTCTCCGGGGAGGAGAAAAAGAGGAGGTTTATGGATGTGGTGAAGGAAGATATGCAGGTAGTTGGGGTGAAAGAGGCAGATGTAGCAGACAGGGTAGTGTGGAGAAGAGTGATCCGCTCTGGCGACCCCTAACAGGAGCAGCCGAAAGGAGAAGAAGATTGATTAGTTTCTATAATCGCAAAGTGATAGTGGCGGTATTAAGAGGTGATAATGATGATATTAATGGATGTATGTGTCATTTACGTCCGTGCTGAAGGCTCAGGTACAAGAATACAAAGCACACCACTAAAAACAAACACCACACCACCACCACCACCACCACCACAAATTCCTATCATAACAATACTCTATATATGCAAATGAGCCGATGACGTCATTTAACATCATACCGAGCGCGCTAGTTTTTTTCACCTGGATAAAGTTGACAACACGGCATTTACAAAACAACCTTCAAAAAGGTTCATGAATAAAATAATTTTAATAAATAAATAAATAAATAAAATTAAAAGGGCAGACAACCAAGCGGGAAATATATTAATTCAAGTTAAATCAATCATTATATATATATATTAATAATAAACAAGGAAATTCATCATGTCACTTTAGAAATTATAATTAACAAGCAAGCTACAAAAAAAACCTGGTTATTAGTGAAAGGGATAGAAATAAAAAATATTTTTCTGTAAAACGAATAATATTAAATAAAATACCGTGTAAACATTGTGTAATGTTTTAATCCATTATTTAAATATACTGTTTATAACTTAGGCCGGATACCTGATGCTAAAAGCTAATAAGCAACAGGCTCCATATTAGCAGCCGGTCAGGGAGAATTCAATAGCATGCTAGTTAGCTAATTAAGCTAATTAATTAAACGTTTGTGTAAAAGGTAAACGAATCAATAAACATAACAAATTGTACGTTTCATTCGGTTAAGCTGCCGGTTCTGCTCGTGTCTCTGCTTCAAAAATTATTTCATTCAGCACATCATCGCGACTCGGAACCAGTGTTAGCCGGCAGCTATGCTAACAACGCTAACGCTAAATCCAGCCCCCACAGCTGTCTTAATTTACACACAGGCATCTCGGAAAAGAAAAAAGGACCATAATCCTGACTCTTACCCCTGCTGGAAATATGGATATATTCCTGTATCCGTCGTTTCTCGTCAAAGCCCTGGATTGTCTTTCATTGATTTAGCAAGATTCTGAAGCACGAAAAGAATCAATTAAATGTCCAAGCCAAAGCAAACGTCCTTAGGGAGCCTGATCGTCTTTCCGCACCCGTATTCCGACACCTCCCGCCCTCTTTTTCCGTAATTGGCTTGTTTTGCTTTATAAATTAGCCAATCGTATTCTCAAATAAGAGAGCACAACCAATTGTCTTAAAGAAGGCGGGATTTGTTTGAATACAGGTAAAGAATAGTTACTTACAGGCAAGCGTAGAAGACGTTGATTGACAATTCATCTCGACCAATCACAGTTTTCAAATTCCTGCACCGTAAAATTCATATACTTGCTAAAGGATATACTATATGTATATCACAGCAAGGTCCCAGGTTCGATTACCAGCAAGGGTTCTTTCTGTGAGGATTGTGGATTTTCTTCGGGTACTCCAGTTTCCTCCCACAGTCCAAAATTATGTACATTAGGTTGATTGATGCTTCTAAATTGCCCATAAGAGTGTGTGTGTGTGTGTGTGTGTGTGTGTGTGTGTGTGTGTGTGTGTGTGTGTGTGTGTGTGTGTGTTCGGCTATGTATGGGCCTGTGTTGGACTGGTGACCTGTCCAGATACTGTCCAGAGTATACCTCTGCCCTTTGCATTATGTCCACTGGTATAGGTGCCAGCAGACCCCTGTGACCCCGAACTAGGTAATAAGCGGGTTAGAAGATTTATCTTCTATTTATTTATCTTTTATATGCGCTTACTCACTGCTGGAAGCTACCCCTGAAGGGTAAAAGGCAGGAGAAGTATACGACAGACAGGTCACCAGTCGATCACAGGGCTATACACACACTCCGATTGGCAATTGAGTATCACCAGTCAACGTAAAACTACACATAAAGGAGAAAACCGGAGTACCTGTAGTAAACCCACACAAGCACAGAGAGAACATGCAAATCTCTATACAGAAAGATCCCTGCCAAGGAATTGAACCTGGGACATTCTTGGAGAGAGCTAACCTGCTTATTCCATAATTTGGGTCATGTTGGGTCCCATCCCAGTGCATATATGGCGAGAGACGGGGGTACACCCTAAAAAAGTTCCCAGTCCATCTCAGGGCTACACATAGACAAACAACTACACACACTTCTATGGGAAATTTAGAATCACCAATCAACCAAATAACATGTTTATGGACTGTGGGAAGAAACTGGAGTACCAGGAGGAAACCCACGCAAGCGCATGGAGAAACTAAGCACAGAGGTGATGCAACCGTGTTAACCACTACGACAAACAGTCTAAAAACATCTACATCAGGTTGATTGGTGATTCTATATTGTGCATAGGATTAAGTGTGTGCGTGGTGGTCTGTCTATGTAGGGTCCTGTGATGGACTGGCGACCTATCCAGATTGTACCCCAGCTTTTGTTCTACGTGCACTTGGATAGTCTCCATTAGACCCCTGTGACCATGAATAAGGGAATAAGTGGGTTAGAAGATGAATGAATGATCAAACCAGGGGTTCGAAAGAAGTGTGTGTGTGTGTGTGTGTGTGTGTGTGTGTGTGTGTGTGTGTGTGTGTGTGTGTGTGTGTGTGTGTGT
>JAOTRA010000036.1:1567996-1591176 GCA_026260255.1 Pseudolaguvia tuberculata | reverse complement strand
ACACACACACACACACACACACACACACACACACACACACACACACACACACACACACACACACACACACACGCCAACAGGGGGCGCAAAAAGACCATCATGTGGACCACAAACCCACAAACATTACCACAATAAAAAATCCATGGAAACATCAACATCTGGATCCGTTTGTTGGTTAAGTGATTACAGAAGGTGATGGAGGATTTCAGATTAGACTAAAATAAATGAAATAAAATACTGTAATGTTCCAGCTGTCCAGGTCATTGAGATGCTCATTTTGGGCAGATGTATCATGTACGGTGTGTTTCGAGCTCTCAATCACAGGTCAACAATGTTACACCTGTTTAATACAATTTGCAATGTGCTAAAACCCCACATTTTAGTCATGCTATATTTTTTAATAGGGGGTAATTTCTACACTATGCTACAACCGACAAAAAGCATTCTAAATACGCTGGGATTCCATATTTGTAGCAACAGGAGAGAAACCACGTATGGATCTGAGGGTCAGGTGACCCAAAACTTTTGCAAAATAGTGTCTCTGTGGTGTTTTGTTCATTGGTTGGGGTTAAGTTGCTAAAGCATGACTGACTTTGTGCTGTATTTCACTGATGTAATGGTTCCTAAGAGTCTTTCATTAATTTGTCATCAACAAAAATAATTTTATATATATATATTTATGTACCTGTTCTTGTAACAATCGATCAGGGGAACTCACATCAGCTTGGGTGACCAAGGTTCTATTCTAGCTTGGGCACTTTTCAGTCCACCTCAACAATAAAGGAAAAAACTATCCGGAAATGAAGCTTAAAAATGTTTTAATTCTCCCCGCCACCTCCATCCTCAGCATTCTTCTACCAATATACTGTATGTCCCTCCTCCGCACATGTCCAAACCATCTCAACCTGTCCTCTTTCAACCTTGTCTCAAAAACATCCTACATGTGCCGCCGTCCCTCTAATTGAACTCATTTCTAATCCAAAGGCATCAATTATATATATTTTTTAAATAATTATATCTTTTTATAGTACAGCACAAAGTTCCTGAATGTACTTTTTAAAAGTTCTTAGATTCACTATAAACCAGCAAAGAATGCAGTGGCTAGTAAAAGTGAATCATTTAATTGTCCTGTCCATGGAATTGTTGTTTGGTTACCCTTAGAATTCCACACTAGACACTTGCATTTTTAAGAATTCTCAGTCTTCCTGGAGAAAAATAAAACCTGAAAACATAAAAAGGCGTCTGCAGACTAAACCTGAGATCTCTGTGTATCTCTAGCCCTCTCCACTGTCACCATAGAAACAGGCGCTAAACCCAACACAAATTTATGCAGAGCAACACAAGCACAGTGGACGGATGACGCTTTATAACATGCAAGTGTTGGTGTAACACTATTCATGTGCATGGATAGGAGCCGGGTTCGAGGGGTAAGTAACATTTTTACCGAACCAACCAAAGATTTTGAGAAAAGATTTAGTGCTCATGTGTCAAGACGACAAAAAAATGTGAGCTATTCATTAATCCACGGGAATGTTTACGACGGAGGCCCAAAGATCATTAGAAATGCGAATCGACGAAGCAGGGCGACACAGTGGAGTAGCGGTTAGCTGTCGCCCTACAACAAGTAGGTCCCCGGTTCGATTCCCGGGTCTGGGGTGTGGCCCTGCGATGGATTGTGTACTCCTGCCTCTCGCCCCATGTGCTCTGGAATAGGCTCAAGCAGACCCTCGTGGTCCTGAATTATGGAACAATCGGGTTAAAATGAATCAATGAACGAATCAACAAAGGCTAAAAAGATCTTGTATTCTTTCGCCAGATATTATGTGTCCGAGTTACAGAAGATCTGCTGCTCATATTACTGAAACATCAACATTGTGTGAAAGAATGACAAAATGACATCGACTCCTGTGAATTTGGGAATAAAAATGGTCCGAGCACAAAACGACAGAATGGAGACACAGGAGAGTTGTTTTATGGATTTGCTACTCAAAGGGGAGTTAAAAGCAGTGACGAAAGGACTGGAAGATGAACTTTACTCCTATGAAGAGCTGGACCAGCCAGACACTGTCCAGGGATGCACTCCTTTAATCAGGGCTTGTCAGATGGGCCTTGAAATGGTAAGGGGTATTCTTTTGCTAAATAAAAAAAAAAAAAAAAAAAAAAATTAAAAAGGTAGTAAATTAGACCTTTACAGATCTTTAGGATATTACTTCATGTAAATAGTAGCTGGGAACTGATTTCACATGGGATGAGGTTCTAAACCCATTCAAGTAGAAGAGAAAACTCTAATGTGCTTGATGAACATTGCTGATGTTCCAGTTCATTTCAATGTTGTTTTATTGGGGTTGAATTAGAGCTTTGGACAGAATACTCGTCCAAAAGTTCTTCCACCTTCATTAAGCAGAACACAGATTTATGGAGCTCTGAGACATTGTCATGCTGGTACATGGTTTTTGATTCTTTCTTCTTAAAAGTAAGAAAAGACATTTTAAACATTTCTGTAGTTAAGTTCAAAAAGGAGGCTCATATGCATGTGATGGTCACAAAGTTTAATGGCTTTCCAATAATGTGCTTGGCGATGTATTGCTGGTTCAGTAGCAACATATACAAGCAAAAATAATTGGCATGTAACCACGTAGATCTCATTTCAATCATGTGCATGACTTCCTGCAAATTCCACAGTGTCCTCTGAGAAAAGAGCTCTAAAAGGTCATGCTGCCTTCAAAAACACTCATGACCAATGATTACATTATGGAATGGCAGAAATCAATCAAGACTTAACCTAACGGTATATTCGCATGGTTGGTCGCAGGTCATGCATTTTCTTTTGGAAAAAGGTGCGGACGTGACACTGTGCAACTACAGCAATCAAACAGCCCTGCATGTCAGTGAGCCATATCTACAGAGGGAGCTGTTGGCTGCCATGTCGAGACCTTCAGCTCGTCGTACTTGCCTTTTAGAAGTCGCCTGGAGAGGGGACATAAAGGCTCTACGGCACCTGCTGGTAAGCAGAGCAGTACGTAACTATTTGGCAGGTGGGAAACGCGACACCATATTAATTTGCCGCAACACAATGAAGCATAATTAACCATTTGTAATTACTCTAAGGTAAATTCCCCCTTCACCTACCTAACCAGTAAAAGGTGTGTGTGGGAGGCAATTAAAAACAAAGTTTTTTCTTAATTAAGAAATAATGTAATCTGTCCTTATCTTTTATAGATGGAGAGAGAGACTACAGACATTAACACCCAGAACCGCAATGGACTAACTCCACTGATGCTGGCAGTAAGGGACGCAGATCTATTTGAAAGGTTTCAAGACACTGTGGCATGGGAATATGATCCTATTCAAGTGGTGAAAACTCTGCTGAATCAGTCTGCGTAAGACGCCTGCTATTATTTTTTGGATCGATTCTTTTCGTCTACTTACAATCCCCTGTTTTTAGAAACCTTACCATAGAAGACTACAAGAGCTGCACGATGCTTACATATGTCAGTCAGAGCAAGAGTCTCCTAAAAAAGGAGTTGCTCCAGATCATTTTAAACCATCAAACTCAGACAGGTGAGACCTAATGATTCCTGACTTCCCCTTAGTGGTTCACTTGCTTACACATGCTTTCTTGTGTATTTAAACAGTACCCTCACCTAAGGTGCCAGAGTTTCACTTCCCTGAAGAATGCTGTAACCATTCCCACACATATTTTCCTTCACACATATTTTCAACTTTGGCCAAGGTGAGGATTTATCTTCTGAAATAAGATTAAAATATACATGGACATCTGATGAGTCTAAAACTAAGGGGATTAACAACAACGAGCTTAAAAAAAAATGTTCCTGAATTTCGAGAAGGATTTACACTAGATTATAAAATGGGGTTGTAAAGAACACAAGGATAAGTTATGGAAGGTCAAAGGCAGAGCCAAGGTATGAATTTATTCCAACATAAAAGAAAGGATTTCTAAAGATGCTTTAACGCTTACCCTCTTGTTTGCAGGAGGCAAAGGAACCATATGCATATATTGCCCTCCAAAAAGATCACAATAACGTTCAACAAGGTGAGTTTCCAATTAATCCCCAAATTCTTTTTAGAGGCCAAAAAGACGTCCTGCCAAAATCTACCTGTGTAGCTTGTACAGAAATACAGTAGCTCTCTGTCCTCCATTTTTTTTTTTACCCAACCACCCCCTGAGGCTTCTCCCTCCATGCAAGTAAACACCAGCCTGCCCCCTTTCAACACACATCAATACTCCTGGGTCTCACCCATCCCACAAAGCAACGATGACAATGAAAGTGGTGGGATCCGACTAAGCTTGAGACATTTGGTACAAAACAGTCAAACCAAGTGCAGCAATTGAAGACACAGAAGGAAGTTATATTTATAAATTAAAAATAAATTGGACAAGACAAAGTTTTGGAACATTAACAGACATTAACAGCTGGTTAAGAAAGAATCGGGGTAAGAATTCATTCTTATTCTAAGGATTATTATACTTACCAGGCTATGTAGTATTGCATGTCTTACAATGCTCATCTTAAGGATAAACATTTAGGTTCAGATGCGATTTGGCAGGAGGCGTCTTCTCAGTCCATGGCACAGAGATCATTTAACGTTCGAGGCCGTGTGATCTGACTGTGATCTGTCTATGTGTCTACAGATAAAATCTTTGCCTTGTGCTTCCAAAGTGCTATGGAGCCAAAGACGAACAGCAAGTTACCTGGGTGAGTACAAGCATAAATATAATTAGCCTTAATTAGCATTTAAATCATCAAAATTAGCTCTGTGGTGGTAAACAAAGAATTACACAATAGGAGAATTAGAAAATGAGTAGTTGCACCTGTTGCCAGATGCTTAAAAATGCCTTCTTGGTCAATGCATATTCAAGTATCTCGTTTTCACTGTTACACAAAGACTGCACAGAGGAATACTGTTACAGGTTCAACCAGCTGTCACCATGTTAGCCGGTCATCCCATTATTCTAGAACAGGAAGAGTGAACATAGTGCGACGATGCATTTTGAAAACTCTGGGAAATAAAAAAAATCTAAAATGTCTAATTTTCTTACAGATGCACAACATTGCCAAAGATAAAGGAGAGGAAAAAATATTGGACTAAATTTAGGATTCTTTCTCCTACGTGTGAAGTTCCAAAAAAATCCTTAGTACCGATACCACCAAAGCTCACAGAGAAGACATTTTCCATTTTCCAGACTCCTGCAGTACCACGTTTCTCCCAGTTTAGTCAGTCCACACCACAAATGGACCGGCTTGATGCAAGCTTTCTCCAACAAGTACAGACCAACATACACAACAGTAAGTGCTGACAAAAATGACAGGATTCCTCGTTGCACCTCAAATACATCATCAAACTGCATAATGTATTTCAATAAATTTCAGGGCTCAGTGTCGGTGAAGCTTCTAAACCAAGAGTGAGTTACTTCCTACTGTTTAAGTAATTAATTGTTATTATATCACTTCTCTCTTGGTAACCAAACAATTTCAATCTGCAGGAAACACACCCTATACCGAGCCTATACACTCCAAAACATTTGGCTCCACTTAACCCAGAGTATCGGGGCAGGAACATCCTTTCAATCTTCCAGTGTCAACAGGCAACCAAGCCGACGAGCCTTTTATCTTTGGACTCCGAGGAAAGGAAAACGACATTGGCCAGAATAAGCTCAAAAGGAGCAGGAGGTACAGGGAGAGGCAGTGAGGAGAGCAGCTGTAGCAGTCAAAGTTCCCTAGATGAAGAGGACGAGGAAGAAGCGTTTGGGAGAGAACCACATTTTGCCTTTGTGCCACCCTCATCTACGCAACAACTTATGCATTGCAAAATTGTTGAACACATTAATACAAATAAAATACCAACACAATCTACATTTCTAAGGCTTCAGAAACATGGGGCAGAGACAACAGTGAGAACACACGGTAAAAATGAAGCTCTGGATTTGGGCGGCAGTGGAAAAATAAACAAAAGGGTGGAGTGTGAACCTGAAAATGGACAGTCCGGTTCTTTTGCTGACTCTGGGCAACACCATGTCAGTCCAGTGGATATTTTATTAAGTCCAGGTACAGCAGAAACCAGCAAATCCTGTGAGATAATGACAAAACAAAGATCTTGTCACACTAATACAAATAAGAGACAATCCAAGAAGAATAGGACGAGTCAATCATCACACGTCATCATTAATAAGAAGGACTTGGATAATATTACTAGCAAGGAAAAAATAGAGGGTTCACATATAGCAACTCCAAATTATGGTCCCAAACTTAAGGTAAACTGGAGGACTCTGAAGCCACAAGGAAAGCTGAGTGGAACCAAAAAAAACTCAAACAAAACACAAGGTCAGAAGCAACTTTTTATGCGGGATCAAAAGAAGACAACAAGAATATCCAAGAGATCAGGAACCAAATCGTCCCTGGACTATGTCAGTTACCGGGACATGTTTCTGGAACTTCATCAGGCGGCTGAGGGACCAGCTATTTTTGAAATGTTTGCCACTCCAATATATGAAAATCTTCGAATAGCCAGCTCGGTTGAAAGACCCAAGCAAGTGGAGTCTGCTGCTCAATTAAGAAGGCAGCCAAGTGGACAACAGAAAGTTCAAAAACCGGTTGAAGGCAGCAAAAGGAAACAGACTTCCAAAGGTAAACCACGCAAGAGAAAGGTCATCCAACATCCTGAGAGAGTAAGCCATGGTCAAGATACGGAGTCAAAGCAAGATGATGCTAGTGGAATTTCTAGAAAAGCAGACAATAGCCAAATAGGGAAGCATCAACTTGTCAACAGGCTGGAGTTTGAAAGACATGATTTAGATGCAAGATTAGAAACCGAGGGTAGTCCTGTGCCGTCAATAATCAGAGAAGTTCCTTCAGATACAGACATATGGCCAGTCTCGTATCATCAGCAAGGAGATTCACCCATCTTATCACCGTCTCACAGATCACCTTATCTTAGCATGGAGTTCTTGCGAGGGGAAATAATCTCAAATGTAATTGAGGATTCGGTTGCAGTTCGGCTCCCATCCCAACCATTGATTAACACATGGACAAGTGAAGGGACAAAGTCATCAGTATACCAGGATGAAGTGGTCGAGGGGCCAGTCACCGACGATTTGCTAAAACGTTTGGCAGAAGAATTATTTTCTTTGGAAGAAAGAGAGGCGGAGTCTCCAAAATCCATGGATGAAGAAATGGCAAACGATTCCCTATCAAAATTCCAATTCATGAATCTAATCAGTGAGGTACACAAATATATAGTTATTGTAAGGTTACTTAAATGTATATTATTTTAACTCCTATTGAAAAGAATAATCTGTCTCCTTATATGATCTATAAGGTTAATCATCTGCACAGTCTACGTTGTAATGAACGGTCCAACATAGACATCACATGGACCAAAGGAGAAATTCTGGGCAGAGGAGCCTATGGAACTGTACGTAACAATACAGCGAAAAACTTTAACGTAAAAAAAAAAAAAAAGAAAAAAGAAAAAAAGTTATTCTGTAGTTATAATTCAACCCTTCACATACCCTTGCAGGTGTACTGTGGGCTTACAAGTCAAGGCAAGTTGATTGCTGTCAAGCAAGTGACCCTGGACGTCTCCAATCTAGACACAGCAAAGGAGGAGTATAAACGGCTGGAAAGAGAGGTAGACCTTCTGAAGAACCTTCACCACCAAAACATAGTCGGATTCCTGGGCACAGCTCTTTCTGGCAACCTTATCAGCATTTTGATGGAATACATCCCAGGGGGCTCCATCTCCAACGTCCTCAAGCGCTTCGGACCCTTACCTGAAAAAGTGTTTGCCCTCTACACTCGCCAGATCTTAAAAGGTGTAGCTTACCTTCATGATAACCATGTAATACATAGGGACTTGAAAGGTAACAACATTATGCTTATGCCCAGTGGGGTCATTAAGCTAATTGATTTTGGCTGTGCACGTCGGCTTAATCGCTTGACACGCAGCGGAAGCCATAGCGATTACTTAAAATCTGTGCATGGCACACCCTACTGGATGGCTCCTGAAGTGATTAACGAGACAGGTCATGGTAAAAAATCGGACATTTGGAGTACGGGGTGCACAGTCTTTGAAATGGCTACAGGAAAGCCCCCACTGTCTCATATGGGAAAGATGGCAGCACTTTTCTACATTGGAGCTCAAAAGGGTTTAATGCCTTCTCTACCTGATGAATTCTCTGAGGAAGCAAAAGAGTTTGTGAAAGCATGTTTGATCAAGTAAGCCTCGTCCATTACTAAACTTAACTGTTCATCTCGCTTTAAAAAAAATAAAATAAATTTTAAAACTAATCCTTATATGTTTCTTCTTTGCAGCGATCCAAAACAGAGACCATCAGCAAAGGATTTGTTACATCATCATTTTGTCTCTTACCTCCAGCAGTGTGCAAAAGGAATGCTTTCTAACGAGAACCATTAACCTTAGGAGCTAGAGCAAAAAGTTTAAATAACCATGTGCCAATGTTTTCCACCAGAAGATTTATATAGCATTCATGTTGGTGTCTACGATTATGACCGCTTTCTCATATTCTGCAGATAGATATTATGAACATCTGTGAATTTTTATAATGAATAGTAAAAGGTTACGGGGGATAAAAATGTTTTGCTCACTAACCTGACAGAAATCCTAACCGTGTAGCCAAAACAACTTCTTTCCTATCTCACATGGAGTATGAACGAAAGAATTTACTGCACATAAAGAGAGATACGGAGATTAAAAGTAGTGAAAACCATGTGATTTATTGTTAGAATTGAAATGAAATTAAAGATGGGAAAAAAAAAAAAATCTAGATGTGAATATTTGCACTTGCCTAGACTTGCGTCTAAAAGTAAAACTCCATAAATTGCTTTGCTGCACAAAAGGAAAAAAATAAAACAAAAAGCGCTGAACACTGAGAACAGGCCTGGCAACCTCTTATACAACATTAATTATAGAACATCTGTTATTTATTTACAACTTTGTACAGGAAGGCTACAGAGTCAAACCAAGAAAATTTTAAATGCACTTCACAGCAAAGTTTTTGTAAACTTTATAGCACTATACTTGTCCTTTTTGTTCATTTTTTGGCACAGCCTTTGGCATCCAGCTTTAGTTCATATTGGAGGTCAGAAAAGAGCCTGAGACAGGCTCATGCCAGGTGACTGATGGATTTCCTAGCACAGTGTTGCTCTTTCAGCCAGCCATGCATGCTGAAATTTGTTTTTCATTCAATAATGCCTGATCTATAAAGCAAATCAAAAGACTCCATAATATAATGCGAGCAGCGCCAAACCTGAGTATTCAGAATATATATATATATATTTTTTATAACATACAAAAAAAGTATGTACGCTTAACTCCACTCTGTAAACAACGCTTTTTCACCCGCTTTTTTTCTTTTTCTTTCCATAGCTGAAACATGCACACTACATACAAGGTGTCAGAAAAAGAAAATTGTTGCATGTTTACAAACTATGCAATAAAAAAAAAAAAAAAAAAAATTTTTTTAATGACTCAAATTTATGAACTTGCTTTAAGTCAATCAGCTCAGATGAGGGTCAGGATTTGCTCATTGTAGTGCTTCAATTAAAAAAAAAAATTTGGGAGAAAAATTGCACCTTTTGCCCTACAACATTATTTATTTTTATCTGTGGAGATACTCATTTGCATCGAGATGGCACCGCAGCAACTACACGGTTATTTTACTATCTTCCTTCTCTACAGGCTCACATGCCCATTCCTGTCAGCAATGAAAGCATGTTAAAGTGGTCCTTGTGTTCAAGCTGGCTGTTCAGGACCGCTGGTCTCCACTGAAACCTTGTCCGCTTTCACTGGCGTGGTGAGGCGGTCGAAGCCCACCTGCTGTGCGATGGGGGAAGGGAAAGGGGTAAGAACACTGCTGTGAGATGAGACACACTGCTGTATAAAGGAAATAGTTGATTAACTACCTGCAGCTGGCTTGGAGCTTTTGCTCTTCTTCAGGTGGTGATTATGGCTGCCATCAGTGTGAGTCCTTTTATGTGAAGAGCTCAAGACCTGCCCTGGTACGGCACCATCACCACAGAGGGTCATTGGGCTTTTGAGCGTCGTGCCGCTGCGCGAATGTGGATTGGAGTGGGCATGTTTATGGTGGTGCCGATGCTTCTCCTTGCTCACGAGTGGACTGGAATGCTTGGTTTTGCTTGCTCCTTCATCTGACGAGCTGTGGCGCTCTGAGGAAACTCTAATCTTCATTTTCAGCTCCTCTTTACTAGAACTGCCTTTCTCAGCTTGAACTGGAATGTTGAGCTTTAGGAAGCTCCCTTTCTCACGTTTGTCCTCTTTTTCATGGCCCATGGGAAATTTAATTTTAAGTGGTGAGCTGGTAAAGGTGCCGCTGCTACAGGTTTCCTGCTGCTCATGAAGGAAAGATTGCAGCGGCTTTCTGTGCTCAACCTGGCCAGAAGTACTGTATGACTCTCGGGCCTCAGATTCCGTGCTCGGCTGCTCTTGTCTGCGTTTCTGTGCTGCTGGTTCAGCTGCGTGCCTCTCCTTGTACTTCTCCAGGGACATTTTCTGCGTTTGAGATGTAGACGGGGGCACATATGTGGAAGATTGGTGTTTGATGGCTTTGTGTTCATGTTTTACGGTGGTAAACTCTGTACTTTTGTCAGGCCGTTGCGGGTACAGAGGAAGCTGTTTGAGGACGAAAGTGTCTGAGCGTGCTTGGTCTTGAGGCCAGTCACTGGGGGCTGTAAATGTGTATAAAGTGTCTTGCACAGTGCTGGAGATTTGGTCCAAAGGAAGCCCACTGCCTTGTACGGAAACAGGCAGAGACGTAGAAGGTTTGGGAAAAGTCACATTTCCCATTATTCCGGGTACGGTGTCTACCATACAGTGGTCCTGGGCTAACAAGGGGCCGGTAAGAGAGGGGCTCTCTGATGAGGCCCCGTCCATTTTAGGTTTCTTGGCAGCTTGTGTTGCCTTAAAAAAAAACAAAAAAAACCTCAATTGATCATTTGCTTAAAAAAAACCCTAAAAATTGTTAAAATTAAGAACACTAAATTAATTACCCTCCAGTTTCGAATCCTCTTTAACTTACTGGGAGTCTTCTCCAAAATCTGAAGAAACTCGTGCGTCAGTTCTGCATGGACAGATTGAACACCCGAGTTTGGCTGCTTGTAAACATCTCCGGTGATACTATTGCTAGAAATTGACTCACTCACCATCTAGTAGCTCAAGCGTGACTGAACAGTCCACATACTCCCACCAGTGTTTGCAGTCAGTAGACACGGGTATCTCCCAGTTCGACCATTTGCAGGCTAGGTGAATGCACACACATGCAATGACAGTGGGCCTGTACTGCAGGCAGAACGTGGTGAGGTGGAGGCTGTGTGGAGAGAAACAAGGAAAAGAAAGAGAGCAGACCATCAGCCACGAGGGACACAGACACTAATACAGTAACACATCTGAGAACCTGAAGTTGCTCAAACCACCTTAGTTTAAACTAAATTTTATCTGGCGTACTGTATAATTAGGCGGATCAAAATGCTTAGTGGAAGACAGGAATTGAGTCACATCACAGATTAGTATAAAGGGGAGATTATATGTTGTAAGAGTTGGGAGACATCCAGAAATAACTTTTACATAGATGCAGAATAGTGATTCTCAACAAAGGCGGTAGCAACAAAAAAAAAGAGACACAGAAACCACATTAATTTGCTTTAAACTGAAAACTTGCATGGTACTGGTTCAACATTTTATCTTAATAGTGTTGCCAAGTTTGTGTGTGTTCCTATATAATAATCCAATACTTGTCAGTCAAATAGGGCTTAATGGGATTTAATGATTGTACAGAAACTGGTTGTTTTCTGACTTTAAGACAAAGGATGGGGTATGGGGACAGTAAGGGGATTCAAATTGAATTAATGTTCTGCTAAAATAAGTTGACAACTTGTTTTAGAAATGTATATCTTTAACTAATGTAGAAACTTTGCCAATCTTTACAATCTTATTCCAAGGTAATTTTAATTATTTGTTTTGTAAAATACAGCAAGAATTAAATAATTTTAAATCTAAGATATTCCATCAACCAGTCACATCACAAAAGACTTAGGGTTTAAATAGAAATGTCTTTGTACATTGTCTTGGCAACACAAACTGAGCAAGTGTAGGACTGCATTAACGTCTTTCCAAAAGCCATGCAATAAACCTGAAAAAGCCAAAAATATTTACGCTTTAAGAAAGAAAAAAAAAAAGGCACATTATATAGTTACCATCCATATGTTTACCAAGTCCAAAGGCAGTGGGAGTATCTGCCACTAGAATTCAGTACATGTACCAGCACCGCCAACATCATTCAAAAACAAACACTGAAGACCTTCAAAAACACACACCAGACTGCCGAACATAATCAAAAATTTCCTTTTTTTTCTTTTTTTAAATGCAACTGTAATACAGAGTTATGGTAAAAGCTGGATGGTAACCCTGTGCCAAAAAAGAGTAATGTTTGGAGATGGGACAAGTAAGTCTATCAAACATTGTGGGAAAATTGTTTTAGAAAATTTTGCAAGACTTTAGAAACATTATTGAGCCATTTTGTAATAAAAAGAAAATAGAAATCTATTTAGAAATCATTAATAAATATATTTATTTTATTTATTTTTTTTTTTTTTAGATAAAATGGTACCCCTCCCACACATCAGGTCTAAAGCGGTAGAATAAATTATATTACAAAAACCTACAAGGTGTCTGCATCGATAAGGAAATATATATAAAAACAGTATCTAAATATACTTTGATGTTTGTTTTTATTTAATTTACAATTAACTAAAATGCTATATCTTATTCTAATAATTACAACTATTAAACTGGATTAGGCTCAAACCATTGAGCGTCAAAGTCAGATGCAAATAAATACATATGAATCAAATGATCATTTTGGATATTTTACCTACACAAAACTATAGCCAAAATTACTGAAACTAATTTTTGCAATGGAAAGAGCAGTAAATATACACTTAGTTTTCACCAGTTTTTTTTTAATTATTAATTAAAAACCCTGTTATAACTTGTATGGGTTAAGAACTAAGAAAAATTCTTTACATCATGTTTACAAAAAACCCCCCAAAAAACCCACTAGAAGAATGTTCTACTCTAGCGTGCACAAGCGCCGCCTCTGCAGAAGAAGATAGACTCACTAATGTCTGCTTAGCCGCGTCTGCCAAATGGTGCATGAAAGACATAAGTAAATGGCAAGATGCTGCACCTTTCCAAATTGTGAACAAATTCCCTGTCCCGATACCTGCACTGCACCTTAAGGTCGCCTAAGTAGTGTCAATGAGGAAGTGGTAGCCTAGTGGTTAAGGTGTTGGACTAGTACCAGAAAGACCGGTGTTCGATTCCCACCTTGCATACTAGCACCCCTAACCCCAAAACACCCAAATTAGGGGCACATGGGTGCAAGTATATACCAACTTTACTAAGAAGTGGATCAGTTTCCTTAAAAAGAAGGTTCCAGATCAGTAGAAGCTTTCTGTGGAAGATTTGTTTTTTTTTTTCCAAAAAGGCTGGATTTTCAGAAAGACCGAAATTGAAAGTAAATCAAGTAATTATGACACCGTCCCATATCCAAACATTACATGATCATAGAGATATAAAAACAAAACCGTAGACAATTCCTGTATCAAATTCCAGATCAATATTTAAAACAGGACCCTAAAAAATTTTATTTACAACCTTCGAACACAGGAAGCTCTTTAAGCAACCCGTTGAGGACCTTGGAACTGGATACCATTCTAAATCTGTAGCAGAACATCAATTAGCCACTTCAACATTCTTTTCCATGTAAAATACTAAAGCATTTGTTAAACCAGGTCCTTAATGGGTTTGTGAAATAAACAAAAAAAATCCCACTGACAGTAAAAACACAAAACACTGCTTATACAATATAAAACACATCACACAAATGATCAAGCTGATGACTAACAAAAAAAAGTTATAAAATAAAAAAATAGGGAAATAAATTTAAAGGGGTCTGAGGACTTACCTTGAGGCCTTCTATGTAATGTTTACATCTGTGTAATCTTTAGCTGCTATTCAGGCTACCAAAGTGTCTTTTTTTTCTTTTTTTTTTTTTTAGACAAATGCACTTCTGTAACCAAGCAAACGTGAGGTTCAAGAGCACCACCACACTTCGCATTGTGCATTTGACCCCTCAGTGCCGACAGCGATCCCTCGTACAATACACCGCACTGCGACCAGGGCCGGTACCGCCTGAAACCTTCCTCCCGGGTTATCGGGAGGGAAGAGGCATCCCAGAAGCCACTGGCGCATTGAGGGTGTCTGACACTGCGAGGGGAACCTGCAGTAAAGGAAGCTATAGTGTGCAGTCACAGTGCAACAAATGAGGTTCAGGATAACAACCTGTTGGTAGCCATGAAATAGGAAGTCTGTGCCAGATCCTTGCTTGCTGTAGACATGATAGAAAAAAACAAAACAAAAAAAGTGTATTGAACACAAGCCAATTCATTTAAAAAAATAATAATAAATTTAAAAAATAAATAAATAAAATAACGTACTACCGTTTTTGGCACATACAAACAGTTGGTATAATGCTGTTCTTAAGGCTAACAGTTTTAGAGCCCTTTTAAAAAGGGGTAAAGGAACAAAGTCTCTACCTCGAACTAGTTGGGAACATTTCACAACATCAGTATGAGGATGCTCAATAGTTATTTCAAACCCTGCAAAAGAAAATGCATTAGCATCGCATACAACTTAAATCAATACATTTCTCTATCAAAATATAAATGCATAGATTTGCATGTAATGCCTAGGAACAGAGTAATAGGGAGTAGCAGCGCTGACAACTATGTACATTGGCTCTGTACATGTACCTTGCACAAAGACAAAGTTGAATCTAATCTAATCTAATAAAGATACTATGATTTTCAAGATCAGGGTCACACAGAACAGTCTAGCGATTGCAGTGTAAATTGCGTAGAAGTTGCTTTAATATGACATATTTGGTGTTAATTTAGCGGTTATTGTGAGCATCCTATACATTTTATTTACCCGTATGCTGTTCCCCAATTGAGTTTAACATTATTTTCAAAGTGACTACACAATTGAGCCAACTTGTAAAGATATGGAGGTGTCAGCACATAGCTAGCATTAAATGTCTCATTCCTCATGCATGTACCCCGTTACAGAAGATTTCAATACCTTGCCCATACACCACACCCCCGACTGACTAATACCGAGTGAACAGGACGCTATGTGAATGTTGGGGGTTTTAGCACAGTGTAGCTGTTGCTGGGGTTTTTTTTTTAAACATACTTCATTTATCCTTAAACAGTCTTCCACTTACCCAAAGTCTGCAGCACTATGGTTTCAAGTATCACCAGCTCTTGGGCTTGCTGGAGGTATGCCTGAAGTTCAACAGACAATCATTACATAATGCCCTTTTTTTTCCCTCTCATAACCTTTAACCGACAGTTTCATACAGCACTCTGTTCACGCTTAGTCGTGGCAGATGAATTATTAGAAGAGAGGCTGGTTTTAGATCATCTGGGAGATTGTATTTTGGGTGCCAGAAGAAGATGGGGGGGGGGGGGGGAGGAGAATACAAACAATTCCCCAGACTTACGTTACTTTTTGTGTCTAAAGGAGACTCTTGAGGATTTAAACAGGCATGCGCCACTTTAATAACATGTTCAAGTTTTCGTGGCTGCTCCTCGACTTTTGCTGCCAAGAACAACGCAGTAGGGGATATGATCTAAGAGAGCAGAGGAAAAGAAATGAGGAATTCAGAGGAACACTGCTTACAGAAGTATACAGCTGTTATAAAGAATGCATTGAATATTTGCAGATGCTGCAATCAACACAAAGTCCAGTAATAATCACAATAATAATGAAATCAATTAACAGCAAGTTAGATGACTTAACATTTAAACAGAACTAATAAAAAAAAATGTATAAAAAATTTAGATGGTTGCATTTATTCAAATCATTCATCTAACTGCTTATTGCCTAATTTGAGGTCGCGGGGGTCTGCTAGAGCCTATCCCAGCGCACATAGGGCAAGAGGCAGGGGTACACGCTGGACAGGTTGTCGGGAGGGCCACTGAGACTAGACAGTCACTCCTATGGGCAATTTAGAAATCACCAATCAACCTAATGTACGGGCTTTTGGACAGTTGGAGAAAACCGGAGTACCCCGAAAAGTGCTGGGAGAACAAGCAAACTCTAGCACAGAAAGACCCTGGGCCCGGGAATCAAACCTGGGACCTTCTTGTTTGGAGGCACCAGTGCTAACCACTATGCCACCGTGCTGCCTTGTTGCATTTAAATTTTTGTTCAGTCAGGATGACGGTTTTATTTGTAAAAAAACAAAAACAAACAAAAAAAAAAACTAATTTTTACAAATATAAAAACCCCCAGAATCATTTGCTATTGTTAAAAGCAATTTCCTTGTTGTTAGAACATTTATAATTTATTATTAATTAAAATAATGGCAGCTTTATTAAAGTAGTTTTCTAAAAGTAGTCTCTTCTATAACATCAACGAAAGGTAATGAAAATGATTAAGGATCAACCGAAAATGTTCGAGTAACTTGGTTAATGTTGTGGGTGGCTTGGAGGCATAGGTCCCAAGAAGGTCCCAGGTTTGATTCCTGTGCCAAGTTTGCATGTACTCCCTGCGCTTGCATGGGTTTCCCAGAGATACTCCGGCTTCCTCCCACAGTCCAAAAACATGTACTTTAGGTTAGATAATTTACTCATCATCTTTCCCGCTTATTCCGTAGTTCAGCATATTGGTCTGCTGGTGCCAATCCCAGCACACATAGGGCAAGAGGCAGGTGAACACCCTGGAAGGTTCACCATCCCATCACAGGGTACACAGACAACCATTAACACGAACACATTCACTCCTTTGGAGGTTAGAACCACCCATCAACCTAATCTGTTTGTTTTTGGAATGTGGGAGAAAACCAGAGTATCGAAGGAAACACGCAAACTTATTGTTGTGAGGCGACCGTGCTATCCACTAGGCCACTGCACAGTCCTTTTAAGTTAATTGGTGATTGTAAATTGCCCATAGGAGAGAGTGTGTGTGTGTGTGTGTGTGTGTGTGTGTGAGAATGGTTGTTTGTCTATGTATAGCCCTGAGATGGACTGGGGACCAGTCCAGGGTGTAACACCGCCTCTCACACCATGTGCGCTGGGATAGGCACCAGCAGACCCCCAATACACCGAATTACAGAATATGGATGAATGAATAATGTTATTAAAAGCTTAACATTTGGTAGTTCATCTCGTGTCACTTACGTTTCTGTGGAACTTGGTGAATGAGTGGTACATATAAAACCTGTGCATGTAAACAATTGCGGTATTTATTGTCAGTTGCGAGCTGGAAAAGCGATTAAGGAAAAGATCAAATAGTTCAGGCATGAAAAATTGCACTAACGCTACGCACATTCCGTGAAAAACAACTATGCTAAGCTAAGTCCTGAAAATTACCTCAGACACAAGCGCGCGCGTACTTACTTCCTAACGTGTAACCATAACAACGGAAGAAATACAGCCGTTTGACACTTCATTTAGCGAACCCGTATCTTATAAACTAGATAATTTTTGAATTAACTAGACAAAAATGTACAGGTTTAGAGCGCCAGCGAGTGAGCAACAAGTTAACGCGCTCTAACAATGTTAGACGAAATTAAATTAGTCGCAAGCTGGAGAAAATGAGGCCTAGTAAAAGAAAGACGCCATTAGCGCACTAGCCTGTGCCACCTGATTGAGCTAATGCTATTTATCCCAGACAGTTTACGTCAGGATACACATTCAGCCTCTGTCCCATATCCTGGATGAGATTTGCAGCTTGTTGTCGGTAAGAGAGCTCCCTGTCGGATTCCACTCCGCACCGGCGAGATGGTGTCGCTTCCAGCTGCTCCCGGGAGAAAAACCACTTACTCGATGATCCCCGGTGCGCCGCCATTGCGCTCCAACAACAACAGTCGTACACACAGTGTCGACGTCACCACGCAACAAAACGCAACACACGCGCTCATTACGCTTATGCGTCATCTGACGACTAGCTGGCACGGGAAAAGTAGTCTTCTGGCCGACTCACGTGATATACCAACGCCGCCTTTTGCAGCACCGATGACGTATATTTGTAGGCCAACCCGGAAGTTAGCTTTATCCTCGTTAGTCTCAGACGTGACGTCCATTAACTGTTTACTTAACGTTTACTATGTACGGTACAGAAATCCGAAAACGTGGTAGCATAAATATATCACTACGCGAGAATAAAGAAACCACAATGGCGCTAGCCTCGCTTAGCCAGAGATTCCGACTGACGGTAGAAAGACGGTCCCTATTTATTGGCCAAGCGAAGGTCTGACTGGCATGTACATCAACCAATCAGTGTTCGTTTCATTTTAGCGTCATGTAAAAGTCAGCCAATCCGGAAGGTTTTCAACTTTGCGTACGACATGCGTTATATTTACGCAGTTTAAGTTCATTCATTATTCCCTAATTCGAGGTCATGGGGGTCTGCTGGTGCCTATCCCAGCGCACATAGGGCGAGAGGCGGGGGTACACCCTGGAAGGTTCGCCAGCCCATCACAGGGCAACACATTTACTCCTATGGGCAATTTAGAATCACCATGTTTGCATGTTTTTGGACTGTGGGAGGAAACCTGAGTACCCGGAGGAAGCCCCCGCAAGCATGGAGAGAAGACCTTTTTGCTGTGAGGTAACCGTGCTAACCACTATGCCACCGTACTGCCCCGCAGTTAATATAATATTGATATTTGTTAATATTCAATATTATTAAATAGCACATGAAATTTAAAGACAAGAGTTTAATTCGAATTTACATGAAAAATTGGAATATAAGTGCGTAAATGTCCTCATTAATCTTCGCTTTAGGCAGTTTTTATAATCTATTATAAGCCGTTATAGTCTGAAGTGGATGGAGTTGAGTTTTTTTCAGTCCACTTCTTGTTTGTATGAAATTTGGCAAACATGCATTCTAATGAGTTCATAAACTTTTAATCACCACTGCAAATTATATGGATGTTTAATTTTTTTATTAATTCCAATTAGTTAAAATGGATGTTGCCATTTGTATGTCTGTTTAAGGCGGCGCTGAAGGAGAGATAGGAGGAATAGCTGGAGGAGTGGGAAGTGTTAGCCTAGTTGTTAAGGTTGGACTAATACCATAAAGACCAGGGTTCTAACCAATCCACCGCCACCAACCAACCAATGTGGGCCCTTGAGCAAGGCCTTTTAACTCACAATTGCTCAGTTGTAAAAAAGAGACCAAATGTCAGTCACTCTGGATAAGAGCGCCTGCCAAATGCCAAACTGTAACTGTGAGCTAGAGGAAAGACAGGAGGAGGAGCTGGAGGAGAGACAGGAATAAAAACTGGAGGTAAGACAGGAGAAGGAGCTGGAGGAGAGACAGGAGGAGGAGCTGGAGGAAAGACAGGAGAAGGAGCTGGAGGAAAGACAGGAGGAGAGACAGGAGGAGGAGCTGGAGGAAAGACAGGAGAAGGAGCTGGAGGAGAGACAGGAGGAGGAGCTGGAGGAAAGACAGGAGGAGGAGCTGGAGGAAAGACAGGAGAGACAGGAGGAAAAGCTGAAGGGGAGACAGGAGGAAGAGCTGGGGAAAAACTGGAGATGTCAGAGTGAAGATTTTGAGATCCTCGGGAGTGACGAGGATGGACAGGATTAGAAATGAGTTTGTTAGAAGGTTGGCTATGATGTTTTGGAGACAAGGTGAGAGAGGACAGGTTGAGATGATTTGGACATGTGCAGAGGAGGGACATGCAGTATATTGGTACAAGAATGTTGAGGATGGAGGTCCCGGGCAGGAGGAAAAGAGGAAGACCAAAGAGGAGGTTTATGGATGTGGTGAGGGGAAGACATGCAGGTAGTTGGGGTGAAAGAGGCAGATGTAGAGGACAGGGTATTGTGGAGAAGAGTGATCCGCTGTGGCGCCCCCTAACAGGAGAAGAAGTTTGATAATCAGACAAAATTTGCACATTTGACCATTTGGGAGACCATACGATACAATTACAATTATATTGTATTGTCGCCTTAGTTGCCCTGCGATGGCCTGGCAACCCGTCCAGGTTGTAGCCCTGTCTCTCGCCCTATGTGAGCTGGGATAGACACCAGCAAACTCCTGTGATCCCGAATTAGGGAATAAGCGGGCAAGAAAATGAATGAATGAATGAATGAATGTCTCCTTAGTTAATACCCCCCCACACAGGTCAATTGTGCAATTTTTTTTTTCTTTTTTTTTTACATGCGCAGACCATTCGTTTCTAAAACAAATTTGGTTAAAAACAATATTTTGCAAGTGGAAATGTATAAAGAAAACAGTCTTTAGTGATTTTCAGATGATCTTTTGACCTTTTCCTTTCCTAAAAAGCAAGGCAGCCGAATTCCCAGCGCTTCACTCAAACTGTTTCCGGTCAAGGCCTAAAAATTCTAGCGCATTCCCTGCCAGAAGTTTATCCTGAAAGGAAACAGAAAAAAGATCAAAATGAAAAGTTATGTGAAATTTCCTGTCATGCGTGTATCTCAGCATTGTGCCCCCATGATACCTTTAATGTGCTGTCAAATTCACTCATTGATTCGATCAATGTCCCTGGCTCCAGTTCTCCGAGGGGAAATGGGTAATCTGTTCCTAACAGCACTTTATCCTGGAATTAAAGTATTACCTCTTAGTCTCTTAATAATCTTCACATTCTTTACCATTAAGAAAAATCTTACCTTTCCTATGACCTTAACAAGTAACTGAAGGGCAAGTGGGTCATGCACCAGAGAATCGGTGTAAAACGACCCCAAGTATTTCCGTGGATTGATTTTATTGTCCGTAGCGCAAAGGTCCGGCCGAACGTTGAATCCGTGCTCGATTCGACCAATCGTATAAGGAAAAGCACCACCTTAAAGAAAAACGACATGGAATAAATGAGACACAAAAGACATTTTCGTCAGCGCCAAAATGGTGGTTTAAAGTGTTTTACAACCCCACCTCCATGAGCAAAGCAGACTTTTAGCTTTGGAAATCGTTCAAATATACCTCCGAAGATCATGGAGCAAATGGCCATGGTGGTTTCTGAAGGCATGCCTGTTAAAAAAGTTTGCATTTCCTGAACAACTTATTCATTCACTCAATCATCTTCTAACCCGCTCATTACCTAATTCGGAGTCACAGGGGTCTGCTGGAGCTTAAGTTCCAAAAAGTTTATCCCAGCGCACATAGGGCAAAAGGTAAGGGACAGATCACCAGTCCATTGTAGGGCCACACATAGACGAACAAGCATATACACACACACACACACACACACACACACACACTACAAAGGGAAATTTAGAATCACCAAATCAACCTTATGTACATGTACATGACTGTGGGAGGAAACCAAAGTACCCAGAGAAAATAACGCTAAAAACCATAAAAGACCCCTTGCCCAGGTATCGAATCCAGGACGACTGCACCACCCCGCATACTGTTACTATGCAATACAAAAGAATAAGGAGAAAGAAAACAATCTGAAGAAAGCAGGTCACCACAGGCATTAGATATAGTTCCGTTGTTTTTATCATTAGGGGGTCACGCCTCCAATGGCCTCCTTTAAGTTTTAATCCAAGTATGTGTCGCGCAATCATTCAAGTACACATATATAGAAAATGGGAAGTGGGAAGTGGTGGCTTAATGGTTAAGGTGTTAGAATGATACCAGAAAGGCTGAGTTTTGATTCCCAACTCTGCCAAGCAACCACTGTGGGCCCTTGAGCAAGGTCCTCGGTCCACAATTTGTACAAAAAGAGATGAAATGTAAGTCACACTGAATAAGAGGATTTGGCAAATGCTTTAACTGTAACTGTTGACAAATGATTACAGGCTCATTGATTCAAGATGGGGAAAATGGTGGGAGGTACAATCAGGTATTACAACACAAATGATATTCTTGCTTTAATTCAGACTCACCCACTAGCCACGGCAGCCAGTATTTAGCCATTCTTCCGTCCGTCTGCATATCCCACGGATGTACAAATAAAGCACAGTTTAACTCCTCAGCAGCCTAAAATGGTTCACAAAAACACCAGATGAATCCAGAAGTGCAGACACAAACCTCTTTTTTTTTTTTTTTTTTAGCATTATGGGTATTCAAATCATATTGTGAAATGTCTTTGTTGAAATATTTCATAGACGATGTCACCTGACTTACAGAATAAACAGGGTAAAGCTCAGGGGCATTCAAGCCCCAGGTGTTGATGTGTGAACCAATTTGCACCCCTGGGAATCCCAGATCTTTCACACAACGCTGCATTTCCTGTACAGCCAGCTCAGGGGCCTGCATGGGAAGCGTCCCGAGGCCGACAAACCGTTTGGGGTTGCGCCTTACTTTGGCCGCCAGGTCATTATTAAGGATCCCACAAAGGTCCAGTGTATCCTGGGGTTTTGCCTGTTTGGATAAGATGTTGACAGAACTAGAGTAATATATGAGTTAATGGTCAAGGAAAGGAGGAAGACAGAATCCTGGGCTCCAGTGTCGGACATTTTCATATTACTACCAATATGCATAAAACAGGATCTGAAAATGACATCATTCTTAGCTAGGGACAATCAGTTTGTTGTTGAGTTGTTTAGGACAGTGTTCCCCCAAATAATGTCTCAAGTAACAAGGCTTCATTGTGGCATTAGAGATCCGGTCTCTGCATATTATACAGAGCGGGTTTTGGTGTGTGTGTACCAATTGATCGGTACCGTACGCAGCCCGGGGTTTGGGGACCATTGGTTTAGGAAACTTTTTGTTTCTGGTTAATCTGATTTATCTGAACCATTGTATTCGATGGACAAGTTGGTGTCAGCACCAACTACAGAAGTGGAGCATAAAGTTGTTTAAAAACCTAATTTTAATATTAAATTACAATATTATCAGTAGGGCGGCGCGGTGGCGTAGTGGATAGCATGGTCGCCTCACAACAAGAAGGTCCCGGGTTCGAATCCTTGGCCGGGGATCTTTCTGTGCGGACTTTGCATGTTCTCCCCGCGCTTGTGTGGGTTTCCTCCAGGTACTCAGGATTCCTCCCACAGTCCACACAGGTGGATGGGTGATTGTAAATTGTTCATAGGAGTGAATGTGTGTGTGAATGGTTGTTTGTCTATGTGTTGCCCTGA
>JAOTRA010000036.1:1380497-1391955 GCA_026260255.1 Pseudolaguvia tuberculata | reverse complement strand
CTCACCTTGTCTCCAAAACATCTTACATGCGCCGTCCCTCTAATGAACTCATTTCTAATCCTGTCCATCCTTGTCACACCCAATGAAAATCTCAGCATCCTCAACTCTGCTACCTCCAGCTCCACCGCTTCCTGTCTTTTTGACAACGCCACTGTCTCTAAACCGTACCACATTGCTGGTCTCATGTATATTAGGTTGACTGGTGTTTCCAAATTGGTTCTAAAACCAGACTAAGTAAACTGGAGCCTCAAAAGTCTTGAGACAGAAGTATTATATTAATATAAATTCAGGAAAATGATCCAGTAGTCCACATTTGAAGAAGGTAAAAAGTATGTGAACTTTGACTTTTGCTATCAGGCATAACAGCGTTTATGAACAATTTTCTGGAACTGTTGCGCAGGTGTGAAACTCGCTTGCGGAGGAGACGGTGTATAACCTTGCCAACAAAACAATATAAATCAATAATCCTGTCTGGGTAGTGTTCTATCGCCTTGCTCCCTTTCATACTTTCCTCACTATATATATGATTCATACAAGCTTCTAGTTCGCCGTCGTGAAATCCAGCTAAGGTGCTTTTTCTCCCTGGTCAAGGCTTTCAGACTTCATGCTGATCAGAGAAGAGAAATCTGTTCTAAGATTATATAATATACATGTACCAATGCATTATACAATACACTGATAACAAGGGCTTCATCAGAAAGTGTTTTATTCATAACTCTTTTCCCTAAAGGCAAACAATGTAAGAATTTCTCTTTGTTCCTTGTCTACTAGGGGCAATAAATGAATAGAAATTCATTCATCTTGCTGAGCTGCCCCCAAATCCGGGCTTGGGAACGACACTAAGGCTGCACTGACTTCGCCTAATGTACATGTTTCTGGACAGTGGAAGGAAACCCATGCAAGTGCGGGGAGAACATGCAAACTCTGCACATAAAAATCCCCGACCCGGGATTCAAACCCGGGGCCTTCTTGCTGTGAGGTGACCATGCTAACCGTTACATTATATATATATATATACTTAACATTACTCACAGCCCCATTTTAAATAAATGAGTAAAAGTTAAATAGATTTCTTTATTATAGTTATATAATAAATAGCTATTATTTATTATATAAATAAGGATTTCTAGGGAAATCCTTCTTCATCCTAGTTATTATTGTTGGGTTACCAAGTGCTTTTACATAATAATCTTTTGGCGATTTTTTTAATTCAGCTAAAATTCTGTGCAAGGTTAAATCCCTGAAAGCCGACAGCAGCCTGATACCTTTACTAGAAAAAATTAGATTCTACTAATTATAAATAGTAGAAAAGACTTTTTTATCAAATCAATTGGTAGAAAGAAATAGAAAAGTTAATAAAATGTAGACGTCATGAAAATAAGGAATTTGTACAAACTACAAACAATTTTTTTTATTTGTCAGACATTGCACACTGCAGGATCTCAGCTGTCATAACATCAGTCTGTATAAAGGAAGAAGACTAGGAAGACACTAGAAAACTATTTGTAACCCATTTATCTTGCTAACTCTTAGCTAGCAGTAAACTAGCAGTAATTCTTTTAAAATATGCAACTCGTCCAGCTGTTCAGTCGAGCCTCACCCCCTCACATGCCGCGTCTGGAGGTGGTATAAAACTAGCGATCGTGGACAACAAATGTTAGCATACACTTATAGGAATGTTTCAGGATTTTCAAAATATATCTCAGCCGACCAAATCCTTGGCCAAAAATATCGTCCAGCGTTGCGCCGCCTGGGCTACGATAACACTGTATCAAAAAGGTACAAAGGTACACTGGTGGTCCTAGAAGTGTAAAGTCAGGAAACGGCACTACAAATAGACCAGCAGCTGAAGATGACCTCCATAAAAGATTCCAGACAGTGTTTACAGAAAGATTTTAATCCCACCGTATATCACTGGCTTTGAGTTAATATTAAACTACGGACTCGGACCATCTGTTTTTAATAGGCTGCAAGTCCATCCCTGATATCCTGCACTGTGATCATGAAGCCGTGACGATATTTCACTGGAATACTTGACAATCCTTCAGAGGATTTTCCTCCCATCATCATTCTTTGAAAAAGAAATAAATGAATAAATAAATAAACTAAAGTAGCCATAATAATTCATACGGCTATTGATGCACCTTTTAAACAAGAGAATATACATCAGTGGACTTTAAGCCGTCTCAGGAGATGCTCTTTTCCAGACTCCTGCTTTATGTCTGTAATTATTTTTTTATGGATGTTCAGGCTCAAAGTCCATAGCAACAGAAAACAGGACAGACGTTTCAGTCAGGGTGCTTTTTGCTCAGGATGAAACTGAAGTTGCTCTTTTACTAGAGAATCCATATAGGTGATGTACACCAAGGTTGTAAAGGACCTCAGCTAGCTGAACAACACATTTTTTTTCTCGAGGTCAGGATATGTATTTATGTGCATTGAAGGCAAACACAGGATGAAGAGGAGCGTCTCGCTTCAGGCCATTTGTGGCCTCAACCAGAACCCTTATAGCCTTACAGTTTCAGGAGACTATTTACCATTTGGAAACAGATTAAGGTTAGAGGTTTTGCTCAGAGGACAATTAGTGTCAGTTTTGGTGGTGCTAGGAATAGTACCCTAAATCTTCTGGTTAACAGACTACCTTTATCACTGAGCTCCCCTCTCCGAAAAACCTCGCACTGAGAACTATTACAATATTTTATATCTTTTTTTTATCATTTTATTTAACATTTATTTAGTGCGCGGCGCGGTGGCGTAGTGGATAGCACAATCTCCTCACAACAAGAAGGTCCCGGGTTCGAATCCCAGGCCGGGTTCTTTCTGTGAGGAATTTGCATGTTCTCCCCGCGCTTGCGTGGGTTTCCACCGGGTGCTCCGGTTTCCTCCCACAGTCCAAAAACATGCAGAAGAGGTGGATTGGGGATTGTAGTCCATAGGAGTGAATGTGTGTGTGAATGGTTGTTTGTCTATGTGTTGCCCTGTGAAGGACTGGCGACCCATCCAGGGTGTACCCCCCTGCCTCTCGCTCTATGTGTGCTGGGATAGGCACAGCAGACCCCCGTGACGCCGGATTTGGGAATAAGCAGGTGAATGAATGAATGAATTTATTTAGTGCAATTTTCATTCATTCATATTCAAACCCGTTTATTCCCCATATTTGAAGTCACAGGAGTCTGCTGGAGCCTATCATGGTGCACATAGGGCGAGAGGCAGGGCTACACCCTGGACAGGTTGCCATTTCATCACAGACAAAAGGTGTCAAATTCAGTTCTAGGAGGGCTGGTGTCCTGCCGACTTTCGCTCCAACCCTAATCAAACACACCTGAACCAAATAATCAAGATCTTGATAGATATACTCAAAACGTAGAGGTTGGTGTGTTGTGCCAAGATGAAGCTAAACTCTGCAGGACACCAAACCTCCAGGAACCGAGTTTGACACCTGTGATAGACAAACTACCTCACACCTATGGGTACATGTTTTTGGACTGTGGGAGGAAACCGAAGTACCCAGAGAAAACCTACGCATGTAAACATGTAAACTGTGCATAGAAAGACACCTCGTCCCAGAAACCGAACCTGGGACCTTTTTGTGAGACAATTGTGCTAGCAAGGGTCAATGTGAGTTTGGTGGTAATGGAAATTTCCTGATGAGCCTGTTTGCTTAAATTATGTGACTTATTATATTAAACTAACAATGTATATGTAGCTAAAGTAGAGTTTGATTTAAATGATGACTATATGAACGAAGGATAGTTTGTGTTCTGTTTGAACGCCTACAAAGTATCAGCGTTTTTTGGTTTTTTTTTATCTGACACTGATGATTGCCTCAGTTGAAAACCTAATTACGCATGAAGTTCCAGACCAGTGAAAAGCGTTTCAAACCTCCCCAGTGCGATTTGGATCTGGCTGATTGATCAACTTTCAAGTCAAAGGTCACAAATGAATCTGACCGAACCAGTTATTTTTTCAGCACGGCTCATGGGTCATGACAGATCACCCGTCACGCCATGGGGCAGTTGTGGGGATCCAGATGTGCATTACGGGACTGTGGATTCAAACCTAAATGCTAACACATGTTCCCCGCTCCCTCCTGGACAGGCACAGCAAGAGAAGGGATAGGTTATTCTCCAACATCCGGACGTCTCGAGGGAGCAGAAAGTCATGGAAACCCTGGACTGCTGTGTAGTTCACATGTCAGCATGCTCCCTAAACATGTAAATCACTACCGGCTTTCAATTCCCTGCCAAACAAACCGAGTCTCAGGTCAAAATCAAACGAGGGGCCAAGAGGGAAGGAGAAAGGAATGATGGAAGATCTGCAGAGAGTCAGAGAATGCAGAAAGCTGATGTAAGAGAAGGAGCGGCATCCTGTCTGTCAGAGACATGGAGGACAAATAAGAAAGGGAGGGTGCTGGAAAATGGGAACAGAAAGACGGATTGGGTGAAGGATAGCATTTACCTTTTTCCTGGAGAGATAATAGGCTCTCTGGGGCGCTATAAAAGTTTCATTCTGTCCCACCTCCTGGCAGCTAAGAATAATGATGGTGGCATTTCAGGTCAACAAGGTCACATGACTGAAGATTCGCTGCCAGCTGAGGTGAATTCGGACCTGGTTTTACAAAGTGGGAGAGTAACTATGTCTCTGGAATGAACCGATGGGCTTTAAGTCATTTTATTTGGGAAGATGAGGTTTCTGCAGCCAGAGTTTTGTTTATCATACAGTAAGCGACCGACAAGCCAAAGTGATTAATTGATCGTAATGGGGTTTTTTTTTTAAATAAGGAAATGAAACCGATTGGAATTTATTGGGGAAGTGGGAGCTCAGTGGTTAAGGATTTGTCCTGCTGAGTGAAAGATCATAAGTTCAAGTTTCAGAACTACCAAGCTCTGTCTGCTGTTTTTGTAGCAACCCATAACCAATATATATATATGCAAGAACTTTTAATGGTTATTTTAGACCAACAATTTGTAGCTGGGTTATTTTCCGCTTCTTTATACATTAACTATACATTCAATTCTTCATTAATCTTTTAACTTGCTTATTCCCTAAACCGGGGTCATGGGGAATCCTCATGGTAGCCACTAAAAGCAACACTTTACATTAACCTCGTGCTTAAAAGAACTCAAGAGATTAGAATCCGAGGTCCACAGAATATGGATGAGATGGTCTAAGATGGATGAGGAAATGCAATGGCTTTAAGACAAGGGCTCGGATAAACCTGGCGATAAGCGCTAGGAATGTTCAGATCATATCACAGCCAACAATTAAAGATTAGCACAATGTTTACAGGTTCCCGGGACTTTTGCTTCACCGGATATTAAACCTGTCAGGTATACTCGGATAGTCAGATGCCACAGCCTTCATCTTGATTTATACTTTTGTCTTATTTTAAATATGATCGTTTGTCCAAGTAGGTAAATAAAATCGATGGTAAATAACTAAATTCCCAATTTTTTCATGTTCTTTGCTCACTAACATGGGTTTTCTCCGATAAATAGGGTAACCTCCCACAGTCCACAGTACATTAGGTTAATTGATGGTTCTAAATTGCCCATAGGAGCGACTGCGAGTGTGTGAGTGTGAGATTGTTTGTCAATTGCCCTGCGAGGGACCCTATGTGCACTGGTTAGGCTCCAGCAGACACCATGACCCCAAATTAGAGAATAAGAGAGTTAGAAGATGAATGAATGAATGAATGAATGAATGAATGAATGAATGAATGAATGAATGAATAGGATTGTACAGTGTACAACTAATATGGAGATATTTTTCTTTGCATACTTTGTACGTTCCTGGAGCAGGAAGAGTTAAGGGTATTGCTCAATAATCCAACAGTGGCGGACGTCATAGCGGTGGTAGTCCCCGGTCTTCCTGGTCTTTTTAGGTCTAACATTTTTAATAACATTTTAATGCTAAAATGAAAGAAACAAATAAGAAAAAAGGATAAGGTGAACAAATGCGAGTTGGTGTAGAATAGACAACATTTTGTGCCCCTATTTTAAAAATAAAAATATTTTCTTACGAACAAAGTTGATTCAATAGTCCAGATGTTTCAAACACTTATTCATTATTAATTCAAAGAAAAACTTGAATTCATCTTATTATATTTCATTTCATATATATCTTCTAACCTGCTTATTTCCTAATTCAGGGTAACAGGGATCTGATGGAGCCTATCCCAGCGCACATAGGGTAAGAGGCAGGGTTACAACCTGGATCCCCAGTACATCAAAAGGGACACACCCAGACGAACAACCACACACAATTTAAAGAAATGCATTTTCAATCCAGACCTAAAAATGTCTAGGGATGGAGCTTGATAAAAGTTCCACAATTTATGGGCTGCTACCACAAATGCTTCAACAACCTTACTAGCAAGTAACAATTGTTTTTCTTGGTGTCCTAACTCACGTAAAGTACTCAAAAAATCTCCTTAGTAAATGCCATTGGTGACTTAAATAATTAAGGCACCTAGTTCCTGACTGAGAGACCAAAAAGATCTGGGATAAGCCTCACTAGTGCCAAGGAAGAGCAGGAAGACCTGGGTTTAAACCCTATCACCACCAGCATGTTCGGCCACTGTTGGAACCTGAATCTTCCTGCTCTTGGTGCGCTGTATCATAGTTGACGCTGCACTCTAACCCCAAAAATTAAAAACTGCGATATTCACGATATGGTGTGTAGTGTATCAGCCTGTAGAAATAGATTGCTAATTAAACTAATCTTCATGTTTTATTTGGTTTTTGGACTGTGGGGGAAACCGGAGTACCCAGAGAAAACCCATGCAAGCACAGGAAGAACATTAAAAAAAAAAGAAAATCGAATCTGAGACCTTGTTTTTGTTAGGTGACCGTACTGACCACGCCATCGGATTTTTCTCCTGTAATTTGGGAAAAAATTCCCAAATTAATGATGCCGAAATGATATGAACGATTATATTGCTTCTTTGATGCATCATGTATTCATTTGTTTGTTGCCTGAACGCCAGACAAGTCATGTTTTAGGAAAATGAAAACTACAACAATGAGTATTCTCTATAGTGCTTGCTGGTTAAATGAGTGCACCACTGGCCGAGTGGTGGTGGAGGGTGAGAGGTGTCATTCATGGGAAATGGAGGTTTTGTGCAGAATGATTGGAGAATCCACACAAAAGCTCAGCAACCTTTAATTTTCCCCTCAGCACAAATGTAACGTTTTGGTTTTGGCAATGGAATTTGTTGGGTAAACATGCCACGATTCCACAGACGAGCTCAAGAGAAAGCAGGTAGCAAGTAATGAGCTTGGGCTTTGCCGAGGTGGCTGGGAAAACCTTTACCGGAAGGCACCTGTGCTTTGTGTTAATGGTGTGTATGGGGTCCTGTCTCACTACTCACTATGGTCCTTTAATGGCATAGCATGTGTATTGGGACAGGGTCTTTATTTTTAGAGAAAAATCCATGTCTATTTTCTCATGCTCTTCCCAAAAGGTTTGGTGGCTTCAGTGGGCGGAGCTTCCACTGCTGATAGCAAGGTCTGGTGGATTACCAACAATGGGAAATAAAGTTGTTTATTTGACATAATAGACAAACACTTTCCTCACCATCAGGTCAATGAAAGATTTCCAAGATGCTGTCCGACACCGTAGACTAGCCTATTATAAAGTGTGAGAAACAGGGCAGCGGGCGGCATGGAGGCGTAGTGGTTAGCTCCCAACAAGAAAAGATCATCCTTCCCACGTCTGCATAGGTTTCTTTTTTTCCATAAGGTACTTTTTCCCCCCACAGTCCAAAAACATGTACATTAAGTTAATTGGTAATTCTAAATCGCCCATTAAAAGGGTCTATGGTTGTGTGGCCCTGCAATGGACTGGTGACCTGTCCAGGGTGTTTCCCTGCCTTTTGACCTATGTGTGCTGGGTTAGGCTCTAACAGACCCCTATAACCCCGAAGTGTGTTAGAAAATGAATTAATGAAAGAATGAATAAGAAACGAGAAGGATGTTTAGATACTTAATATGCCTGGATGATCTACTATAGTTATTTACTATCCCATAAGGATACGGCAGAGACAGCCAAGTTCATCGCCAAAGACGCCAAAAAGAAATTCACCTGGCTGGGACGTCATAATTCAGGTAAATGAATCTAACATACATGTTTTTTAGTATGGGAGAGGAAACCTGAGTACCGAGAGCAACCCTAAAAGGCTCAGAAAAGCACTGGGAGAACATGCAAACTCCACACAGAAAGACATGGGAAACGAACCCTGCAAGGCGACAGTGCTAACCGCTAGTCCACTGCGCCGCTCGCTTTTAGGTCATCCACTGTTAATCAGTTTTAATCCTAAAACTGCCGGTATGAACCAGCATCAATAGATCAAACAACAACAAAGATAAAGCCGGAGCTCTATATAAAAATCGGGTGTCAATACTTTCGTCCCCTGATTTCCAGACCATCAGAGATTTCTTTTATGATTCCAGTTTAACCAGTCATTGTGTTATGATGAATCCTAGCTAATTGTAAAAGTAAAAGCTGGCCAGATCTGTGGTTAAAAAAAACAAACCCCATGGTTTCTTTTTTTTTCCCCCGATGAGGCTTGTAAATTCGCAGGCCACGAGCAACGTAATTAGGATGATTACTGCTTTTGTGGAATCATCTGTTGCTGGGATACCATCTAATTAACCCATTTTCAGCTAGCCGTACACATTTATAGCCTTAATGAACGCTTTCAACATGGAGCGAAGAAAACTCATTGACGAGGCTCCAGTGGCCTGATTTAACAGATCGAAAGGGTTAGATTTCACGCTCGGGGTCTGGGAAAGTTCAGAGAGAGACAAAGACAAACAGAAAGGGACAGTTAACGACGGGTAATTCTTTCAGCTCGGAAAGCTCATTATGCGACTCAAAATTTATTTTGCTGGATTGAACGGAGATTAGGTTACAAGGTAAAAAAGTGATATGGCAACACTTGGATGAAAAAAAAAAAGTGGAACAACACAGATGAAGCCTTCGTCTGGACAACTGCATGATAAATAAGAAAAACAAGGGCGTTGAAATATCTTCTCACTTAAAATACTGTGCAATATCACACAGAACCCAAAAGGTTTCATTCAATCATCTTCCAACCTTCTAATTCCATAATTTGGTGTCAGGGGGGGTCTGCAGGATGGGGGTTCCATATTCCAGCACACATAGGGCGAGTGGTACATACGGGACATGCCAGTCCATCACAGCGACAGACATAGACGAACATACATTCACTCCTATGGGTAATTCAAATTTATTAAGCAATCTAATGTACATGTTTATGGACTGTAGGAGGAAACCAGTGTACCAGGAGAAAACCCACTACTCCCCAATACCTTCATTCAAATTTTTTCCCTCAAAGTCACAGAGCTGCAGCTGCTCCACATGCGGCTCTTGGTCCACAGATTGTGGCCCTTGCTTTACCCACACTAATTTGGTAACAGCACTGGTTGCCATAAATTATATATTTATCGCATGGAACACAACCAGTCAACAAATAACTAATGATTTTCGTGACATTTCTTAAGTAGTATAAATCATTAAAGTGTGCTTGTCTCCACCCCCCCCCACACACACACACACAAACTCGGGGTGATTCTAAACCCTTTTTATACCAGATCTGTGATCTAGCATTCTAGTCACTTACATATCAGTAATAGCATTAAACAAGAGAATATAAATGTTAAATGATAATGAATAATAATACAGAATATTTCCAGGCATAGTAGCATGTTCGCCTCAGAGAAAAAAGGTCCCGGGTTTGAGTCCTGGCCGTGTTCCATTCCGTGTTGGTTTGGGTCCGGAACTAAGGCTGTGCAACCCTAATGGCTGGGGTTTTATGGGCGATTTAGATTCACCAATCCACCTAATGTACGCAATTTTATTAAACTGTGGGAGGAAGCCTGAAAACCCAAAGGAAACCCAAGCGAGGGGAGAAGATGCAAACTCGGTCCTAGAAGATTAATGGATAAATTGCCTTAACAGACACACAGACAGACACACTTTATTTATCCCTCACAATTATAATCAGTTAATTGTCCCACCATACCCTAACACCCCAGCCCTCAAACACACACACACACACACACACACACACACACACACACACACACACACACACACACAACATATACATGTCCAGCCTAAACTTGGATTTATGTTTTTATACAAAAAAAGCAGTTATTCCTATTTTTAATCAGTCACATGATCACTCACACTCACACACACACAGACACACACACACACACACACACACACACACACACACACATACACAGACACACACACCCCTCTACAGTGTGTCTATCACCCGGCTCTTCTCCTACAAGCTGAAAACACAGACTGAACCGGATCTGTGGCATTAAAAAGGATTTCAAAGCAGCTGAAACAAATCCGATCCCACCGGATAAAAGAGTAATGAGACATGTGGTAGTCGGTAGTCTGGTAGAACATTTCTCAATAGTGAGTCATTAAAAAAATAAAAAGGTTCTTCATATTTAAATCAATACAACAAATAGAACACATACTTAAGTCTCTGTGAAAAGCTGATGGTATGTACTGTACAAGGAACGTCTGGCATGTCTGTCTATGTTTTAGTGAAATTTATTCTGGTGGCATAGCGTTTAGCATGGTCAGCAGGTTCGATTCCCAAGCATGGGAGGTTTCTGTGCAGAGTTTGCCTGGGTTTCCTCCCACATACCAAAAACATGTACATTGATGGTTGACTCTAAATTGACCATAAGAGTGATCGTGTGTGTGTGTGTGTGTGTGTGTGTGTGTGGTTAGTTGTCTATGTATGGCCCTGCACTGGACCGGCAACCTGTCCAGGGTGTACCCCTGCAATGAATGAATGAATGAATGAATGAATGAATAAAGGAAATGAAAACGAAATGAAATGAATGAATGACCTTGTAAGTTTACATACTTTGGAAATATATGCTGGGCTGTTGGGTGAATGAAGAAACAACACAGTGTGTGCGTGTGTGTGTGCGTGTGTGTGTGTGTGTTTGTGTGTGTGTGCTTTTCGGCAGTGTTTTTATGTAACTGTTAAATAGCAGTCAAAGGTAAATTAACAGCAGTCAAACTAAAAGCTAAACAGCAGAGCACAATATTTTTCTTTCTCTGTGCCTTATTACCATTTTACCACTGGAGCCTATTTCCTCTAGGTCACCAACACATGACCAGAATCCCTTTGTTATCTGTCTTTTTAAAAAAAAAAAAAACAATTGCACAATCCAGGCAGTTGTGTGGAAAGACAAACACCATGATATGTGTGTTTGCCAGTGAGTGTGTGTGTGTGTGTGTGTGTGTAGAAAGAAAGAACATTTTAATCCAGATTCATCAATCATTCACCTTCTTACCTGTTTATCCCTAACCAGTCTATCTCAGGGCAACACATAGACAAACAACCATTCACACACACATTCACTCCTATGGAAAATTTACAATCACCAATCCA
>JAOTRA010000036.1:1290682-1304263 GCA_026260255.1 Pseudolaguvia tuberculata | reverse complement strand
GGGTTTTTTCACAAAGATACCCCCCCCCCCCCCCCCAAAAAAAAACCCAAACAAACAAAAAACTTACCCCACAGTGCAGCACACAGTATCTCAGAGTTGAACCGCTTCTTGTATTTGCGGATCTCCGGAGTGTCACTCTGAGGCCTGGTGTTGACCGGGTTTACATTCACCACGGAGCCCTTGCGGGATGCGTCCTGCCTCAGAGCCTCTGCAAGCCTGGCATCATTTCCGTACCCTACCAACCAAAAACGTCACATGGTACAGAATAACATGCTGTGCGATCAACAAACCAGTGTACAAACAGTGATGGGAAAAATGATACTCTGTTGTAAAGATTTTTTTAAATATCGAAAAAGATTTTAAAATTTGCATGATCTACTACTTTTCCACATGAGTTGGAGCCAGCGCTTGGCCTGAGTTAACTAGTTCAGAGCATTCAGCAACGTTAAAAGTTACTAAACTATTTTAAAATGGCAGCCATCAAATTGGGATAAGTAGTCAAAGCGTATCAACCACAAATGTTACCTTTGTTTGAGACCAACAAAGGTTTTGGGACTAGTTCATAGAAAGAATTTGAGTATAAACGGGCAGCCTGGTTCCCAAGTGGGAAGCGTTAGTTTTTCTTTTTAAGCATGATTCTGCAAACACGCATGGCTTCTGAAGCGAGTTTTATCACACTGATTGGACTTACCCATGTTGTTGAGGGCACTGCCAGTGGATGGAGAGATCTGGAGCAGGCGCGGGTCGATAAATGGAGTAAAGGAAGAAGACGACTTGTGCTTCTGTATTGTGGCAGACTGAGACTGATGGAAAATGTAAAAAATAGATGAGAACTGGTGTCTGCAGCAGGTATACACACAATTACATATCAGTTCTTTCGCATATCTTTAGATGCTACAAGATCCGTTGCAGGACTTATGATTACAAATCTAGGAATGTTGAACCATATGAGCACCATCTGGAGCCATCTGCTTAGCGGCCTGTGACCACAGCAGGAGCTACAGGTGACCCATCTCCAGTGAGAGTATCTGTCAATTATTAAGGTCTAAATGCCATTTAAAAGCATCATCATTCTGTAACCGCCATCCTTGCTGTGAGTTTTTGTGAAGAGTTTGCAAACGATTCACTATGCAGTGGGCTGTGCTGTAAAGTGACACACTTTACGTACCATAAGCATTAGCAAAAGGTTGGTCAGTTTGGTTGATGGATAGGGCTTTGATTCCCATATCGCTAACAATTGTGATTAAAGAATAAATCACATGTAATAAATTGACCAACTATAAAACTGAACCATCACTGAAACTACAGTACTATGCATTGTTCCCTGGATTAGGTAGCCCATCAGACCCTTAAATTAGCTGCTTATTTGTGATGAGGGAATAACTTAAACTTAAAGGCGGTGCTTCTCCAGAAAGTTTGTGCTGTCTGTGGTGTGACTGCTATTGCATCTTTACAACCAGAATAAAGATTAGAATTCCTGATTACTCAAAAGGTTGTATTGCTGGAGGATGCAGATGCTGACTATATTGAGGAAACTGCAGTCTAAGCAGGTGGTCCGATAGGCATAATGCAGTAATGAACTATTCAAAGCAGGATGAACATTGTACAACCACATATTACAGACAGACAAACACAAAAACATGTCTGAACTAAGTGATTAAAATAGAAAAAGTTGGCATGCTGGTGACAAACATGAAGGAAAAGAGTTGCAGAGAAATGGAAAAATAAATTGTGTTAAAAAGAGAATCAAATAGACACTGCTAACTGGGGGTTAAAGAAGGACACAAAACCGCTAGGCTACCAGAATTGGCATAGGAGCCCCAAGGGTCAGTGTTTAGTTGTTAATCAGCCAGGACAGAGAGGTGACGTACCTCCATAGGGCATGGCAGTCTGTCCGGGGTAGCAAGTGGGGACAGGGCAGGACTGCTGTGGCATGAAGATGTGGAGGAAGGAGTGGAAGGGCAGGAAGAAGGGGGTGAGAGCTGACTCTGCTGGAGCAGGTCGGGCAAGAGGTGAATTCGGCCCGAATAGCCGTTCCGATCATTCCGGTCACTAAAGCTCAAGGACGGCGTGGGCACTGGGAGCTTTTTTACATCACCTGCACTCTGGAATTTAGAAGAGGCTGATTGTCTCCGGTGGTATTAGAACGGAGAAGAGCTAGCAAGGGCAAATCTCCAAAATGTGTCTAGTCACAGACACGCCTATTGAGCGACCATCTAACATCAAAGACTATTTAAATACATCGAATTTAGTCTAAAATCTTCATTTGCTCATTGCTTAAAGCTTTATTTTGCCAGATTTTGATGTCGGCTAGCAGCAAAAAATTGGAAAAAAAATACAACAAATTAAAAGACAATAAAAAACATTAAATAATGTACAAATAAAGATATGAAATAAATCATAGAGCTATGGTTGGGGTCAACATAAATCTCGCACTAATTTTTCTCCGAAATTTATGCATTTACAAGTCACCTGTCGCATAACAAGTGTGCTGTCCTTGCACGGGGTGGAAGAGATGTCGTCCCCATCCTCTTGGATAGCCATCGTCTTTATGGACTCTGTCTCACCGTTGCTTAGTCTGGATGAGCTGTCAACCAACAAACTTTACTGTCACCATAAAAGTCACATTTCTTGCCAACACTAAAGATAAGCAGTTCCCTCAGTGCTGAAAGTGTTTTACGGGGAACTCACCCTCCGCGCGAGTCCTCTGGCCCTGAGGTGGACTCCTCTCCTCCTTCCTGATCCACATCTTCATCATCCTCATCGTCTGTGGTTCCTGAGTCATCGCTTGAGGAGGAGTAATCGGTCACCTTGTGTTGTGGTCTCACGTCCTCCACAGCACGCAGCTCCTTGGCCAGGGCTGTCAAATCCTACAAGGGATAAAGGGACCAGAAGTTAGACACAAACAGGACACATAAGATGACCCTTCAGAAGCTTTTACGCTCGTTTGCTTATTTTATTCCAGTAACATTAGGGGCTGCACTGCTCGGTTTCTCTTTGCTTTCTCATTGACTCTATTTTAACACCCGTTAGTTGCCATTTAAGGAACCGGTAGCCTTTTTAACGTGTGGCACAAGTCAGATGAAAGTGAATCAAAAAAGTGATCCGATGTAAAGAAAAAGAAGCTAAGACAGAGAAAGGCACAAGGAGCAAAAGAAACATAACAAAACTGCAGCAGATGATTGACAGCCTCCAGTAAGGTCACCCAGATCACCTGAGAATAGGAAGTGATTAGTAAATGCAGGGTCAAAGAGAAGGGGGAGAACATGGATTGTTAGAAGACAAGCAATTAGTGAGTCAATCAATTAGAAATGAAATTCTTTCCCGAGGTTTAATCAGCTTATTTTACCACTTCTTTTTATCAGTCTATAGGAACCACAGTTCACGACAGGTTAACGTAGAGAAAAAAAAGAACAACCAACATAAAAAAAAAAAATAAAAATAATGCAGACCAGCCTTTAGTTAGTAAGCGTAAGGTTTCCAAACACACACTATAGCTATTTCAAAACACACAAACACCCAAACACAGGCACACATTCGTTACAGTTCTCACCGCCGGACGCCCGGGTCGAGCTATTTCCTTCTTCTCCTCTGCTTTTTTGGCCGCATGCTCCGGCCACTGCTGGGAGCCATCAGACTTAGAAGAGGCTGCAGAAGGAGATACAAGCGTGAAGACTGGGCACACTGTGGCTGAGATGTTTCCAACATCGGTTGAAATGTCAGATTCAGCAGACAATCTGACATATCCACAAATTTGATGCACACACTTCTGCACACTTGCACACTTTTCTAGATGAATTGAGTTGATATGTAAAAACCAGCATGTGAAAGTGGAAAATCAAATGTGCTATCTGGTTCATCCAAGTCTTGACCGTATGTATGGACTGAATAGACGTCATTAAAACCTGGCCTAAAACCTCCCTGTAATCACTTATTCGGAACTATGTGTGTGGCATACAACTACAGAAACATCAACAAAAACACTCAAATATATAAATAATTTTATATTCAGAATATAATTTTAATGCATGACTTTTGTTCTGCAATGTGTTTGTGTGTGTACTCACAGCGTGGTCTAAACCTCTCTTCAGACCCAGTGTTGGAGTTACTGGAACTAGACCCCGATGAGCTGCTGCTGCTGCTGGGCCTAGGGGCCATCCTCTCTACTCGCTCCCATAGAAGCCTTGGATCAGCATTACTACAGAGATAGTGTTGAGTGTGTGTGTGTGTGTGTGACCCCTACGCAAGCACGGGCATGCATACTTTCATAATACAAAAGTCGTACACACATACCTTCCAATGTTCTTTTGAGCTAGTGGGTTACTCTGCGGTGCGCCGCTCTGGTGAGAGGCGTCACGACGAGAAAGTACTGGTGATCTGGAGGTTGTTCTTATTGGAACCTTCCAGGGAAACATGCAGTGACATTTGGTGATGCTTATTTGGATTGATGTGACAAATTCAAGGTAACCTTTTGAACCGAAACACTTTGAATTAACGTCCAGGATGTCAAAAAAAGACACTGTTTCTTTTATATCTGACCCACACTAATGCGGTCTGAATAACCAAACCCCACAGACAGTCATCTAGACCCTTGCTTACCCGTGGAGGCTCCTCGTCTGGGCATGGCGGCGGGTGCAGTTGGGTACGAATGTGAGCGAGTGAGGGAGCAGACTCACTGAACGAGTGTGAGCGGAAGATGGAAGGTGAAGCAGATGAGCTGCTCTTTAAAGCGGCTACCTGGGACCACTGTGCCTTTCCGGAGATGAAGTGGTGCAAAGCGATGTAGCGGAGGTGGGGGGAGGAGATGGGAGTGCATATGGAAGCAAACAGAAGGGTGTGTAGGAAGTTGAACACAAAAGGAGTTATGCGATGATACAAACACACAACAAGCAAATAAAGCACAAGCTTTGACTTTTCTAACATAAAAGATGAGCACAAACCAGAAAGTGTTATGAACCAAATGGAATTTAACATAGTATCACATAGAATCCAGTGAAAATAATGCTTTCTAAATGATTACATCACATATGGACAAACAGTTACATCAGGACTGATGAAAAGACGATATAAGTGTTAATAAGCAAATGAAATGTATCAATGAAATAACCAAAACATCAAATGTAATTTTTCACCCACTTACCCTTTATTAGATTAAAAACTACAAGTAATCACCTGTAATTTAACAAAATTGGTGCATTAACAAAAAAATGGCCTGAAAAAAAATCCAGAACACACCACCTCACACATCACAATTTTTCTAATGAACGTTCATTCAGGCTCTGAGAACCGGTACCTAGAGTTTCAAACATGAAGCAAAAGAGAATGTAGTCAGTGTAGCGTCTAAACACTGGCAGAGTCCAGCCAGATCACAACAGCTGAAGAAAAGGAAAAAATGAGCGTATGTAACAGTGAGATCTGCCAGCTGTAAAAAGGATGTTAGAAAAGACAGCAAGCAAAGAGAAAGAGAGCGCACAAACCCCTGCATCGAGACTACAGTAAAACAAGCAGAGAGTATGAAGGAGAGACTGAGATTTTGTGTGAAGATGAAGCCTTTAGCAAAGGACTAGTCACAAATAGTTAGTAAGTTGGTAGCTCATGAGGTTAACATGGCCTACTAGTTGTATGTAATTGATTAGAAATGATAGATAAACATAAGTTACTCTGGAGAAACCTACAGGAAATCGCTTTTTCCTGTTTTACTAAGTGCACAGGGAGTGGGGAAAGTGGGTTGAAGAGCATTGCTTAGGAGCCCAACAGGGTCAACTTGCAAGTCCTGGAGATCAAACCCATGGATGAAATTTTCAGCATTTGTCAGAAGATATTACCCAGACAGACGATCATTTAACACATTAGTACAGCTGAACAGTAAAGGCCCATGGGTCAATGATTTTTCAATAACAATAGCTACCATTCCTTTTCTTTAAAAAAAAAAAAAAAGGAGAAAAAAAATACAATTCTAGAGCGCCTTGACACTGGATATTCAAAAACAGCTTTGGGATTTAACTCATTAATCGGCCACTTTTGAACAGGAAAAGTTGCTATGGCATCCAGCTATGGTTATGAGAAACTAGTCTTAATGCCAAACATGCAGTGGTATTCCAACTTCAAGAAAGAGGTGAGGATGAAGTATAGAAAAAAATCAGCATTGAAAAAAGATTACAGGGGAAGTGGTGCACATTAGAGAAAGGAAGACTAAAAAAAAGAAAGATCTAGAGCAGAGGTCGGGAACCTATGGCTCGCGAGCCAGGTGTGGCTCTTTTGATGATGGCATCCGGCTGGCAGATTTCGGCTTTTCTGATAAAACATAAAATATTATCACTTGTTTTAATCCAGCCATCGATTTCCCACTGCTCATGTCCTGTTCAGGGCTGCAGGAGCAATCGTCCTGTGAGGAATCAGACATTGCCCCTCCCCCTTGTTTAGTGTTGACGTCCTAGATTTGGTTGCCAGGGCGATGACGCATTATTTAAGGCCAGTGTGCTCGAATCGTTAAGGATAATTAACAATGACGAAGTGCTGTTGATAATGTTTGTTCTTGCCATTTGTCCCTTCGCTTCTGAGTAAACTCGTGTTTTGCCCCTTCGCTCCTGAGTAACCCAGTGTTTTGCCCCTTTGCTCCTGAGTAACCCCGTGTTTCACTCCTGAGTAACCCGTTTTTTGTCCCTTCGCTCCTGAGTAACCCCCTGTTTTGCCCCTTCACTCCTGAGTAACCCAGTGTTTTGCTCCTTTGCTCCTGAGTAACCCTGTGTTTCACTCCTGAGTAACCCGTTTTTTGTCCCTTCGCTCCTGAGTAACCCCCTGTTTTGCCCCTTTGCACCTGAGTAACCCCGTGTTTTGCCCCTTTGCTCCTGAGTAACCCCGTGTTTTGAGTTGGTTTAAGTTGGGTTTTAAGTTTCCCCGTGTTTTGGTTTCATGTTGTGCTCAATCTGGTAGGCAATAAATACGTGTTACCAGTAACATGGATCCGATCTCCTTTAATCCATTCCATATCCATTATTTTAATTGGATGATAATAGCCTACGTTGGCCATTGCTGTGTAAACAGGGAAACGCCCCCTTTTGAATCAGTCTAAAAATATATTATATGGCTCTCACAAATAAATTTCCAAATATTTGCTCTGAGTCAAAAAGGTTCCCGACCCCATGATTTAGAGAAAATTGTCCTCTGGTACATAACGCCAGTAAGGGGTTGATATGGGCAATCAGTAGACTGATATTCCTCCAGCTGGTTATTTGACCATTGCTTATTTTATTAAGTGATAAAATTAGTTTGTGGTAGGTATCTGATATTTAGGTCTACTTATGGTGAGAAGCTACCATTGTTACCTGAGGTTCCATGGGGCGGTGCATGGCAGGCTGGGCCGACTCTGAGGCGCTACCGTTTGAGTAGGTTTCAGCACGCGGCGGGACGGCAGGAGGTTGCTTCTGTGCCCCTGCTGCCTGTGGCGAGCCCTGGGCGTTCCTGCGGTGCCGCTCATCCACCTGCAGAACCATGAGCAACAGCACAATGTGAACCGTGAGCAGGAGAATTGCAACAACTCGACGTTAGTTATGAGCAGTTAGAGGTTCAGACGGAAAGCACTGGGTCAACGGCTAAGGAGTTGACTGTCTTGAGCGCAAGTTAGTGACAAGACGCAAGTTACAATTGTGTAAGTAACAAAAATGCTGTCATGTAAGAGACAATTACAACAAAGTGACACGAGTAGTGCACTGCGAGTGGAAACTGTTACAGCAGAAAAGCAACTATAACTTCCTCATCGACTCATACTAAATGTAATCGTGATCAGAAGTGGTAAAACTAACATCTAGAAATGGCAAAAAAAGTGCAAGTCTTTCTTCAGGCACTATGTCGAGTAAATTTGGGCTGTTCATAGCCAAAGTTTGTCTTTTCAGAGACAAAGTTTAAAAAGCGTTAAATCCTGGGTGCATTAGTGTTGGCTAGCAAGCGTGAGGTGGAAGTGCTGGTTAATACCCAGAGAGGCAGGGTTATCAGTCAGGTTATCAAGCAGAGACAGCGATTAGCAAACCAGATCATGGCAACGGGGTACGGAATCACCTCTCTGATTGGCTCAGGGTCAGAGGAAGGGCAATGGGTGTCTGAAATAAGGCTCTGATTGGCCTGGCTCTGGGGAGGAGGCACAGCCTGTGGGATCGAGCTTCTACGTGTTTGGACTTGAGTAGTCGGTGGATCTTTTTCTGAAGGCACTTGCTGAGGCTGAGGGATTTGTTTTTTGTCCTGTGCACCCGGCTGATACTGTGGAATCCTGCTCCTGTCCTGTACGGTCACCTGCGTGGGCACCTGTGGTAACGAAGGGGTTTTGGTCCTTTCAACAGCCAACTGCTGCAACTGCGGAATTCTGGACTTTTCTTGACTTGCCGGCATTTGGTTCTTGCTCTTGTCCTGGCCTAATTCTGCTGGTGACTTTCTGCTCTTTTCTGGCTGCTGCTGTTGGGAGAGTTTGCTCTTTTGAGCTGAGGATGACGGTTGTGTGGGGTTTCGACTTTTGTCTGCAGTTGGGGGCTGTGCTTGGGGCTGCTGTTGGAGATGTTTGACTTGTTGGAGTGAAAGAAGGTATGCCTGCTCCTGCTGTAACTGCCTTTGGAGTCGCTCGGCCTGTCTCTGTTCCTCCAGCTCCCTCCACTTAAACTCCTGACATACACAGTGCGCAAAAGTCACATGGATTAACGTGCTGCAAGTGTTTTCATATGACGTTCAGCCTTCTCTACCCAGTCGCAACCTTTTTCAAAACTCTAACAGATTCGCAAATACTAAATCTGATTGGCAATAAAAAACAGGGTGCACCATGGTATGGTGGCAAACTGTCTGTATAGGAAGATGCTGAAGAATTAAAACAAATATTCAATGTATGCTAAGTCTATTCCTTGATACAAACCGGAATGCTGGAAATTTCTTTAAAATTTACTTCTACACTTATAATGTAGAATCAATGACATCGCTTTGCCAACTTCCATTCTTTCATTCATCCACCCTTATTTCATCTTATTCCCTAATTTGGAGTCACTGCTGGAGACTATCCCAGTGCACATAGGACGAAAGGCAGGGGTAAATGTAGACAGAACAACCATACACACTCACACCAACACTAACTCCTAAGGGCAATTTTAGTCAACAATCCTAATGTACATGTTTTTGGACTGTGAGAGAAAACCGAAGTATATGGAAGAAAACCCCCGCAAGCGTGGGGAGAACATGCAGACTCAGCACAAATAAGACCCCTTGCCCGTCTGTATGAGGTGTCCGTTACACCAGCAAACACTTTTTTTTAACCAACTTGTTCAATACTATTTAAAAAGTATGTTAGACTGGAGGGAGATACAGTCATCCTACCATCAGATCTACAACCTTCTGAGAACCAGCCAAATCTTCACTAAGTGGTCTGAGAATTTTATGTTTTAGGGTAAATTTCGCTTTTCTTTTAATTAAATAAGGACCATTGCTTTTAGTGTGTTATAACCTCTTACTTGTCCGGTAATGATTTAGTTAGCTGTGCTATCTAGCTAGCTGTGTCCTATCCCAGCGTACATAGGGTGAGAGGCGGGGGTACACCCTGGACGGGTCGCCAGTCCATCTCAGGGCAACACAGACAAACAACCACACACACATTAACTTCTATGGACAATTTATAGAATCACCAATCGACCTTATCTGCATGTTTTAGACTGTGGGAAGAAACTGGAGTACCCGGAGGAAACCCACTCAAGCACAGGGAGAACATGCAAACTCCGCACAGAAAGATCCCCAAAATCAGAAAGATTCCAAAATTCTATTCCAAAATTGATTCTATTTCTCAAAGCTAATAATGCGCAGAAATTTTATTATATATAAAAATATACAATTTCTTTTGGTGATTAATTTTTAATAATTAAATATTTTTGGACCACAACATATACTTTAAACCCCTTACACACAATTCTATATAAAAGTTGTATATAAAAGAGAAACAGAGAGAGTAAAATGTGCCATATGCTTACCAGTAACATGGCCTGTTCATGCAGAAGCTGCTGCTGTAAAATTTCCAGATGTCTTTGCTCCTCTTCCAGCTGCCGCCTGATGTATTCCTGTTTAACGAGCACACAGCCACATGACCTGACAAACTCCTCAGATCATTAAAGAAAAAAAAAACATGAACTCAATCTTTTCTTCCTCTATTAACCTTCTAGTTAGAGTTGGATTTTCCTCAGGGGGGAATTGTTGTACTTTATCTAAATTGCATTAAACTGACATTAAATTCATGTTCATTGTTATTCCAGTCCCCCGCTCCGCTCCAAGAGAGCCGGATGCGGCACGCCGAGCTCCGTCTCGGCCCGATGTCTCCTGAGATGGACTGGCGACCCGTCCAGGGTGTACCCCCCCGCCTCTCGCCCTATGTGTGCTGGGATAGGCGCAGCAGACCCCCGTGACCCCGGATTCGGGAATAAGCGGGCAAGAAGATGAATGAATGAATGTTATTCCATCAGCCTTTAAAATTGATGACCATAAACACTGGTCCATAGTGGAAGGTCCTGCTAATTACATCTTTGGTTTCAAGGATTTTTTGAGAGCGAAACCGTATCCCAATTTCCGTTTAGGCGCCGACAAAAAAGTGCTATCACTGTGTTCAAATTTTGTACGAGTAAATGTTGTCATAACACCCAAGTAACCTTCATCACACAGAGACCTTTACCTGTTCACGGTCTGCTCTCCTCTTTTCCTCCTCGGCTCTCCGGCGCTCCTCCTCTTCTTTGCGCCTGCGTTCGATCTCCTCCAGACGTCTCTTCTCTTCCTGTTCGCGCCGTCGCTGCTCCCTCTCCTGCTGCCTCCTCATCTCTCTCTCACGTCGCTGTTGCTGTAAACGTCCAGCAGAGGGGAATAAAGTCAGAAACTAAAGGCATAGGAGTTTTGTACCAGGCACTCTACACAGGCTTGCTCTACCTCCTCAAGCCTCCTCCTTTGCTCCTTCTGCTGCTCGATACGTTTCTGTCGCTCAGCTAGCAGTTGGCGTTTGTACTCTTCCTGCTCGCGTAGCTGCTGTTCCTGTAGGAGCTGCTGTCGTCTCAGTGCCTCTGAACGTTCCTTGTTCTCCTGCTGCAGACGAATGAAGTCTCGCCGAAGGGTCGACTCACCCGGTACGTTGACTATGGAGCTGTAAGAGCAAATAGACTTACAGGAATCCTATTTTATGCAGGTAGCAGTGATGGCGCAAACAGTAAAGGCTCTGGGTTGTTAATCTAAGTATTATGGTTCAAGCTGGTTAAACCGATGTTTAATCCCATGAACCTTTTGATCTCCGTAGGTGATATTTTATGGCTGTTTCTGAACGCTGATCACAACTTTCGAAACTGGGCTTTCAGTACATAGTCACTGGCAGATTGTAGATTGGCTAATTGTTGTGTGAGCACGCGCATTAGGCATACCTTGGTTCTCCCTCCTGCTCTGGAGCTTCCTCCTCCTCCTCCTCACTGCCACTGTATTCATACTCAGTCTCATCTGGAATCCCAAAAAAAAAAAAGTATTACACAAACATTTTCACACACACTTGTGCACACACAGACAGACACACACCTTTCTCTCCCCTCTTCTTGCGTGTGCGATCGATGTGATCTTTGAGCTGGATGCGCACTTGTCTCTCGTTCGGCTGGTCTCGTATGAATGGGTGTTTCAGCAGCTGCTCTGTGGTTGGACGCTGGGTGTAGTTCTTCACCAGACAACTTTCGATGAAGTTAAAGAACTTCTTGGACCTTAAAAAAAACATGACACACTTTTAAAAAAAAGTGGAATGTTGCAAACCCATTAACAAAATCGTTATTAAAAAAAACAGTTGGTCCACAAGGCTTAAGGTGCCTATGTACATTTTGTTACAAACCACAAGATGGCTTGAAAACTCCAAATGTAGTGGGTCTGTATATCAGGTTTTTGTTTGCACTCAGATTCAATGTGCACGTAAATACCGCTAAACTCACCTGACCACCTACTAAAAGTTGTTTAATTTACATAACTTGCATTTTTTAATTTACTAAAGATTAGTTAATTATTTATTTTTCAAACATTTAAAGTGCTTATAATACATATAGCTAATACATTTTATAATACATTTACTATTAAGCACATTTTAATGAAATATTACAATATTTACATTTTATACAATATTTTTCTTCCCAACAGTGGACAATTTACATTGTGCCAGGGAGCCTTATACCATGCCTGTATGTGCCTGTTATAAAAATATATTGCTTAATTGACATTTGATATATCTTTGTAATCATACATTATTGGAATAATAAATTATCATTCCTGTATTTATGCCTCCTGTGTGTAATTTTCAAATCTCTGTCTCACAGCAATAAAAAACAAAAGTAAGTATGTTTGGCACTATATATTTGATCTTGTTTCTCTCTCCAATTACTTGTACTCACCATTTCTTGGACTTGAGCCGAGGTGGTGGGTTTCTGGGAATGAGGAAGAGAGCTCGCATCGGGTGCATGTCACACAGAGCTACAGAAAAACAACAGATCGAATCAATCTGGGGACGTCCTTTACGAGTTAACTTTTTAATTTCATTTTCAGCTCTTTATAGATCGTCAAACTGCCTAATGAACCTCTGCTTAAAGTCTCAGTGTCAGGGGGGCAAACAACGTACGTTTCCATTACTGCCAGTTTTAACAACCAACCAAATAAAAGTGTTGTGCGTTTCATTCATTCACACAGTTCTACAAGAGATGATCGGAAGATAGTGAAACATGGGAGGAAGTGAAAGAGAGGGCAAAAAGAGGAAGGATGGAGGGAGAGGGAATGTGAGAGGGAGTAAAAGAAAAAGAGGAGAGAGAGAGAGGGACATGGGAAAATAGGAAGATCCACAGACACTGGAAAGGATAAAGGAAAAAATAGAGATAGAGAGCAAGAGTGAGAGAAAGAAAAAAAAAGATATACTGCTATGGTGCTAATTGTACTTACGCGGTGCTCCTTCAGCCATCTCGATAGCTGTGATTCCACATGACCACAAATCACTCTGAATAAAATTACATAAAAATACAAAAATAGAAAACAAGTTAAAAATTTTTTTATTGAAGATGAAATAGTGGAAGAATGAAAATGCATGGAAACAAGTATCAGATGTGTATGTGTGTGTGTCTCACCCGGTAGTCATAGGTAGCATCTGGGTTTTCATCGCAGGCGATGACCTCGGGTGCCATCCAGTAGGGTGTGCCGATGAAGGTGTTCCTGCGGCCTACGGTGCGGTCCAGCTGAGCACTCACCCCAAAGTCCACTGGTACACACAAGTCATTTCCAAGAGAAACAAAGACAAAGTCAGTTTATTTTATTGATTTTTAATTATAATGTGCAAAAGTGATATTTTTGAATTATTACATTTAGGAAATATATACATATAAAATAACATTAAATTTAACATAAACAAAAATATTTCTTAAGTGCATTTACAGGGATCCTTCATTTGCATTTTCTTTATGGAGCTTGATTTATATACGTAGAAGAGTTTAAGTACTTTGGGTCAACGGTGCAAAGTAATGGAGAGTGCATTAGAGAAGTGAAGAAAAGAGTTCAGGCAGGGTGGAGCGGATGGAG
>JAOTRA010000036.1:1270524-1283891 GCA_026260255.1 Pseudolaguvia tuberculata | reverse complement strand
ATCTATCTATCTATCTATCTATCTATCTATCTATCTATCTATCTATCTATCTATCTATCTATCTATCTATCCATACATCCATCCAGGATAGATTTACTGATGGATGGGGTGCAACACAATAGAACAGATTTGGGGGCTTTAGTTCCAACAGGTCTAGAAGCACTGCTACTGAAACTCAATCCTAAATGTAACCTGGGGATTTTCTGGTGTCTGTGTTCTGTATGAACTGCAGCTGATTGAGGGAAGGACAGTCAGGAGTGCACTACTATAGTCCAGACTACATATCCTGACTGAAAACATTATTGACTACTGAAACCATTATCTGTCCCCAGAATCAGACTAAGAAAAAAAAAGATCTGTATTCACGCTGACAATTATCAGAGACCTTTGTTTCCAAATGTTTTCTTGTTTAACTGAGTAAGTTCAGCACATCCACCTGTTTTATTATTTTATTAATGTATTGGAGGAGGGAGTCCAAAAAAAAAGTTGGAGTGATTGTGGCGATAAGTATAAATAAATCCAAACATAGCTGTGAGGGACAATTTGGTTGTTTCTCATTATTAGACCCAGTGGAAACCTATACAGGTGGGGGAAAAGGATTGAGTCTTATGGGAAAAGACCCTACAAGGTGTGGCTCAAATAGTTTTGCTGCCGAATTGTTAAATCTGAAGACATACGTTTAAGACCCAACACCGTCTGTCCGATACTGTCTGGAAGAGACCCTTAACCATTCCTGCTCCAATGGGTATGTATCAGACCATGTGTGCCAAGCCCCATCTTCCTAACATGGGATATGTAAAGAAAGAATTTCTCTGTGCTGTAAAAAAAATGTTTATAAAGACTTTTTACAGTACAGATATTTAACTGTCCTATTGGAGGGTCAATAACTTGTAAGCAAAGACAACAGTGAAAAAATTGGGTTGAAACTGAACCAAAAAACTAGAACTTTAAAAATACTTCATTATTTTGTGTATTACTAAATATTGTATTAAATAACGAATGTTTTATTAAATTAAATTAAATGTACCTACTTAAATAGTTTGCATTTGAAGACGCAACCAACGGACATAGCTATAAAAACACAGACAGAGACACACAGAGACAGACACACAAAGAGATAGACAGACACACACACAGAGACAGACAGACACACACACAGACAGACAAACACACACACAGAGACAGACAAACACACACACACAGAGACAGACAAACACACACACACAGACACACACACACATAGACAGACAGACAGACAGACACACACACACAGACAGACACACAGACAGACACACACACACACACACAGACAGACAGACACACACACAGACACACACACACACAAACAGACACACACAGACAGACACACACAGAGAGAGACAGACACACACACACACACACACAGACACACACACACACACACAGACAGACACACACACACACAGAGACAGACACACACACACACAGACAGACACACATACAAACACAAGACAGACACACACAGAAAGACAGACAGACACAAAGAGAGAGACACACACAAAGAGAGACAGAGACACACACACAGACAGACACACAGACAGACACACACACACAGGTACAGGCAGACACACACACACACAGAGACACACACAAACAGAGACACACACAAACAGAGACACCCACAAACAGAGACACCCACAGAGACACAGACACACATACAGACAGAGACACCCACAGAGACACAGACACACATACAGACAGAGACACAGACACAGACAGACACACACAGACAGAAACACACACAAACACACACACACAGACAGACACACAGACAGACAGACACACGCAGACAGACAGACACACACAGACAGACAGACACATGTACAGACAAAAACACAGACAGACACACACACAGAGACACACACACAGACAGACACACACACACACAAAGACACACACAGAGAGACAGACACACACACACACAGACACACACAGACAGACACACACAGAGAGACAGACAGACATAAAGAGAGACAGACACACAGACAGACAGACAGACACACAGACAGACAGACAGACACACAGACAGACAGACACACACACACAGAGACACACACAAACAGACACACACAAACAGAGACATACACAAACAGAGACACACACAAACAGAGACACAGACACACACACAGACAGAGACACAGACACACACAGACAGACAGACACACACAGACAGAAACAGAGACATACACACACAGCCACAGAGACACACACACAGACACAGACATACACATGCACACAGACAGACACACACACAGACAGACACACACACAGACAGACACAGACAGACACACACACACACACACAGAGACACACACAAACAGAGACACATACAAACAGAGACACAGACACACACACAGACAGAGACTGAAACACACAAACACACAGACAAAGACACACACGTAAATCAGTCTCGTTCAGTTGAATTGAACACAAACATGTTGCCAGGTGATGTCCCAATGATTTTTTTTTCTCCAATGGAGTCTATTATGTTTTAGTTAACAGCCGCATTTAATGATTTCTATATTATTTAACAAACATCTAGGCAGAATTCAGGTCATTGAATTACTCAACGGTATGAAAAGTAGACTGACATTGTGATTCAGTTTTCTCTCTCTTTTACAATCTATCCGTCTATGCATCTCTCTGTCAGTAGAGCACCATATGACACTCCTGAGCTGCCAGTGACCCTTACTCCCTCTTCCTGGTGACCCGTCTCTGGTTGATGCTAGTCACATTATCATGGTGACTAGGGAAGCGTCCACTCTGCCATGACACTCCAGCTGTTTTGTGATAACTACAGTTGCTTACACACAGAATGTAACTGTATAATTCCTGCTATCTGTTTCACAGCCATATGAAGATAAGTCCTCTGTTGAGTCTGGTTCCTCTCAAGGTTTCTTCCTAAGATCACACCAGGGTAACAGTTTTTTTTAACACCTGGGGAAAGTCAGGGACCAACTGATTTCTATTTTACTTACATTTCAGAATGATTTTTGATTGTCTAAAGCTGCTTTTAGACAATGGGCACTGAACTGAATTGGTGCTGGACAGAGATGGAGGACGTCTCATGCAAAGTGGAATGCCAATATTATTAATGTCAAAACTAACCAGTCGAAGGTATCAGGCATGCTGGGTAAAAATAGTAACAAAAAAAAGCACAGATGGGAAAGTTTTGTCTTACCCAGTTTGACCTCTGCGTTCTCGGTCAGCAGCACGTTCTGCCCTTTTATATCTCTGTGAATGACGTGGTGGGCGTGTAGATGAGCCAGGCCCTTTAGACACACACAGACACACACACACACATTATAGTGATATTTCAAACATCTAGTCACAGTTTACAAACAATTTACAAACGTTTTAAAGAAAACACACAGTGTTGCACAGAATTTCGTTAACGGTTCTGTTAATGCTCCCATGTCTGGTCCGGTGCTGGAACTAGAACTGGGCGGCATTTTTCTTACTAGATAACAATCCTACGCAGGAGCACGATTTCTGTCTCTGAACCGGCCAAAAAGCTTGTTGGTCTCGAGTGGGACATAATGATAACAGGGGGTAAGCAGTCACCTCACAAGCATTCTTTTTCATTTCAGTTATGCCTCCCAAACAGCTCTGTGATGTCAGCCCTGCCTATTGATGTCACTGATTCCCACTCGATACTAGTGAATGTTGTAGGATTTTTCATCGGACAAGCGCAGCTTGATTCCTGATTGGACATTGGATCCAGAAGGAAGGCCTACAAAAGGCTAAACTGCCTCCATATGGACCGGACAATACTAACACCTAACATCAAATGCAACATGCAAGAGAAACCCTAAAAATACAGAAGCGCCTTGATTTCGGAGTTTAATCGGTTCCTTGAAGGCGCTCATATCTCAAATTACTTAGTCGAGACACTTGACAGTCAAAATACCCCTGTAAAAGAAAGGGAATAAATGAGCATGGTAAGCTACCCTGAGGATTTCTCTGGAGATGTATGCGATCCAGTCTTCTTTCAGCCAGTTTCCTTTAGTGTTCTTCACCAGGTCAGTGATAGAGCCAGCACCGCAGAACTCCATCACCAACTACACACACACAACAAACAGTATAACGATTACTCAGTAAATAATTTCAAATGTAGAGCTGGAAGAAGAAAAGAATAGTGAAGAGAATTAAGAAGATGAGAAGAAATAGTAGAAATGAGCAGAGAAATGGGGGAGTGGAGAAATGGAGAGGCAGAAGCTGGCTGACCCAGAGCTGGTCATCGTGTCCTGGTGGGCTCTTTTTAATGAAGGCTCCATAGTAAGTGGCGATATTGCGATGGTGAGAATATTTCTTCAGCATGTTAATCTCCAGCTTGATTTCTTCCTCTTCATCCTGCACACAAACGTCAGCGTCAGAAATGACAAAGCAATAAACAATAAAAACAGAAATTCACTGTTGTAATGGAGCAGAAAATTAGAAAAATTCGACAAGTTTCACAGTGATTCAGCATCTTTACAGGCCTCAGTCGATCCTGATAAGGTGTGTGTGTGTGTGTGTGTGTGTGTGTGTGTGTGTGTGTGTGTGTGTGTGTGTGTGTGAGAGAGAGAGAGAGAGAGAGAGAGAGAGAGGTAGGCATGGGAGATGAGATATAGCAATACAGTAAAGTGACATCATCCACTTTCATTTACTCTTACAGAGGACGATAAAGAACAAGAGATGGAAGTGGAGAGAGAGAGAGAGAGAGAGAGAGAGAGAGAAAAAGAGAGAGAGAGAGAGAGAGAGAGCGAGAAGGGTAAAAGAAGGAAGAGACATTAGCTCTTTCTATAATCCCACAGCACTTCTGTTGAACCTCTTTATGAACTGGAAAAATAAAAATATGTACAAACCTCTCAATTTTTAAAATTTTCTCTCAATCTTTCCTCTTATCCTCTATATTGCCCCCCCCATTTTATATGTCTGTCTCTCTCTCGCTCTCCAGGTCTCCCATGTTTTTCTCTCTCCCTGGCTTGCGCTCTCTCTCTCTCTCCCTCTCTCTCACTACATCTTGCTCTCTCTCTCCATCTCGCTCTCTCTCTTGCGCGCCATCTTGCTCTCTCTCCCTCTCTCTCACTACATCTTGCTCCATCTTGCTCTCTCTCTCTCTCTCGCTCCATCTTGCTCGCTCTCTCTCTCTCTCGCTCGCTCCATCTTGCTCTCTCTCTCTCTCGCTCCATCTTGCTCTCTCTCGCTCCATCTTGCTCTCTCTCACTCTCTCTCTCACTCCATCTTACTGTCTCCCTCTCTCTCGCTCCATCTTGCTCTCTCTCACTCCATCTTGCTCGTTCTCTTCTTTAGCCCCATTTTGCTCTCTCTCTCTCTCGCTCCATCTTGCTGTCTCCCTGTCTCTCTCGCTCCATCTTGCTCGCTCTCTCTATTGCTCCCCCCAATCTTGCGCTCAGCCTCGCTCTTGGCCCTCCTGTGCTAGCGCTGAGCTTCGCTCTCGGCCCTCCCATGCTTGCGCTCAGTCTTTCTGTCTCTCACTTCCCATCTCACTGTGTGGGTCAGGCACAGGCTGCACTAGTGGATCTCAAACACACACACGCACACACTACAGGTGCTATGTCTGCCACCTTACATCACACCTCACACCATCTCAGATGCCATTTGTTGAATTAAAAATCATCACGACCACCAACTTTAACTGAACTGCGATTACTGGGAAGTGAATTGTATTTAATGAACTGAACTGACTCCTGTGCACAGAAACACAGGACATCAAAGTTTTCTTTATGGTTACCTCTGTAACATCCATGACCTTGATGGCCGCCAGTTGTCCTGTTTTGACATGCCGACCCTGCACCAAGACAGAGGTAAAGGTTATATCAGGTTTTAAATGGGGTATAAACACATACATTGAATAGCTAGAAGAGAATATAAACCAATGGCAATAAATCAACAGCAGTTAAGTATAACAGGTACATTTATATAACAAGCAAGAGACCTGCATTAAAACTGAAACAAAAAGGAAGGATTAAAATTACAGCAGAATAATTTGGACAGTATATGAATAAACTAACTAACAGTAAACAGGTTGCCAGATTGGCCGGTGGTTTTAAATTCCTTTTGCAGATTTGGCAGGTTAGATTTGGCATTCATTCATTTATCTTCTATTTATCGCCTATCCCAGCACACATAGGGCGAGAGGCAGAGGGTACATCTCAGGGCAACACATAGACAAACAACTATTCACACACATTCTCTCCTACCGACAATTTAGAACCACCAGTCAACCTAATCTGCATGTTTTTGGACTGTGGGAGGAAACCGGAGTACCAGGAGGAAACCCACGCAACATTTACTAGGTTAATTATTTAACAAAACCCAAGTGTAAAGATTAACACCAGATTATTGTGTATTATTGTGGCTTGTTTTAATTTGATGAATGAACAAACAGTTTTGAGCTGAAAATCTAATTTATCTGAAAACGCAGTCACCAGCAGAGTAAAAAGGGCTATATACATAGGTTCGAAGAGACGAGACCATACCAAAGTTTCCAAAATACCATCCAAGACTTGCATTCAAGTCCGTACTTTAATAACCCACAACACGCATACCGGCGAGTCGCCTTAAATATTACGTCATCGCCCTGGAAACCTAGTTGCCAGGATGACGACGCTAAACATGGAAGTGGGGCTTCATCCGCTGACGCCGAACGAGGGGTGGAGCTTCGTCTGCTGATGCTGCGCGAGGGGCAATGAAGAAAGCTGCTAATAAAGTTGCATACAAGTACACAGTGGATGTTATTATATTTACAATATTAACAATGCACACACACACCCTTCCGGTCTGTGGTTGACCGGTTTGTGGTGATAAAAAGGTTGGGGACCACAGATTTAAGGCACTAATGGATAGTTCTGCTAATCAACTATTCGTACCTATACTCTCTACCTCCAATATTAGGGAATCAAACGTGTTAAGTGTTCTTCCTAGCTCTTTAAATTCTTCCTGTCCTGTTACCCAACAGAAACCCTCTGAAATGTAATACAACTTCACTTTATTTCACATTTATTCTGTTTATTTTTGGAAGAATTAAAGAAATATATGAAAAAAACTGCAAACTCAGGCTGATTCAACTTCTTGGTAATTACGCCTCAACAGAGTTGAACTAAAAACACCAGGGAGCGTGAGAAGACTTCCATCTAGCAGCTAGTTCACACAATCACCTCTGCTCGAAATAACTCAGTGGTGTTACCATAGACACGAACAACAGTGGAGAAGTACTAATTTACATGCTACCTAAAGTTACATATACCACATAAGCGGTTTTTATTATTACTGACTATTACTGTTATAAGTGTGCCGGACTGCAGGTAACTCAATGGTGAAGTTTCTGGCCTTTTGGACTGGAAATAATTCCCAGGACCATCACCCTGCCATTGCTGAACCTAAAAACAAGGTCTTTGAACCACAGCTGCTTATTTGCATAAATGCAAGTATTTTTCTGAACAATGGTGGCTTCTATGGTATAAGATGTAAAATGGTATAAATGTAAAAGGTTAATGTTTTAGCCTGCTGATTGGAAGGCTATTTGTTCAATTCTCAGGATCACAAGGCTGCCACTTGTGATCACTTGCATCATTACTTTAATGAATAAATTTAAGAAGCTAATAAGCATTCAGGTAAACTGTGTTACACTTGTAAACACATTTTAAATCTTAGTTGACATTCTGAGTCAGTGTGTATGTGTGTGTGTGTGTGTGTTTGTTGGGTTTCAAATATAACAGAATTTAGGTCTGCGTTCTCCCGGGGGTTGAGGAGTCTGCCTAGCTACCAGGATAATGCACAATGTTCCCCATCCAATGTCAGCCTGCAGTTTCAGTCAGCTGACACACGGAACACATCCAGGAAGAGGAGGAAAAAACTTAATAAACATGGATGCGTGTGTGTGTGCATAAGAGACTAAGATGAATTCATGTCTTGTGGAACTGTCATCCATCGACTTTAATTTTAGAACATGGGAATCTAACATATTGGCTACTAAAATGATTGAGAACTTTAAAATATATTTACTATATATTACCTGCTTATTCTCAGACTATTCACACATCCACTCTAGAATGTTGATAGGTTTCCTTACATGCCCTTTTTGCACTGAATCAAAACCTTGACATACCTACACGCCTTGTTTTTGGAGTGATTAATTAAATCATCTTTTGCAGCCCAAATGTGAGTTTATTGAAAATGTTCTTCTTTTATCTGGTTAGCCGGATGTCCTCATTACTGCTGCATAAAAGTGAAATGCCGGGCAGGCGCAGAGCTTGGTCTGGCGGCCTAAGATATAGAACAGGTCACATCAAGGCAAAGTGTAGCAAGAAACAGCAGAGTTGCTTTTATTCAGATTGTTTAGCGGTGGTAAAACGTATTTATTGCTTGGAAAGGTAATACAAAATATATACAACTTTGACAGTGTTCCAACACACCAGGTCCTTAATAAAAGACAGCACAAATGGTCAACTTTATTACAATTAAGCTCAATAGCCCATACACCAACCTTAGAACATTTGAAAGTCTTTTGTGGCGTATAATCATCCAGTAATAAAAGTGTTTGTTGAATTCTGTCCTTTTCATACACACACACACACACACACACACACACACACACGCGCGCGCAAACACAAAGTATAGTAAAGAACAGGGAACTCAAAACAAAAAATTTCTTAATTTAAAAATATTACCACACCTGGAAAAGATCAGCACCATGGTCAGCGACTAAGCTGCCAAAAGGTCTGTGCCAGCTGAAGTACTGGGCACAATCACACCCAACCGAAGGGCATGAAGCTCTTTAAACCTTGGAGGAAAAAGGGCCTTTTGCACAAGGTCCGTCAACCTCTCTATCCAAATTTCAACGTTTAGTATGCATACACCAAATTTCTCAATCAGCAAATGTGCTTCAGGCTAAAACGAATTGCTGGAGGATCCAGTTACCTAAAATTCACATAATGAGATGAAGTCACAGATTCATTCCACCATTAAAGCATGATGTAAGCAAAAACCTAGAGCGCTACATGTCACCCTTTTCAATCAATCAAATCACTCTCAACCAAACCACCTACAATCTATTAAAACCCTCAATCCGAAGATTTCTGAAGAAAAGTAACAATGAGGATTTAGTTAGAAAAGCAAATTAACCTTCATGACACTACATCCAAAAAAACATCCATGAACTTAAACAGACACTGTTGCTCGGAATAAGCCAATTAGCTGAGAGGTAGGTGCTACACTCATGGGCCAGGTTGACCAGTTGAGGTACCCATGAACCCACAATCACCAATCCAAGATGTAGATATATTATGGGTGGGACTCTATCCACGCACTTACTATTTGTAATTTCTTAACAGTCATGTTTCTGGAAGATGGCTATAACTGATATATGATATAGATAACTGACATGGCTCACTGAATCGGATTATAATCCATAAACCAAAAGACCACCACACCTTCAATGCTCAGCTGTGTGAATGTGTATAGAGCAAATGATGTTAATATTTTGTATAGATCATCCTTGAGAGTTGAAACAATATTTATGTAACATTCTACCAGGCTGCTAAATAAATATAAAGTCTAACAAATGTTTACTAAAACCAGATTTTCCAAAAAAAAAAAAAAAAAGAGATATAATATAGGACACATGATAGAGTATTTGATACTCATGAACTCCCAACTGGCGGAATGGTAAAGCATTCTGTTTATTAAGTGGAGATAAAAAATGGTAATGAATGCACCATTTAGGGGAGGGCAAATAGCTTCACAGATGCGTCATGCTACCCATCGCCACCATATGAGCAGAAGTTTAAAACAGACGGTCGAGTGGTCGGCTTTAAACATCTTAGATAAAGCTTCAATGAGATTTTCCAAGTAAGGGGCAAAGGATAGTGGTGAAGTATTGGCTATAGTGTAAACTGGGCAGACAATTTATGATGTCTATGCCATCTATGAGACCAGGCTAATTGGTGGAGCAACTCTGTATCTCATTTATACAACTCCATGATTGAAGGTTATTTAGTGGTCTAATAGTTAGTTTGGTTCACCACAGTCCAACGCCGTAACCAAGCTATCTTCTTTGTCCTTCGGCTGCTCCCGTTCGGGGTCGCCACAGCGGATCCATGATCTATACGGCTGGAAAATATGCGTCAATCATCTTTTGCAATATCAGACTGATTCCCCATATCCGACTGTAGGACCTCAGTTGCCCTAAAGTCAGTCTGTTCAACTGGTGAAATGAATCAAAAACAGACAACACAGGAAGACTTGTCCAAAGTTTTATGTTACATTTCTTGCTGTACTCAGCAACGGACTCACTTCAAAATTTTGCCATGATCCTATAGGGTCTTGATTTGACAATCATCGAAGGAAGTCAAACTGCAGGTAACTACCTGGAAAAACTTGACGGCAATGGCCGTGAATATGTCAAACCAGCAGTCAAAGGGAAAGGATTTCGGAGTAGGATTATAGGACTCTTTTAGGATTACAATTTATGTCCCAGACAAGTTTGTCCTCAGCGCAGTTTAAGCCCGGCTTAAATCCCTCCGATTCTTACAATCACTCAGTTTTCAACACAAACTATGAAATGCAAGTTTTCAATTTCACAGATTTCACAAGTTCCAAGCACAACCACAGTATTTTAACATGTCATAGGCATTTTATAAGCGTTTGATGGGCGAGTGAACACTGGAAGAAAAGTTTTTGCTTATAATAAAATAAGGTGAATGGTTTTAGGTGACGACTACATATGTGGAAGGATAACTTTCATTTACTCATTTTTCTCATTTTTCTCTCATTAAAACATGGACAATTTACACGTATACACATACATACACGTATCTGTCCATACATTAATCTGTCTAACTACCTATCCAGCTATTTATCCATCTCACAGATAAGTAATATTCTTCATTTCCTGATATCATATCAAATCAATCTTGATGAGGTTTTTTCAGCCTGGTGTCCTGGTGGATATCTTTTGTTCCTTACTATCTCACCACATTTTGATTTCTTTTTCCTGCCTGACTTCACCTTTTTTGAGTTCTATCTGTATTTCTGTGGGAAGTAGTAGCCTAGTGGTTAAGGTGTTGGATTAATAACAGAAAGACCGGTGTCTGAATCTTACCTCCACCAAGCAACCACTGTGGGTCCTTGAGCAAGACCATTAACCCACAATTTCTCAGATGTAAAAAGAGACCAAATGTAAGTCGCTCTGGATAAAGTGCGTCTGCCAAATGCCAAACTGTATTTCTCCACTACCACACCATCTCTTTCCCTTTACATCTCTTACAAAATCCTGAAAGAGTGATTATCCTGCATATGATATAAGGCTGTGTGTTGGTAAGGGCTTTAAGATAATATATATATATATATTACAATATATTACAATGCATCATATACACTATACTCTACTACCAAAAATCTGCAGTCATCTGACCATCAGGTGCATATCATCCATGCATTTTCTAAACCGTTTTTATCTGTTGTAGCATTAATGTTCTAGCATGACAATGACCCTGAGCACAAAGCTCCGGAGCTCCATATATCACATGCTGTGTTATTATGAGAGAGAAAAAACACTTTGCGAACACTGAACACTTGATGAAATGGATGACTGGACTGCACTCCAGACCTCCTTACTTGATCTTAGTGTCTGATCTCATTGTCTGACGTTTTAACAGAATATTAGATCTTAATCTAACTTCAAAACAGAGCGTAAATCCTAAAGAATGAATCTAATGATCCAATAATGGGTGGCCACAAATTTTTGCCAGTGTATCACAAAATATTGCTATACGATACATCTTTCAATACATTACGTAGCTAAAATAAGAAGGAATAATACCAGCGGCATCCCGATTCTTTCATCATGGTTATTTCTGAGACGACGGTCGTATGTAATAAGCATGGAGGAAGTAGTTTGATATTATTGTACATATGAATCAGTTTAAAATGTGTATCGATACTATAGGTCAGAGTACATACATCATGTAAACCCTTTTCACAAGTTCACTTTGACGCAATTTTTTTATTTCACAGCCCTATTACGACATGTACAATATGTAATTGTTTAGCTTTTCTACTTGTATATTCTTATAGAAGAAGAAACTGGGGAAGCATGAAAGAGTAATGGACGCCTCACAAAAAGAAGTTTGATTCCCGGGGCAGGGGTCTTTTCTGTCCGTGGATCTTCCTGTGCAGAGTTTGCATGTTCTCCCCTGCTTGCGTGGGTTTCCTTCAGGTACTCCAGTTTCTTTTCACAGTCCAAAAAACATGCAGATTAGGTTGATTGGTGATTCTAAATTGTCCATAGGAGTGAATGTGCGTGTGAATTGTTTGGTGAATTGGTTGTTTGTCTATGTGTTGCTCTGTCCAGGGTGTACCCCGCCTCTCGCCCTATGTGTGCTAGGATGGGCTCCAGCAGACCCCCGTGACCTTGAATTAGGGAATAAGCGGGTAAGATGATGAATGAATGATGAATTGTAGGTGATAGTCACTCTGTAAAACTTCAAGCTTAAGCATACACACACAGCTTCCAGACAGGATGTGATGACGACTGCTCGCTCTAACAGCACACGAGTAGAAGAGCATTAATGATTTGTTTCGCCTTCTTGCCCCACTCCAGTCATGTTGTGCAGGCAAAGAGCTGAATAAACCCATCACCAGTGTTTCATTGGTGCATCGGTGGCCAGTTCTGCAAAATGATATAGACGGCCAGTGCAGGGTAGGGCAGGGCATGGACCATCAGAACAGGACCAATGCAGCTGGATTTAATCCAGCGGTGCACCATCACATTGGGGGGGGGGGGGGGGGAAGGAAACTATCCTCAATGCTAGGATAAATGCAGCCCTTTTGAGATAACAGAGAATGAGGCCAGAGGCCCAGACCCACCTTGTATACTTGTCCATATGTGCCATTGCCCACCACTTCCACCAGCTCAAAAATCCCAGCGGGGTCCTGAAAAAAAAAACCCACACGAAACCCCCGGGTTTACACACACATACATACATACATCAAAATCACGAGGTCGGGGGGCAATAATATAAACCCTTTTTGCCATTAGTTTCATATGCTTTTTTCCTTTTTCAAACAAAGGATTCGTCAGTCCTGGGCGAGTCACATCAATAACACAACACACACACACACACACACACACACACACACACACACACACACACACACAAAGAATAATTTTACCAACACAACCTATGCGGATTAGCGAAGCCTTGTTATAACACATATATTTATAGTTATAACGTCATTTCGAAGCGATCACACACACACACACACACACACACACACACACACACACACACACACACACACACACACACACACACACACAC
>JAOTRA010000036.1:1234596-1249695 GCA_026260255.1 Pseudolaguvia tuberculata | reverse complement strand
CTCCTGCTTTGGCCAACAGTAGCCCAATTTCCACCGGTACCCTGTCGGCTAACAGTACATGTGGCGGTCGTTGTTAAACCGTTGTTTCTTATTTGTGATCCGCATATTTGATTTGGCACAGTTTTATGCTGGATACCCTTCCTAACGCAACCCTCCCCATTTATCCGAGCTTGGGACCGGCACTAAGAATGCACTGGCTTGTGAAACCCTAATGGCTGGATTCTAGTGGGAGCTGATAAAAATCATTAAGAATTGAACTGAAGGTGATTTCACAAATATAATATAGAAAGGCTTCAAATACTTCTAAATTATTAGTAAAAATACATAAAACTTATATATAAAAGAGAAGAGTAAATAAAATTAAAACGTACGCATTTTTTGTGGTTAATATGTCCAAAGTACAAAATCTTTGGACATATATACACTTTGGAAAATCCGCAACGAAATGAAGTTTTGGGTTGTAAACAAGCCAAGTTTAATTCAATTCAATTCAGTTTTATTTGTATAGCGCTTTTTAACTACAGTTTGTATAACTTTTTCTCAAAGCAGCTTTACAGAATTAATGATAAGTAGATGAATGATGAGTTTGTCCCTGATGAACAAGCCGAGGTGACAGTGGCAAGGAAAAACTCCCTAGAGTGGGATTAGGAAGAAACCTTGAGAGGAACCAGACTCAACAGGGAACCCATCCTCATTTGGGATGAACAGAAATTAATGTATATGTGTATGTGTAAGTGTGAGTGAAACAGTTCTGGTGGCTGGAAACGGGATGACGTCCAAAGTCATCGCGGGAATGTGATGACCAAGCCAATACAAAATGCTCTCGATTTAACGCGGGGGGCCGACACATACACATGTGAAAAATCTGGAAGACAGGGGACTTATATATGGCTATCATCATAAAAAAAAAATCATATCATGCCTGGTTTTAATGGAAAATTACAGGACTGCCACCAAACAGTAGGGCCTACGTCACAATTAATAAAGAGCCGGAAATAAGGGTAACTGCTTTGCTAAAGGAGGAGCCTGATTGGGTACATTTGAAAATAATGGGAATTTGGCAAAACTAGATTGGATAATTTAAAAATAATGGAAGTCCATTGGTCTAGAAGAGAGTGGGACTAAAGCTTCAAGAGTATAAAAGGGGATTGGTACAAAGAGTATAAAAGGATTTGCACAATCTTTTGGGAACTTGCATTGTTTGGAATGTTTGTTCTTTTAACTTGTGTCATTTAATGTTGGAAAAATTGCCTTTGGATCTTGTGAATAAATAAGTAAATAAATTGGAGTTTTTAATTTTCTCACCTTGGAATCAAGAATTTTTATTTTTTTAAGAAGTGTTTTATTTTCTTCCACAATTGAATTTGGATACAAGGCTTTTTGATCTATCTTCAGTCCCCCTACTGATGTGTCTGCTCAGAGGTGGGCTCTGAGTTCCGACAAACTCCACTGCCATCTCTCCTAAAAATCTCCATGCTTCTACTGGAATATCATCTTATCCAACCACCTTTGCACTCTTCATCTTCCTAATAGCTACTTTCACGTCCGCCTTACTAATCCTATCCACTTCTTGCTTCACCATCTCCACATCATCCAACTTTCTTCTCTCTCTCATTTTCTTCTTCGTCCTAACCTCCAAAGCCATGGTTCCAAACCACCATCTGATACGGTTTAGTTACACTATCCCCTGCTAGCACCTTACAGTCTCTTTCAGGTTACATCTCTTGTACAAAATATTGTCTGCTTGTGTTCAGCTTGTTCCACTCTTATATGTCAACCTATGCTTTTCCTTCTTCTTAAAATACATGTTAACATTCTTTAACATCCTTTTTATCTCCATCTTTTTATCAAAATCTACCACCATCTGCCCTTCCACATACCTCTCCTTAAGACCATATCTACCCATCACCTCCTCATTACCTCTGTTCCCTTTACTAACATGACAATTGAAGTCTGCTGCTATCACCGATATTTCATGCTTAGTGACACTCTCCACCACTCCATGTAACTCACTCCAGAATCTTTTCTTTTCCTCCATCTCACAACCATAATGTCCTCAACTTCCAGTCTTGTTCATCACCCTATCAGAAACACTCTTCACCTCCAACACACTCTCTAAATACTCTTTCATCAGAATTATACCTACATCATTTCTCTTTCCATCTACACCAGGGTTGGGAACCTATGGCTTGCGAGCCATGTGTGGATTTTTTGATGATTGCATCTGGCTCGCAGATTTCGGCTTTTCTGATAAAAGATAAAATATTATCACGTTTTAATCCATCCATCGATTTTCCACCGCTCATGTCCTGTGAGGAATCAGACATAGCCCCAACACTTGTTTAGCGTCATCGTCCTGGATTTGGTTGCCAGTGCGATGACGGTGTGTCGTTAAAGATAATTAACGATTACGAAGTGCTTGATAATGTCTGTTCTTGCTTGCTATTTGTCCCTTTGCTCCTGGGTAAACCCGTGTTTTGCCCTTTTGCTCCTGAGTAACCCCGTGTTTTGAGTTTGTTTAAGTTCGGTTTAAGTTTCCCCGTCTTACATTTTTGTGTTTTGGTTTCATTTTGTGTTCAGTCTGGAAGTCAATAAATACGTGTTACCTGCAACATGGATACGATCGTTAATCCATTACATGTCCATTATTTTAATTTGATAGCCTACGTTGTCCGTTGCTGGGTAAACAGGTAAACACACCCTTTTGAATCAGGCTAAAAATATATTATATGTGTAACGGTGAAGGCAACGAAGAGAGCCCCATCCATTTATGCAGTGAAGTTGTTTTATTTTGTGAGTTGGTGCAGATATATATACAGTGAGCGCACATAAAAAACAAAACACGAAGACACATTGACGAACACTAAACACGAGTTGACTAGAAAAAAACAAGAATATATACAAATCTATATACATAGGTTAGACGAAACGCGGCCATACCAAACTTTCCAAGATATCCAAAAACTTCAAATTATACTATCCACTCCAACCATTCAATAACCCACATCGCACGTACCGGTGTGTCACCTTAAACATTACGTCATCACCCTGGCAACCTAGTCGCCAGGACGACGCCGCTAAATATAGGGCAGAGCTTCGTCTACTGACATCACCGTAGAGCTTTGTCCGCCACCTTACCTACAATATGGCTCTCACTGAAATAAATTTACAAATATTTTGCTTTCATGGCTCTCTGATTTAAAAAGGTCTGTTCTACACCATGATAAAACAGATTACCACCAATGTTCCTGGCCTTACTCCCTTTACACCTGGTCTCCTGAACACACAACATATCCACCTTCTACACTTCCTAATGTCAGCTAACTCTCTCCCTTTACTAGTCATAGTACCAACATTTAAAGTACTCACCCTAATCTCCTCTCTCCTCCACTTCTCCTTCCCCTTCCGTCTCTGGAGACGTCTTCCTCCTCTCCTTTTCTTCCTTTGTCCAGTAGCCCAATTTCCACTGGTACTCTGTATTCTTTCTTTGGTAAGAAATTCTTATTTGTGATCCGCATATTTGTTTTGCCACGTTTTATGCTGTATGCCCTTCCTAACGCAACCCTCCCCATTAATCTGGGCTTGGGACCAACACTAAGAATGCACTGGTTTGTGCAACTATGTGACCCCAGATTCGGGAATAAGCGGGTAAGAAGATGAATGAATGAATGAACTTACAGTTCTTTCTAGGAAAACATGGGATGAAGTTCTACTTCCATAGCCGAGACCAGACCAACAACTGCATGGAGTAAGTTGCTTAAATGAGTATTAACGTATAAGGTGCGATGTGTGATTAGTATTCTGTCGAAAGTGAGAAGGAACTTTGCATGTGTGACATTCGTACACGTTACAAATATTCAATATTCTCAACTCCAGACATTAATCACATAGAAAATAGGTACAGGAAGCTAAAGGTTTGAGTTACCAAGCACATTAATGAGAGGATCGGCAAAGACGAACAATATCACTTCTGAGATGTACACAAACCTGGTGTACACCCAGTCATGTTTTGAGACAGGGTCTGGATGTTTTTGTTCTGTCTCTTGACAGAGAATAAACATACCATTACATTTATTTTATGGTATTTATTTTTGTTTTAAATATATTTTAAAGATGACACTAATGTAACTTAGTATCACCTATACCATGACTAATATACCATAATCACGACTAATAAACATATATTTTTTTTAAATATTCCCAAAAATTGTTTAGAGAAATAATTGTGAACCCTTTTGCTGTTTTATACAACCCTAAGTATTATGCAGTTTTTTTTATTGAAATCCAGCACCCATTAATTACGTCAGTGAAATGAATAACACTGTAAAGCATTGTTCAGTGTGTGGCAATGAAAATAAATAGGCATTCATTGTTTTGGGAGAGACTTTCGTTCAGATTGTTGGCGTGGTCCTTCTGTCTAGCTGTGGAATGAAGGAAACAAACAAAAGCTAACACAACAGCACAAGAACATAACTGGTGATGTTACAGAGTGCATTCAGCACAAGATGGACACATATATATATATGACCCTTTATTTGGTGTTACTGGTAAGGTAACAAAACTACTTAAATGTATTGTGTGTACAATGTTTATTGTATGACATAATTGTTAGTTTTTTTCTTAGCTGTGCTGTTATAAAAACATTTCAAACACATGCCACTGATATGTACAATTTTTTTCTTGCTCTAGCTAAAGATTATTGTGTTAAATATTTCTAAGCTATTATTTGATTGTTACAGATTGCTTGTTATCAAAGTCTTGCAGAATTTTAGTTTGAACTACTTTTGACACAATTGGTTGTTTAGTATCCTATTTCTGATTATTATTTTTTTTTTAGATCTTCTGGAAATCTCAAATAAAATTAAAAATATAATTTTTTTTATATTTATGTAAAAATTTTATTCAATCTTATAAATTTAGCATTAATAGCAAAATGCATGTTGTGCATCAGGTGACATTAAAAACAGAAGTATGAGTGCTGCCAGCATAGCTTTTGAGGAGAAGTTTGTCAGTGCAGACTCCAAAAGCTTGCACACTGCCACAATTTGGTTTGCACGGCTGTCAACCAAGAAGGAAGTGTCTTCTGAAGCTGACTCACAAAAAAGCCTGTAAACAGTTTCTTAAAGACAAGAGACAAATGTCCAAGAGCATTATTTATTGGAACCATTTCCTGGAACTAATATAAACTTGTTTTGGTCAGATGGTGTCCAGCTTGTGTGACACCCTGGTGAAAAATATCTCTTACCCAAAAGTTTGTTAAAGACAATTAGTACTTTCATGTTTCATAAACTTTAATCTAATCTTTATTGCAAATATGCAAACTTGCAGACAGAGAAGAAAGATTTAGTTTATATAAGACATGTACTTCCAGAGCTGCTACAGTAATTAAGAAAATAATGCATTTCAAACAAATTATAACTTGATCTCTTCTTTGCAAATACTCTCTAAGTCATTGAGGAGTCAGAGTCTACATCTCTTAGCTTGAATTTCAACATCACTTCCCACAAAGCTTCTATGAAATTATGGTTCTTGAGCAGTTTCTGGATGTGTTATTCTGTCTCGCACTATTAGAATAAACCCATTTAAATAATATACAGATACATTATTTACATTTCATATAAAAACATTAATGATAAAGATGAACATTTCTCTGAACATTTTTCTTTGCCTTTCAGGTTCAGCTGTTTTGACTTACCAAAGGATATAAAAACCAAAAAGACTATTTTAATTGTATAATTGATTTAAAAAATAATAATAATAATCCCATTTAACATTACACAGTGATGGAGACCATGGCACAAGAGCTTTTAGGCTTTATTCTAAGTCTTCTGGGCTTGGTTGGCACTCTGACATCTACAGTGCTACCTCACTGGCGCCAAACAGCTTATTTTAACACAAATTTTTTCACTGCTTCATACTATATAAAAGGTCTATGGATGGAGTGTGTTAGTCACACAGTTGGCATATATCAGTGTGAATTCCATCGATCAATGCTTTCTCTGCCCCTAAATCTACTAGCTGCCCGGATTTTAATGGTGCTGTCCTGCACCACTTCCATTTTGGCTGCTGTAGTTTCTTCTATGGGAATGAAATGTATCCGTTGCACTCACCAATCCCATGCCAAGGGCTTCATGGCTGTAATTGGAGGTTCAGGCTTTGTGCTTGCTGGCATTTTGTGTCTTATTACTACATCATGGACAACTTTTGATGTGATCAGAGATGCTTATGATTTATTTTCTACTGCTGGGATAAAATATGAGATTGGCTTAGCTACGTACATCTCTTTCTCATCAGCTATTTTCAGTATTTGTGGAGGGGTGATTTTATGTGTTTCATCGTGGGATGTAGGAAAGTACAGACAGGGGTGGGCAAGCTCGGTCATGGAGGGCCAGTGTACTACAGAGTTTAGCTCAAACTTGTCTTAACAGACTAACCTGCAAGTTTCAAGTGTACCTACAATGATCTTGATTAGTACGTTTAGGTTGTTTTGATTATGGTTGGAGCCAAACTCTGCAGGACACTGTCCTCAAACACCAAGATTGATTACCCTTAAAAATTAACATTCATCACCTTTTTTAATTCCACAGATATCATATATGATCGCTTTAGTTGTAGTATTGATAAATGTAGTACTAAATGTAGTAGTAAGTACAATAAAGCCTAAACTGATTAAACCTAAAGAACAGTAATTGGTTAAAAGTAGGCCTATTTATAATTAATAGCACCCAGTAATCCATATTGTATTAAAAATATATATATATATATATATATAAGAAAAGAATTGTATTGATAAATGTAAGTTGTAGTATTGTAAGTTAAGTCTTACAGTCTGATAGTGGCGGATATGAAGGCTCCATTACTCTCTGTCGAGTAGCTTGGTCGAATTTTGAATTAAAAGTAATCTACTTGCATGAGAATGTACATCTTTTCATTTATTATATGCTATTAAAAGTCTACATGGAGATTTAAAACTGTGTAAATTATTGCTCCTTTAGAATGTTAATCTATCAACTAAATTTAAATATATTAAAATTATATTCAATTTTTTTTTTTTAATATACCACTAAAGTAAACCATTTACTTTTTAGAGTTTAAAGCAAAACTATACAAATTATAAGCTCTTCCCTCCCAACCCAAATAATACATTCCTGCTGAATGTCTCTCTTCAAAATTGGACAGAAAGCTACAACCCAGGTTTCATGCCAAGTGTTGCTGGAATCCTCATTCCACTTATTTATATAATAGTCTGTGTGGTTGGTTTAAGGAGGAAATACCCTGGTTATCCACACTATATTACACTACTCTCAAAAATACATTCTGAATCTGGCCATTGCTTATGTGCTTTTTATGCTTGGTCTTCCATTTATGGCTGTCCAAAATGCTCTTCTGTCCTGACTGTTTGGCTCACTGATGTGCAGTCTGGTTATGACTGTGGATGCCATCAACCAGTTTGTCTGATGCCATCAACCTTTTGTCTGACCGTAATGAGTATCGACTACTACTTGGCAGTAGTGCATCCTCTTCTGTCCTCCAGGTGGCGCCAACCGCGAGTGGCCAAGGCAGTCAATACCACTCATGTTGTCCATATTGTCTCTATTAACTGATACAAAATGAATTCCAAAGTTTATCTAAAGCTAAAAGGGTCTTCAGTTGTTTTTAAGTAGATGTCCTTTTCAACTTTTTTGTTTGCATTTAAGCATTTTTTTATGCAAGTGATCTTATTTGCCTGTTTGCTTAATTATTTATGCAAATAATAATTATGTTTTGATGTCTCTCAGCAGTATGCCTTCTAATTTGTGTTAAATTTCTACTGTGAAATGAATGAAAGTCTGCATGGAGAAAGAACAATGTTATAATATAACTCAGAAGCTACACAGTGGGGGTGTCTGGAGCTAGGCCAATTTCATTCATTCATTCATTCATTCATTCAATCCTCTTCTTATCCACTTATTCATCTATTCGGGGTCACGGGGTTTGGTAAAACCTATCCCAATGCACATAGGGCAAGAGGCGGGGGTACATGCTGTACAGGCCACCAGTCCATCGCAGGGCGCACATAGACAAACAACCAGCCTGAGAACGCAATTTATAATCAGCAATCAACCTAATTTACATGAGTTTGGACTGTGGGTGGAAACCGTAACACCCAGAGGAAACCCACGCAAGTGTAGGGAGAACATGCAAACTCCCCACAGAAAGATCCCTGGCCTGAGAATTGAACCCAGGACCTTGTTAACTCTGCCACCTTCATCCCCTCCTCCTCCTGTCTTTTTGACAACGCACATGTCTCTAAACCATACAACATTGCTTGTCTCGCTACAGTTCTATAAACTTTCCCTTTCACTCTTGCAGAAACTCGTCTATCACAAATCACTCTTTCAACTCTTCTCCACCTTGCCTCCGAAACATCCTACATGCGTTGTTCCTCTTATAAACTCATTTCTAAACTTGTCCATCCTACTCACCCACAATGAAAATCTTAACATCTTTAACTCTGCCACCTTCATCTCCTCCTCCTGTCTTTTTGACAACGCCACTGTCTCTAAACCATACAACACTGCTGGTTTCACTACAGTCCTATAAACTTTCCCTTTCACTCTTGCCGAAACTGGTCTATCACAAATCACTCCTTCAACTCTTCTCCCCCTTGCCTGAACTCTTTTCTTCACTTCTCTTCACAACGCACTCTTGACTCCAGGTACTTAAACTCTTCCACCTTCACTACCACTTCTCCCTGCGACCTCACCACTCCTTTGCATTCCCTGTCATTCACACACATGTACTCTATCTTACTCCTACTGACTTTCATTCCCCTTCTCTCCAGTGCATATCCCACCTTCACCTTGAACCAGTAATAAGTACTAGACTTCCTCTTTCTCCAAATTCAGTAATCAAAGAAAATAATAAACTTAGAATAATAGAATAATATATAGGTACCAGCAGACCCCTGTCACCCAAAATTAGGGAAAAAGTGTGTAAGAAGATGAATAAAGGTGAGAAGAGCAAAACCACTTATTTATCAAATAAAACAATTTATTGGTGTAAGAAACTATTCACAGGATCCACAGAAAGCAATCTTTTCAACAATAAACGACACAAAGGATAAAAGAATCTCCACGCTCAAAAACCCCAAAAGCAGTGTGCAATTTCTATGAAAATTCTGTGCCTTTTATACCCTAGAACTTTTAGTCCCACCCTTTTCTAAACTAATGAATTTCCCTTATTTTCAAATTTATCCATTCAGGTTCCACCTATTTCGATTTGTAGTTACCATTATTTCTATGATGATGGAGTGTTCGTGGACTGTGCGATTGATCTGCTCCTGAACACAATACCACTAAAAGTCAATACCCACTGTCTCAGCCAGAATTAAAAGCGCTAAAAGGTTACATCGCTGAGGCACTTCAAAACAGGCACATACGACACTCAACTTCACCAGCTTTGGAATTCTTTTTTGTTGGACTGAGGCTGTGTATCGACTATCAAGGGTTAAACAAGGTTACGGTGAAGTTCCGCGACTCACTACCTCTAGTAATGGCCACCCTGAAGCAATTAAAACTGGTTGACCTTAGGAGCGCTTATAACCTGATCCGTATAAGTAAAGGCAATGAATGGAAGACTGCCTTCATCACCCACAAAGGGCATACATAGTGATGCCCTATAGGCTCTGCAATGCCTCAACAGTTTTACAATCTTTATTAATGAGCTTTTTTGCTGATTAACCACCATATATTGATGATCTCTTGATTTACTCACAGGACAAGGACCAGCTTAACGTACATGTGCGCACTGTGCTAGAACACCTCTTACAGAACAACCTTTTCATGAAAGGTGAGAAATGTGAGTTCCACCAAACTCAGGTACAGTTTCTGGGATATGTGGTGAGTCCACAGGGGTGTAGATGGAGGGTAGTCGCGTCTAAACGGTTAAAGACTACATCGTTTCCTTTGCAAATTTCTACCGTTGTTTTATCAGGAACTACAGCATCACAGCAGCTCCACTTACATCTTTCTTGAAAGGAAACTCAGGTAAAGTGGACAGATACAGCCGATAGGGCTTTCAACATGTTAAAATCAAAATTCACTACTGCCCCCATGTTATGTCACCCTGAACCCACATAGCCTTTCCTGGTGGAAGTTTAGAACCCTCTAAACTTCACCCCTGTTTACTTTTCCATTAAGCACAACCCTGCTGAGCAATGCATAGTATCCAATGATTCAGGGAATCTGGAACAATCTCTGTGCATAAGGGTCAAGGCCAGAAGACCATACTAAATGCCTGTGATCTTCCAGCCCTTAGACGGCACTGCATCACATACATGAATGCTACGCTAATGAAAATCACAACATGGGCTCAGGAATACTTCCAGAAAACATTCTCCGTGAACAGAATCCAACATGCCATTCGCCTTTGCTGGTTAAATCTCTATAGGCCATATCTACATCTACAGCATTTGGCAGGCACTCTTATCCAGAGTACATTTGATCTGTTTCGTTCAACTGAGCAATTGTGGGTTAAGGGCCTTGCCCAAGGGCTCATAGTTGTTACTTGGTGAAGGTCTTTCTGGTATCAATCCAACTAAGCCAACACTTCATATCTAAACATGATCCAGAAGTGCAGGTGTTATCTCTGGGCCAAAGCATATTTAAAATGGACTGTGGCAAAGTGGAAAACTGTTCTATGATCAGTTCTGTAGCCACCTCTTTAGTATCATTTTGACGAGAAGTTGATGTTTGGACTCATCGTCAGAATAGATCAGGATGTTATTTATTTAACTACAAACTTTGATTAAATTAATGACTGAAAGACAGCAGGAACATTGCACAGGCCATATGGCAAAACCTGGTTTTCGTAGTGTTCCTTGAAGGCACTCATCCCTGCTACGAATCAAACCCCTGTATGCACTACGCAGATCTAACTTAGAAAAAATGCAAGCATCGCGCAACTTCTCAAGGGCTGCAGGTACAATGTTATTTCACAGTTAGTTCATTTAGGCCCCTGTAGTCGATGCTTACTCACAAACTACCATTTTCTTTCTAAAAGAAAAAAAAGCTTGCCAACCGTGAGTGAGGTAGAAGGCCGTATATGCCCGAGACTGAGTGCCTCCTTGATGTATTTATCTAAAGCCTCCATCTCAGTTGGAGATAAGGGGTAGATATGACTCTTAGGGGGAACCATGTTGGCTAGAAGTTCTATGCTGCAATCAATCTCTATGTGGCGTTAACTCAGCAGCCTTCTCTTTACTAAAATCTTCAACCAGGTTGCGATACATTGTGGGTACATTTTCAGGACAAATTATAACATTTAAACAAGGCGTGGGCTTAGAGACCAAATCAGACCACATTAATATCCTTCCTTCCTTCCTTCCTTCCATGATATGACAGGATCGGGAATGATAAGCCACGGAAAAAATTTTCTTGCAGTGAACATAGTCAATTTCCAGCGTTAACAAAGCTGTTCTTCTAGAAATTGCTTGCCCAATGTGGTGCCAATCTATAGCGGTGATGTGCAGGGCTGGGATACATGGTGGACACACAAAGTTTTTGCACAGGACACATTAATAAGTTCAGACATACCGCCACTGTGAGACATGTATCAGACTGTGCTGTGTTAATATCAGCACTTACTTTGCTGCGAGGAAGCCGAGGATTAATTGGTTTGTTGAAGCAGGGATGTCCCGGTTCCTGGGAGGGGGAGCAGTCTACGTTACGCTGTCTCATCCGGCAGCTTGTAGGTGACCACCGGCATGGGTTCCGGGTTTGGGAACCTGATCTTTCATTCAGAAATGAGGCTGGTTTGCAAACATCCTTCCAGTTATATTGTGAGATCACCCACTCAGTTTAATTCTTGAATCACCTATTTTATTTTCTTTAAGTATTATTCTCCTTTCAGTTTTATTGAAAACACATTTATGCTGCTAATTTACTGTCATCTAATTAGACAATAATTTGTCATTTGACTAAAATTATATAAAAGGTATGACTTCAATAATAGTTTATTTTCACACAATGCTTCATTTAATAATTTGAAATGTACTTTATTTATTACTTGTAAGAAGAGCCTGACAGAGAAATGCAGCTTGGTACATAGTGTACATGCATGTGTACAGAGTATGGACATTATAAATAAATGTATATTAATTAATACAGGGAAATGATATAAATATGACCAAGCTTACAGTTTACATTTAAGTGCTTAATTATTTTTCAGTTATCTTTCAAAGGTCAAATATGTCTATGTTTGTGTAATTGTCTAAGTCTGTGGGCAGACAGACTTGTGTGTGTTGATGTTATAGTTGATTAGCAGCCATGACCCACTTCTTTCTGCATACCGGCCTCTTCGGTGCGTAGGGGAAAGGTATCAATGATTGTAAGGATCTCTGCTGCTGTGGCTGGGTATGTGTATTCCTTTTTTTTTACTCCTTGTTTGTCTAGCAGAATCAGATTAAATGAATTCTGAGACAGCTGCAGCAGCATTCTGTTTAGAAAAACACACATGGATTTTGAACAATTTTAGGACAAGAAACCTTTATGATTAACTATAAAGTGTAAGGATCAGAAAAAGTTTTTGGGAGTTGAATTAAAATGCACAAAGAAATAAGACCTGATAATAGGTTGGAGAATAAAATTTGGCTCTACATGGAACATTCATTCATTCATCTTCTTACCCGCTTAGTCCCGAATCCGGGGTCACGGGGGTCTGCTGCGCCTATCCCAGCACACATAGGGCGAAAGGCAGAGGCTACACCCTGGACGGGTCACCAGTCCATCACATAGACAAACAACCATTCACACACACATTCACTCCTATGGACAATTTACAATCACCAATCCACCTAATCTGCTGTGGGAGTATGGACTGTGGGAGGAAACCCACGCAAGCGCAGGAAGAACATGCAAACTCCGCACAGAAAGATCCCAGGCGGGATTCGAACTCAGGACCTTCTTGTTGTGAGGCGACTGTGCTATCCACTACGCCACCACGTCGCCGCATGTATGTGGAAAAGACTTTATTACAAATATTGTGTCTCTCCATTATGAACACAACCAATCTGAAAGGAACACTTTCGCAAGGAAATAAGTACCTGTACCTGAGCTGTAGAGCTAATCCTGGAGGGATGATGTGATATCTAATGCGGCCTATTAGTGCGGGAAACCTTCCCACTAGTTCAATCACAGTAACATGTCTTAATTCAAAGCCACACTGTGCTTGCTGAAACACAAATATTCACACAAAGCAAATCATGTATATTAAAAGGTATGTTTCAGAAATCCATCCAGAAGTCACATCACATACATGGTGTGAGAAAAATGGATTACCTGTAAATTAGTCATTTGAAATCTGTAGTAATGGTTGGCTGCTGTGGGGGTGGAAATTATTAACAGACGACGTTTCTCGTAAAACTGGTCAAGGAGTTGAGCAGCAGATCCTACTCCAACATTAATCTTCATGGCTGGAAATAATAGGAGCAATAACTAAACAGTAAACAATGCATTTTTTTCTTTCTGCAAACTATCTTTAATTATTAAAACGATAGTTGTTAACAAGACAGCTGTAATGATTCCAGCCATCAGTGTAGTACTAGCATCATCGGTAGTACTTCCTCTAGCACGTCCTAACTATATAAGATAGCACCACAGACTTATTGCAACGTATTGTTTGCTCAGTCAACAGACCGAGCATTTATTTTCATGTTCACAGTGTTCTAGATCTATGCAATGTTTTCTTTCTCATTTCTGTCTCCCTGGTTCTCTAGTGCTTATTTTGTACTCATCTCTGTAGTTTAATTATGTTTGTGTACTGCACAGAATTTTTTAATAAACCCTTTTACAAAATGGATCCCTCTCTGAGTTTCACAGACTAAATCACCGTCTCAGGATCCAGCATGATTGGCTCATTTACAAAACACTTTGAATCATCATGCTTAGGCACTTCAAACCTATCAGACTGACTTCACTACAAATGGCAAAATAACAGCAACCTCAGCCTCCATGGCTTTTATTGTTTTATTGAGCATTGCAACGGGTTTCCTACACCAATGACAATTTTATTCTTTCCCTCTTTCCTTCTGCTTTTGATTTCTGGGAAAGCTCTTATTAGGCTATTTGAAATACAGATGCACAGATTAAATTTTCAGTGGATTACTTCATGCCTAAGCTTCGACATTCCCAGCTAGCTGCTCAGATTACACTATTTTATGAGATACAGTTTCATACTCTGCCTGCTCATATTGGATAGAATGAGGTAGTCCAAAGATAAAACAGGGCATGAAGAAGTGTCTTAAGGGAAACTGTCCAGGAGGAACCTGATGATTCGAGCACATTTTCCTAATATGTGACGATGGCTGTATTTAAAGCAATGTATGCAATGTATTTAAAGTCTGAAAAGTCATCCCGATGTAAGAGATTTTCAGTAAAGCTAAAGCGTCTCAGCTACCCCTTCATAGACCATTGGATTGCGCCAATGATTTGTTGAACACTGTTCCTTACAAGAGTCAAGTTTAGAGAAAACCAAGCAATGGAAATGTACATTAATGAGGCTCTAGTCTCAGGCTTTTTCTTTGTGGAAAAAAAGATGACAGCCTACATCTCGGTCTCCTGTATTGATTACCATGTTCTAAACACAATCACAGTGAAATCTTGCTACCCCTTCCACTAGTGCTCACTGTCCTAAAACAGTTAACATGAGTATTTTTACACCTTGAAATTTATCATCTTACAACAAAAAACTAAAATGTATTATATTGAGATATATGTAATAGACCAGGAATCGGCAACCCGCGGCTCCAGAGTAGCATTCGGCTCTTTCACCCTTATACTGCGGCTCAGAGTGGCTTGGGAAAATTTAAAAAAGGAAGTATTTAATTGAAGTGCATTTTATTTGTGGTAGATCTTTTTTTATTATTTTAGTTATAAATTGGAAGATTGTGATTGATTGTGAAATATCTCATCTCATCTCTCTCATCTCATTTTCTAAACCGCTAATCCGGGACCGGGTAGCGGGGGCAGCAGTCCAAGCAGGAATGCCCAGACATCCCTCTCCCCAGACACTTCCTCCAGCTCTTCTGGGAGAACACCGAGGCGTTCCCATGCCAGCCGA
>JAOTRA010000036.1:1198451-1229854 GCA_026260255.1 Pseudolaguvia tuberculata | reverse complement strand
GATCTATAATAATAATAATAATAATAATAATAATAATAATAATAATAATAATCATTTACATGAACTTGAACGTGTCCTTGTCATCCAATCATAAGGCTGTTCTCATTGACGTCACATCTCGCGATACCTTCCCTCTGTAACGGCTCTCTCGTTCAACGTTTCAAGTAAATGTGAAACTGAATGTTCATTTCTGAGAGAAAAGCCGCTGGAGGTTGCGTTTAGCTGAATTTTGGGACACTGTGGCAGTTCTGTCGCAGCCATGAGGCGAAGTAAAGCGGACGTCGAACGCTACATTTCTTCAGTTGAATGTCTCTCTCCTTCTCAAAAAGAGGTACGCCATACCGGGTTCAAAATGTAGGAGCTAGTAAGCTAAGTATTTAGCACGCGTAGGCCGCTGCGTGGGTTAATGTGACCGGCAGATAAGCACCGAGCTGATAAACACATGAACGGCATCGGGACAGGAGAACCGGTTAACCTTCACCACAGTAATGAATACAGTAGTAGCTACTTCGGCTTGTTAACACTGATTGGTAAAAAAAAAAAAAAACGCGGTAAATGAGTGTATGTGTGTTTACGGCACGTGTTTTTTCAGTTCGTAGTGTTTTTATAAATTCAGGGATTAATAATATCAAAAACGGGGTAATTAACAGAAAGTAAAGCCCCGTCTAAGATATTTGCCTCTGTAACCGGTCTGTCTTATTGCATACAGAGAAGCAACAGACATTATTGTACATTTTTCCATTATATTATGTTATTGTACATTAGATATTATACTGTAGTTGTACTTTATATATTATCACACATTATATATTATAGTATAATTATTATTCTAGATTAGCATATTATAGTATAGTTTTGTACATTGTTATAGTATAGCATTATAGTACATTATATATCGTAGTAAAATTATTATATTATAGTATTCTACATTGTTATAGTGTATTATTGTACATTATATAATATGGTATAATAGTTTTGTACATTATTATATTATATATTATTGTACCTTATATTATAGTATAAATATTATTGTATGTTATAAATTATTATTTTACCTCATTATATTATAGTAGAATATAATTATATCTTATTATATAATATAGTATAATATTATTGTACATCATTACCACTACTAATGTTAAAACGCTTTTATTATCTGGGATATTGAAACTTCTTGCTACGCTTTTACTTTCAATTCTGGATCTACACAAAAAGGGAACGGCTGTCATGAATTTGCAAATGATTCTCTGGATTGGTTGCACACCCATTTTTTCCAACGTCCAATTATTCTGACATTTACATTTCTAGCAATTGGCAGGGCCTTTTGTTCAGACTGACTTGGATTCTTCTCATTTTGCAGTTGAGTGTTTAGGGATATCCTCAGTAGCTCAGAAATGGTCACTTGTTGATACTGGGCTTTAAACCCATGATCTTCTGATCAGCACTTTAAATACTGAACAGGACTGAATAGACACATTATCATTATTCAAAATTGTACCATTCTTTTGTTCTGAAGTCTGTTTTTCATCCTTTTGGCAGAAACCAACAAAGGGATTTTTGTTTGCGAAATTATATTTTGAAGCTAAGGAGTATGAACTTGCTAAAAGGTAAAATGAATGTTTAAAGAAATTGTGAATAAAAATTTTTCTGTCAAGATGATGTATTAGTTTCGTGTGTTTTTATGTGTATATACATTTTATAGACATGTTTCAGCGTATTTGACAGTTCAGATCAGAGATCACAAAGCACACCGGTTCCTTGGTCAACTTTATGAACTGGAAGGTGAAATTGAAAAGGCTGTTGGATGTTACAAGGTATTTACATTATAAATCAGTCCAATCTTGAATACTCCATTTAGTTAGTTTGTACTTCCTGGTTTAAAAAAATGTTCTATACACAATGATTTTGAGGAATCGATATCAGTAATAAAATCCTATATTCTGAATTCTCTCTTCAGCGCTCAGTGGATCTGAACCCAGCTCAGCGTGAACTGGTCTTGAAGATTGCTGAGCTGTTGTGCAGTAAACGGGACTTTGATGGTAGAGCTGAATTATGGGTGGAAAGAGCGTCCAAGCTTTTGCCTGGTCATCCTGCAGTCTTTGACCTAAAGGTTTGTGCACTATAGTAATGTCATGTTTCACACTTCTCTTGCATTACTATCACATTTAATCACGTGTACATTGATTGACTTTTAAATTTATTGTAAAGCAGGTTAATGTAGCAATAATGGAGGACATGCCATCCTGTATAATATACTTTCACAGAGAGTATGTTACACAATGAATTATATCAAGTAGAGCCTCATTAACAAAACTTTCAAAAAAAAAAAAAGGTTTTTTTTGGAAAGTTTGTGGGTGTTGGTTAATATCTTGTGTTTTATAAGACCATAAGAATACTTTTTACATTTTAGACACATGAGTCAAAGATGTCTTTTTATTGTTTTGGTTTTTTTTTTAATTAATAATAAAATGTATTACACTTAAGTAAATGCACCTCATTTCTAAAAGTATGCTGCAAAAAAAAAGCTTAGCATGTGGCTACCCAAAACACTGAGTCTGTCAGTGAATCAAAGAATATTTTTCCAATGATATTTTGGGTCTGCGTGTCAAGTTGGGATCTTGACCTGGGACAAGTAATTATACTTGGAAATTTCAAACCGTCATAAAAGGTGTACATTGTACAAGGCATACAAATTACCATAAGTACAACGGGTACGGGAAAGTATTCAGACCTTAATTTTTTTCAATCTTTTTATATTGCAACCATTTGCTAAATCATTTAAAAGCATTTTCCCCCTCATTGCTATATTTTGTTCTCTTTCTTTTTAATATATCAGAAAAAATGTCAACAATGTGTTTTTCTGTCAATATAAGGTGCAGCGTTAGCAAATGGCTGCAATATAACTGACAAATTTAAGGGGGTCTGAATACTTTCTGGGCCAACTGTATATGAAAATTTATTTAAAGCATAAATTTCTTTTTGTCAATGTTTTTCTTTCTTATGTTCAGTCAGTGTTTACTTTCCTTTTTGTGTCTAGGAGAAACTGCTAACTGCAAAAGGGCAGCAAGGTTGGAATCAGCTCTACGACCTGCTGCAGTCTGAGCTCCAGCTCCGGCCTTCCGATGTCCATGTGAACCACAGACTGGTGCAGCTGTACTGCTTGGATGGGCGTTTGGAGGAAGCAGCTAAGCACTGCCTGGTGGTGGAAAGTACTGGTGTCTTAAGACACAGCCTAGAATGGTACACAACTGTTGTCCACACTCTTCAGGTTGGTAAAGTCTTTTTTGGCATGAAGCATTCTTAAAATGCTTACACTAGATACTGCACACTTGTAGCACTTCAGTAAATAATATATTTGAGTTATCAATGCTTTACAGGAATATGTGGCACAACCGAATGTGTCTTCGAATGAGAAGATCTATCGCACATACCAGAAGGAGCTCTTGTTGGCTCACAGTAATCTAATGAGACTTGCACTTTCTGGAAAAAGTTGCATGGAAAATGTGAAGACACTTCAGACGTAAGTAATTTAAAAAATTGTTCTGTTCTGTGTAGTTACTATAAAACAAGTAAATGTCAACCGGCCTCTTTAAAACATCAATTATCTCATGTCATTTCAGTTTTGACCATGCAATACAGTCGTTGAAGCAAACCGCATGCAAAGCTGCAGACGAGCTTCTGGAGGTGTTTAAGGAAATGAGAGCTCATCTGTATCTCTATGCTGGGACCCTGCTGCTGAAGATGGCTGTGGAAAAAGAACAACATTGGAGAGCTGTTGTCCATTTAGCTGCCTTTTGTTACCTAATGGCGTATCAGGTAAAACTGAAAAACTGTGATTTGACACATTTGTTGTAAATTATATATGCATAGATCTTTGGTCCACAGTGTCCGTAAGACATGGGAAACCAAATAAGCGTAAACTTAAAGCTAATGTTGTGTTAAGCCTAGCTTAAACTGTGTCATTTTCAATAGATTATTGCTTGTCAGGCTGTTCTATGATCCTTTGTCACGCTGTAGAATCTTGATTGTCGAAATGGGACACCAATAAGAAAACTCACTCCACAGACTCTAAATAGCAATGACAACTAACAAACAGCACCTCATACAAACACTACTTTTCTTGCTGTTCTACCCACCAGATACCATATATCCTGTGTGTGTGTGTATATATATGTATATATGTATGGAGTTTCTACACTTTTTTATCAGGTTCGATGTTTCTTTTAGCTGTTGGTTTGATCAGTCACATTCTGTCAATGCCATAATAACTGGGAAAAATTCCTTAGCGTAGGGTAATAAGAATGTTGGTTGAAAATTGTACATTAACAAATTGCACTGTGTACGCCTGGCTTTGAACAATGATGGGCATAATTAGAATCATACTTTATACATTTTGCAGTATGTCAATTTTTTTGTTTAATAGATGGTGTTTTACTTGGTCAAGTTTAAACAAATGTCTATGCTCCCTTATCAGGTTCCGAGACCAAAGACAAAGCCTGAGAAAGGGGAACGTGTGCCTGTGAAACCTGTCGAGTCGTTGGCTTGTTATCGTCAAAGCCAAGCAGGCCACATGCTGCTGAATCTAAGCCAGAATATGGAGCCATTTTTAAAGGAAGTGGTGGAGGTGTTTGGAAACAGAAGTGGGCAAGACACCCTTTTTGAGACGCTGTTTGGTACAGAGGCTCTTGTGGTTATTTCATTCATAGGCAATGACAACATCTCCGACATTAACCTGCGACCACCAGACATACAAGAGCTGGCTAAGTGGGACTTGGGTATGCTGCAAACACAATTAACACAGGACTGCTCATAAATTGTCTGATAACCAACATCACTATCAGCTAAATGTCATAAATGTCACCTACCCTAATTAACATTAACATGCAATGTCTATATCTACTGTTGCAGATATATAAAAATAGTTGTATTTTTAAATCATTACAGCTACAGTTGTGATTTTAAGATGTTTGGCATCTTCAGACAAAATATTAAAACTGTCCTTCAGCATAATTTATTATTTTCTATGATGTTATTAGGTTCCATCTCGTACTATGGAGATTTACAGCATCTTACTTGGTTGGGATTGCAATGGTCAATGATGGGCCAAAGACCCGCATTGAAAGACTGGCTCAAGTACCTCTATCCTCGTCTAACTCTGGAGACATCTAAACTAGAAACCAACACTCCAGAGTCGATCTGTCTGCTTGACCTTGAGGTGAAGTTCCTTTTTATTTATTGATTTATTTATCTCTTTGTATATTTATAAGGTTAACAAGTGCATGTCCAGGTAATTTTAGATATTTTCTTTAAGTGGAAGCCGGTGATGTGCATCACATGTTGCATATTAATATAATATAGTTTACATTGTGCTGCGTGTAAATAAATTTACATTTCTGATTGGTTGAGTTGTTAACCTCTTTTTCATTCAATCATTTCAGGTGTTTCTGTGTGGTGTGGTATTTACAAGTCACACTCAGCTGCAAGAAATGGCAAAAATATCTGGTACTTCAGATCTGTATGAGCCAAGATGTTTACCATTGCAACTTGTGAAACTCTTGTACTCTGAGAGACAGAAAGAGTGGTGGGATGCAGTTTACAGCCTCATTCATAAAAAAGCAATGTGAGTTATATGCGATTAAGTCTCACAGCGAGGCTTACAATTGAGCAGAAGAATTTTAACAAATAGCAAACACAAAGTATTAGCTAAACATATTATTTGGTATGTATTATTTAGCTTTTTTTTAAATTAGTAGTGGCTCTTGCATCACTTAAATGGAAAACGAGCTGATTTGATCACTTGTTCTATGGCTTTTGGTTATTTTTGTTTTTGGTTTTAATTTCTAGACACAATACTTCTGCAAAACTGCGACTGATTGTCCAACATGGACTGAACACATTGCGAGCAAAAGAGAAACACGGACTTCAACCTGCACTGCTAATCCATTGGGCCAAACACCTCAATATAATGGTAATTTTAGTTTTTAACCGTATTGTAATAGTTTGATTATGTTTTCTTGTGTCTAGAGTCAAACATTTTTGTTGATTTTAAAGTAAGTCATTTTTAGTAATAATGTAACATTACTCTTGGCAGGGTGCACGTATGAACTCTTACTATGACCACAAAGAATATGTTGGCCGTAGCGTACACTACTGGAAAGTTGTGCTCCCCCAGTTTGAGGAAATCTTAAAGAGGCGCAGAATTCCTGAGCCTCTTGATCCATTATTTATGCATTTTGCTAGTAAAGATTTACAGGTGAATATATAAATATATAATTTTCCAGTGTTTAAAGTTTGTACTTAAATTAAAGTTGACTAACAATGCCTTGTTTTTCCCCTTTTCTCTTATTAGGTTTCAGACATTAAAGGCTATGAAGAGGAGGCGAAGATAGCATTTGCTATACAACTTGACATTGAGGGCAATACTAGTCAGGCAATCTTGAATCTTGAGAAGCTCAACTGCATCTCATCGCATTGGCATCTTGCTCAGGTACTCTAATTAATTGACTGTTATCTCACATAATCTAGATATTTCTAATTTTTATGGCTACGTTCATTATGGGGATTTAATATACACCCTGTTTAAAATTTTTTAGCAAATGAAAATAACTAGTAAAGATATGTATATTTATGTTATTTTTTATTTGCATGTTTCAGATTTATCGGAGGCTTTCAGAAGAGGCAGGAAATGGAATTGAGGAAATCCAAGAAAAATGTATGAACTTTCTGCAGCTGTTCAGGAAATACTTATCGAAGGTCTGCCATGCCAGTGCAGATGATTTGGTGAAGGTCAGAGATCTTATCCCAACCATCTTTTGTTTATTAACCAGAAAATACACTGGATTCAATCAATTTTACATCTTGCATTTTATTACAGCTGCCTGTATCACTCGAAGAAATTTCAGACTTGCTGAATGATGTCAATCAGCAGCTCGGAGAGAATGGATATAATTTTGATGGAGATATCGAAGGGCATCCAATGACTTCGAGCCCACGTTCACGCTTGGAACCTGCTGTGGCTGCTTCTCATAGATTCTCAGTAACCTCTCCTGCTAACAGTATATTCTCTCCTTCCAAGAGATCAATGGTAAAGTTTGGTTGTTGGAAGAGTTGATTTTTAATTGTATTTATTTTTGTCTCATGGTTTTAAATCCTTAAGGTTTTTCTTTTTTACCTTAGTTTTCTCCAAAAACGCCCCCTAACTGGGTGGAAGATCAGAAGTCACTTCTGCAGGCGCTGTGTCAACAAGTCAAGTCCCTAAAGGTCAGTTTGTGAACGAGCAGTGCTGTGTTTAACTAGCAGTTATTTCCATGTGCATGGACTGACAGCACAGACATATTGGAATAATGGAGATTTTACTGTACTATGCCATAATAATACTGTCCTAATGTCCTTTTTGCACACTTTGTTTTTCTGCTGAAAGTCTACAATAAAATAAAAGTTAAAAGGGATATTAACCTGTTAATAAATATAATTTATTAAAATTAACTAACCATAAGCAGTATGTTTGCTTTGCAGGATGAGGTTCATGGTCTAAAGCACAATCAACCTGAAACCACAGAAAACCAATTTTCCAAAGTTTATCCTGGAAATTACGCAGCAGATGCATTTCAGGAACCCTTTTCAACAACACAGTCCTTTCATGGAGGGCCCCTTACTGGTCAGTTATTAAATTAAAATTTTTTTTATTGTTTCAACTTGAAACCATGTCCACATTTTGCATTTATTGTTTCTCAGTTGCCACCACAGGTCCTTCAGTGTATTACAACCAGTCCCCAGCGTATAATTCACAGTACCTTCTTCGAACAGCTGCTCATGTTACACCCCCCAAGGTAGACCAACATGTGATGACTAAATATTGTTTCAACACTATACAATAACTTTTTTTAACTGGTTTACAACAGTTACCTCGATTAGGAAATGAATGCACAATTTTCTGATCAGCAGTCTGTTGCCTAAATCTGAGAACTTCTTGGGTGGTTGTGTGGTTACTTCTAAACTTTTTATGCTAAATATTTTTGTAGTCAAATTGAACAGAAATTTTATTAACAATAAGACATTTTATTACAAGTTATTCTTTCGTTTGGGGTTAAGGCCTAGCAGTAGTAAATTGCTTGGGAACAAACCTATCATTTAAATGTAGTTTTGGATTCAATGCAGGCAGGCACATGTGTAACTTTTATTAAGGACTATTATACTTAAAAAAAAAATAATAATAATAATAAAGTGGATTATTGTCTGTATTAATCACTTTGGTTACAAATGTCCTATTTCGTTTAAAAAAAAGTTTTCTCCCCTCATAGGCACCAGTCTATGGAATGAATCGTCTCCCTCAGCCACATATGTATGCCTACCAGCAACAAACGCACACACCACCACCTCAAACAGCAGCATGTCTGTATCCTCAAGAACAGGTTTTTGGAACCTCTGTCAGGTACAATGAGGAATACTCCAGTCATAATGTTTCTCAACCATCCACCAATCCAACATTGCCAGAGCCAGGGTATTTTACAAAGCCACCCGTCATATCTGCTCAGTCCTGTAAAATCAATGAGGGCAAGTCAGCGGACCAAAGAATAAACTTTGGTACACAAATTCCAGTTGAAGCGTCTAAGGCTGCGCCTGGAGCAGTCTCTCAAACAACTCCAACAACAGCTGCTTTTAAGTTCAGTTCAAATTTTAAATCTAACGATGGTGACTTTACTTTTTCATCTTCAGAGGCGAAAAAAAGTGAAAGTCTTTTGGGACTACTGACATCAGATATTCCTTCCTCAACTGATGGCTATTCAACCCAAAAGTCAGAATCTCAAGACCCGGCATCGAGCCAAACCGGAGTCTTTACTTTTGGTAAAACACTAGGGTTTTCATTCAGTGTGGCACAGGGTAAAGGAACTCTTTTTGAAAAATCAGACCAAGCATATGGGTTTTCAAATGTGGCCAAACCAGTGACTCCGGTGGAAAGTGAGGAGAAATGTGTCGAAAGTGATGAGAGCACCCATGTTGATGAGGATGATCCACATTTTGAGCCCATTGTTCCTCTACCCAATAAAATTGATGTAAAAACTGGGGAAGAGGAGGAAGAAGAAATGTTTTGCAACAGAGCAAAATTGTTTCGTTTTGAGTCAGAAACAAAAGAATGGAAAGAAAGAGGCATAGGTTCTATCAAAATACTAAAGCACAAAACCTCAGGTAAATGTCGACTGTTGATGAGGAGAGAACAAGTTCTAAAAATATGTGCTAATCACTACATCACTGCAGACATGGTTCTGAAACCAATTTCTGGTTCGGATAAATCATGGGTATGGTATGCTATGGATTATGCTGATGAGATGCCAAAAACTGAACAGCTGGCTGTTCGTTTTAAGACTGCAGATGAAGCAAATCTATTCAAACAAAAATTTGAGGAAGCTCAAAAAGCTATTCTCAAGCATCCAGAAATTCAAGGCCAGCTTGGGGAAAGTGATTCCAAGCCTATTATCATTGAGAAATCAAGTAAAAATATTGATTTGAAAACCCTTTTTGCAAAGAATGATGGTGACTGGGATTGTGATGTCTGTAGTGTCAGAAATGCTTCTTCATCCAAAGAATGTGTTGCCTGTACCAGTACGAAACCTTGTGTTGAATCAAAACCTAAAGCCAAATCAGCTGGAGGATTTGAAACTGCAGGAGCCTTTAGTTTTGCAAGTTCTAAAGATGTTAGTGATGGCGGCTTCAAGGCATTTGAATCTCAGCATCCGTTTTCTTTTAAATTTGCTTCAAAACCTACCGGATCATCCATGGGTTTGCAAAAAATAAATAATAATGACTGCAACCCTTCAACTATTGTGGAATCTAACAAAAATGTTGATCTAAAAACCCTTTTTGCAAAGAAGGAGTGTGAATGGGATTGTAATATCTGCTGTGTGAGAAATGACTCTTTGTGCAAAGAATGTGTTGCTTGTAAAAATCCCAATCCTTCTAGTGAATCGAAACCAGAAATTAAGCCTCCCGAGGGATTAAAAGGTGCTTTTGCTCCTGCTTCCTCAACAGGGACATTTACTTTTGGACTTTCTAAGGATGCCATTGATAATTCCAGTTTCAAGGCATTTGAATCCCAAATTCCCATTTCCTTTAAATTTGGAACACAGTCATCTAGTCAGGGTGACTCCAAATCTCAAAGTTCAAATTTCTCTAATCTAAAAGTTGGTAGCTCGCAGAGTGTTTCAGTTTTGCCATTTGGAACTCAGTTTATCAAGAAACCTGGACAGTGGGATTGTTCCACGTGTGCAGTGAGGAATGAGCCTTCTGTAAATACTTGTGTTGCTTGTCAAACCAAAAACACAGCCGCTCCAGTATCTACCACCCAGTCGGGAATCACTGTCAACTCGCTTGATCCTGCACTTGAAAAGTTTGTCAAAAAAGCGGATCAGTGGGATTGTGATAGCTGTCTGGTCAGAAATGATGCGGCTGAAAAAAAATGTATTTGTTGTTCTGCTCCATGTAGCAGCAGCACTATTGAAGCACATTGGGACTGTGATGCCTGTCTAGTTCGAAACAATGGGACATCTAAACTCTGTGTGTCCTGCCAGAAACCTTATTCAAATGCAAAAAGCTCAGAGACTACAGCAACATCCTTTAATTTTAGCAAGGCAAATGACAGTTTCAAAACTAGTACATTTTCGTTTGGGTCAAATAAAGAGACACCACAACAAGTTGAAACTTCTAGCACTTCAAAATTCTCCTTTTCAGCTCCAGGATCAACCAAAGAATTCAGTTTTGGTCTTGGTGCATCTGAAGCAAAGCCAGCAGACAGTGGATCTGCTGCAGTGTTTCTGAAGAATATTGCTGAACAACACAGAGAAAAAGAGAGAGAGGACGCTGCCTCTTCTGTCAAGTTACCAAGTAATCCCAGTAAAGATGACTGTCCACTAATCACAGGAACACAGAATTCATTCAGCTTTGCAGACTTGGCCAAGTCTTCACAAGGTACTTTTCAATTTGGCCAGAAGGATCCCAGTTTTAAAGGTTTTGTAGGGGCTGGGGAGCAACTTTTCACCTCTTCTCTTCAAAGCAAAAAGGCAGACACTTCTGTTGATCATGAAGAGGAGGACATGTACAAAACTGAAGAAAATGATGATATTCAGTTTGAACCTGTGGTCAAGATGCCTGACAAAGTTGACCTTGTTACGGGAGAGGAGGAGGAAGAATGTCTGTACACTGTTCGTGTTAAGCTTTTCCGGTTTGATAACGAAGCAAATCAGTGGAAAGAGCGAGGAGTTGGAAATTTAAAATTACTTAAAAATAATCAAAATGGAAGGCTCCGAGTTCTAATGAGGAGAGAGCAAGTGTTAAAAGTGTGTGCTAATCACTGGATTACTACCACAATGAATTTGAAGCCCCTTTCCACATCAGATAGAGCCTGGGTGTGGTCAGCAAATGACTTTTCAGATGGAGATCCCAAGTTGGAACAGTTGGCTGCCAAGTTTAAAACTCCAGAACTTGCAGAAGAATTTAAGCAGAAGTTTGAGGATTGTCAACGACTCCTATTGGACATTCCTCTACAGACTCCTCATAAGTTGGCTAATTCAGGCCGCATAGCAACTCTTATACAGAAAGCTGAGGAGATGAAATCTGGCCTTAAAGACCTCAAATCGTTTTTGACAAATGATGGAATAAGGGGCAAGCATGAGGAGATCGGTGATACAACCGCAAACAATGTCTCTGCACTTCTCAAACCCCACAGAGAGAGCACTGGACACACTTTGGAATGGGACAATTATGATTTACAAGCTGACGTTCATGATGAAAGTGCTGACACGTCTGTGTATGCTTCTCCACTGGCAAGCAGTCCATTGCAAAAAAATCTATTTCGTTTTGGAGAATCGTCGACTGGGTTTAGTTTCAATTTTCAACCTATCCTTAGTCCCTCAAAATCTCCAGCAAAAATTAACCAGAGCGGGACCTCTGTTGGAACAGATGATGAACAAGAAATTGGTCAAGAAGAGGAAAGGGATGGCCAGTACTTTGAACCAGTTGTGCCAATGCCTGATGTGGTCGAGCTTGTAAGTGGAGAAGAGAATGAACAAGTAGTGTTTAGTCATCGAGCAAAGTTGTATCGCTATGACAAACCCCTAAGCCAATGGAAAGAAAGGGGTGTAGGAGACATTAAAATTTTACAAAATTTTGATACAAAACGTGCAAGGCTTGTTATGAGGCGTGACCAAGTCCTCAAATTGTGCGCAAACCACTGGATATCCTCGGATATGAAACTTGAGCCAATGAAAGGAACAGAAAAAGCTTGGATCTGGAGCGCTCATGATTTTGCCGAAGGAGAAGGAAAAGTCGAGCAATTGGCTGTACGCTTTAAATTGCTGGAGACTGCAAATACCTTTAAAGAATTTTTTGAGAAAGCCAAGGATGCTCAGGAAAATGGAACCCTTGTGTGTACTTCTCCTAGAGAAGTCCTAACATCACCAAAATCTCTGTGTGGGAAAGAAGCAGTTGCAGTGCTTGAGGAAACAATAAAAGAAAAGACTGAACAACCTTCCGAAAGTGACCATTCAACACCTCTCAGTCCACACAACACCTCTAAAACTATGGTGTCTCCTGCCAAGTTTGTCTTTGGAAGAGACTCCATGCAAAAAATATTTGGAAGACCTGTATCAGGAAAACAGATGCCTAGTCCAGCTGGAAGCTCTGAGAATCAAGAATCAGGAAGTGCTTCACAACTGAAAACAGCCGGAACAAAGACAGTAACACTATTCAAATTGCCAGAAAAAGGTGAGACTCGAAAAGGAAACGTTATTCAAAATGTGCCTCCTTTTATAATGCTAAGCTATGTGTAAGTGTTTTGTTAATTACGTATATTTTACATTTGGTCTCATTTATAGACTGAATAAAAGAACATTTTTATTAGTAAATTGTTTATAGTACCGTTTACACACTAGACTAGCAAATATCGATACGGTCGTAATGTGTGTCCAGTGCTGCACACTTGTGTTTTCCAAACACCCCACAGTGGCATTGACGTCAAGAAAGCCCTTTCCTTTTAGGTGTTTTGTGTGAACGGCCCCTGAGAATGTAGCTGTGTAAAATGAGATGTGATTGTGTACGCACCATCATGTAAATTGTGCCAATAATTCTGCAGTTGTATTACACATTTTGAAAGTTGTTGCTGTAAGACCTTACCGGGCTACGCTGGGGGATTATTATATTTCAACTATAGTTTTATACTCACGTACTGAATTGATGATTTTTCTATGAAACTACCGTACTTGGTGTGTCCCAGAGATTTTGTTTACTCACTTGAAGCATGTCACCTACCACCCACTGTGTTTTAGGATTGGATTTTAGACTTTTTAAAGATAATCCTATGGCTTTTTGGGCGTGCACCTCAGCTACCCAGTTTGAACCTCAAGGTATTTTGTCGCAGTGCATTATGTTCGCTGATACTGGGACACTGCAGTCACCAACAAGCATGTGCTGACTTAGTTAACCCTAAATGGATGGATGAATGATGCTGATGGTAAAAACGTGACCTAAAAAGTTAACCTGCATGTGTTTTGAATCTGCCCGAGGACGCACTTCCAAATTATGCTGCTAGTTTTTTATAATTCAGCATTAAGGGTTTTACACTGTTATGAATTTGGCTGAACTGAGCTATTTATAAAATGCTAGTAAATAATGCTAAACTTTAGATTCATAAAATTTACATGTAAATCAATAGTTATGGGTACTGTAAATTGACAGCTTGGAGCCAAATGTTTGATTTATTTAGCAAATAAGGTTAAATTAAATAAATGCCATTGAAGTAAATAGATAAGCAATGTTACATTTTACAAAAACTGAGTCATGATCTACTTAAGGTTTTGTTATTTTATCCCACAGAAGGTAATGCAAACACTGTGTGTGTTGCCGCATTTGAAACTGCACCATAATTTACCCGTAACGTCTGTGCGAATCTGTGGGTGAGGGCACGCAATCGTGTCAAAGCACATGTTAATTATCTGCGGAAGAAATGCTTATCCACACTATTATGTAATTATAACGATTGATAGCTCACAAAAGATTGGTGTGCATGTGTTCGTTTTGTGACTTTATTGTAAAATAGCTGTTGACATCCACTGACCCAGGGTGTGTTGAACAGAATGCTTGATTCTAAAACCTGAGTTGGTGTATTTGTATATTTTCACAACATGTAGTTCTCTAACAAAGTGATGCTCATGAAAAATAGTATTGTTTTGCATGACTATAAATTTTCTATTTGCATTGTTTTTCTATAGAAAGAATTTTGTTTTATGCATTATTGTAATCACTTTTTCTTTAACAATAACATGATCGTCATTTTTGTTTTGTGTCCCCTTTCAGTTTCCTCCAGCATATTGAGTGATGGCATCAATGCCGATTCTGATGTTGAAATTGTGTTTGAACGACAACCAACTAAAGAGCAGGCAGAACTTGCCCGAAAGCTGATGTTGCCACCAACATTTTTTATATACAAAAATAAGCCAGGATATGTGAGTGATAATAGTGATGGTAAGATATTTTTATTGTAATGGAGAGGGATCAATTAATTGCAGATTTTCACGTAATAAAGTAGTTTTATCTCATTGACTAAAAATTTGTTTGAAAATTACCTCGTCAGGATGAAATACAGCGACATGCCTTTTGCCACTTTTTATACCACTTTGCTTTTTGAAACATCTGACTGTGCCGGGCCCAACATACAAAACTAGCATCATAGATTGCTACCTAAAATTGTGACGTTGGCTAACTTGTAATTGTCAAGGAGATAAGAGTAGATGCTGAAAGTTTAAAGCTTTTATCGAGGCAATATAAAAACTAAAATTATTTGATGGAGGCACTTTATATCTTTTAGTGTTGAGAATTGGCATTTCAGATAAATGATATCGTCAGGAAAATTAATCGATTGTTTAATGATTTGTTACTTTATTAGATACTATTACTATTAGAAAACACCAAAGAAACTACGTTTCCTTACATTTTGCAAGTGGTGTTGTACTTAATATTCTCAAAATCAATAAATTTGGGGGAAGGGGGGAGATAAACATAATCTAGGGAGGGTCCCGCCACAAAAAACAGGTTTTCTACAATCATTGAAGTTGCAAATGTTAAAAATGACCAGCGAAATGTTCTATTGCATGACATCACATTTTGTTTTACCATGCAAATGTTTTTACTGCTTCAACCAATGATCTTTACCTATCCTGCAGATGAAGACTATGAGACTGCTTTAAGAAATCTAAAGGGTAAACTGTACCTTGATTCTACCACACCTCGTCCTGGTAAGTTACTTTCAACAGCGGATAAATCCATTTAACATGTACATTTAAAGTTCATTACTTTGTCAGTCCAATATTTTAATATGGGCACTAATATTATTTAAATATGAGCACTATTAAAGTTTTTTTTGTGTATTATACCTACTGAATCATTAAAATGTGTTGAATGTTTTCTAAACGTTGTCTAACCCCACTGGAGGAGACCTTGAAAACAAATCCAACCCAAGTAAACTCTTGTCTCCACATGTTTGTTTGGTTTTAAGTGCTTTTGTTGGTTGTCCAACCTAGCAAAAGGAGCTGTAGAGGAACCGGAGTGCGTGCTTGTCTGGGAGAAGAAACCAACGTTGGAGGAGGAAAGAAAGGCCAAGAGCCTTCAGCTGCCCCTGACCTTTTTCTGTGATGTTAGTAGTGATGAAGACAATGAGCCTGACAGGCCTGAGGACTTTGCAACGGAGCTACAGAAAGTTCAGCAAGCTCAAGTGAGTATCATAAGATGGTTGCTTATATAAATGATCTTAGCAAAAGAAATCTTTATGAAAATAAAAAGGCATCTCCTTTAGGCATGCATGTGCAATGGTACGCTGCTTTTGTTTCTGCAGCTTTTTATCGACACTGGAATGTCAATTAGTACATTTTGATTTTATATCATTTACATTTATGGCATTTGGCAGACACCCTTATCCAGAGCAACTCAATGAGCGGTTGCTTTGCACATAGGGATCCTACACTGGTGGTGCTGGGAATTTACTACCATCTTCCAATCCAAAACCTTAATTAGTCATTACTTACAATTAGTAGACTTTATTTGTCTTCCAGTAACTTGAACCATTTTTTGTTAACTAACAGCATTTATTTTTATGCCAGTGTGTTTCAAATATGATTGCACTTAAAATATTTGCATTATAATGGCCTAAATCCGATTATTAATTTAAGTTTCAGTGTGCTTTGTTAAAAGGTTTTTTTCTCTGAAGGTTGTTCCTGAAAGCTGCACAGCGCAACCTACTACAGCTTGTCCTAGCCCTCCTATCGACCTCTCTACAAAATACCAGGTGGATGAAACACCGACTGATTCAAATCCTGCTCAAGGTAAACTTTTGTTAGTATACAATTCACAAGAATTAAAACTAAGAAATTCTGAAATGTCAAAATGGATTTTTAATGGGGTTTTTTTTTTCTTTCTTTCCCACAGCCTGCCCCGATTTCTTATTTAGTTCTGAAAGTACATTTACATTTGCAGACTTGGCAAAGAATTCTGGGGACTTTGCCTTTGCTAAAAAAGGTTGGCTTTTTTCAAATTTGGCCAATTTAATAAACATTTGCCATGTAATAATGTATTTATTAATTTACTTTTCAATTCATTGTGTAAATAAGTTGTATTGGAAAATAATGGACAATTAATCCACAGACCAGATTGGCATCACTTTTATCTTTTTCTTCTGCCGAGTCAAAACTCTGGTCTCATATTTGATTAGAATTGTTAGTATTATTTTTTTAGGATTTATAATTGTGCCCTTTTGTAACATAGTAAAGTCAAATATTCAACCTAGCACAGCGGTTCTCAAACTGGAGGGGTGCAGAAAAGTGTGAAGTCAGCTAATACATCGATATGCTTCAACATTTTAAAAGAGAAATGGCCAAAAAGTGAGCTGAGCTCACTTTTGCAACCCACCGGCCTAGTGTTCAGTGCATGGGTTTCACTCTCCCTCTTCAATAAACGGTTCCATTGAGTTGCTTATGGTTCTTTATTAAATCATTAACCAATATTCATTCCTTTACTTTTTAGAATCAAGCTTCTCGTGGGCCAACACTGGGGCTGCAGTCTTTAGCAACGTTGTATCAAACGAGGACGAAGATAAGGAGGGCACTGATGATGTTTCGAACAATGACATTCACTTTGAGCCTATTGTTTCTCTACCGGAGGTATTTTAGAGTTTGCTTAAAATAATTTATGTTCAGGATCAGCTGAAGCACGGAACTGGATGAATTACTTGCTTCGGGTGTTTCTCTACTCATCTAAAGGCTTATCAAGAATTATTCATTAAATTTGCTCTACCACAATGAAATAATATCAAAATGCAGTTCAGCTGCTATTATAAAAAGAAATTTAAAAGATTTTCCCCCTTTTCTCAGGTAGAGGTAAAGTCTGGGGAGGAAGATGAGGAGATTCTTTTTAAGCAGAGAGCCCACTTGTACAAATGGGAACGTGATTCCAAACAGTGGAAAGAGCGTGGAGTAGGTGATCTGAAGATACTCTTCCACCCTTTAAAAAAGGTCTACCGTGTCCTGATGAGGCGCGAGCAGGTTTTAAAGGTGTGTGCTAACCACGTTATTACCAAGAACATGGAGCTGAAACTCATGAACAACTCCAATAACACGCTGGTTTGGACAGCTACTGACTATGCAGGTTAGAAAGTTCAGAGATACCATACTGATGATTAAATTTCTTTTACATTTATTTCAGTGTTACGGCACAATCTCGTTTTAAACCTCTAACTTGTTTGTAACCTTTAACTTGTGTTGTTTAGACGGGGATGCCAAGGTGGAGCAACTGGCTGCCAAATTCAAGACCCTTGAATTCGCTGAATCATTCAGACAAACTTTTACAGATTGCCAGCAGTGCCTGTCTCGTGTGGATGAAGCACAGTCTTCTACATTGCTAGAACCTGCTAAACAAGGCAACCCAATGGTATATCTTGCTGTAGCTGTTGATGACGAGAACATCGGCAAGATCACTATAGAGCTTTTTGCCGACATCGTCCCTAAAACGGCAGAGAACTTCAGAGCCTTGTGCACCGGAGAGAAAGGATTTGGCTATAAGAATTCAATTTTTCACAGGATCATCCCTGATTTTATTTGTCAGGTAATGTTTTTATATTTTTTGTAGATCCAATTTATACTAATTAAATGTAATAAATACCACTTGCTGTTGAATCAGTCGGTTTTATTTAAGATTCATCGCTTATGTAGTGCAGGTAACTGTATCCAGTGTTGCCAGATTGGGTATGTTCTCATTCACTCGGGCTTCTTTTCGGGCGTTCAAGACAGGAAAATGCATTGGGCTGTTTAATTCTTAAGTCTAGTTCATGATGCGACTGAGGGGTGTTGCAAACATTATTGTAATAAATTTTGAAAATTTTTATTGTAATAAATATTGAAATTTTGAAATAAATTGTTTTGATAAATTTTGAGTGTCTTGCACAAAATATTTGAATTGATGTTAATTCACAAATGGCTGCATTCATAACGACTCACATTTATCCATTATACAACTGAGCAATTGAGGGGTTAACAGCCTTTGTTGATTTCATTATTAATTTAGTTACCAGTATCGGTTACTTTTATTTTTAAATGTGCATCCCTAATTTTCATTTACGTTGGCAGTTTAGGTGGAACGATTGATTCAATATATCTTACTAGTTTATTGATGCTTAATTTTTTTTTTTTAGGGTGGTGATATCACAGAGCAGAATGGTTCAGGTGGAAAGTCTATCTATGGTGACAATTTTGAGGATGAGAACTTTGACGTGCACCACACACAACCAGGTATACTGTCCATGGCCAATCAAGGCAGAGACACAAACAACTCTCAGTTTGTAATCCTGTTAAAAAAAGGGGAGCATATGGACTTGAAACACGTCGCTTTTGGTATCGTTAGAGACGGCATGGCTGTGGTTCAGCAAATGGGGAAACTAGGCTCGAGGAAAGGTGTGCCGAGCAAAAAAATAACAGTTGTTGATTGTGGTCAGCTTTAAAGCTGTTCTTCATACTTTAAGTATCCTTGTGAAAAAGTGCTAGGTTTTTTTTGTTTGTTTGCTTTATGTATGTCGTCTTTGTATTTATTTCATGGGGGGTGGGGTCCATAATTCTTTCCTTATATGTATGACCTAGGTACAACCAAGTCTAAACCTCGTTGTCTTTAGTTTATTTTGGGAGGGAGAATAATTTAAGCAATGATGACTGGACACACTGTCTTGACTTGAGAAAGCAGATTGTTTAACCAACCACAGGACAGACATTGTCTTGTGTTTTCCGAGGTGACAAACATTTACATAAACAAGCTGTTATGGTGATGACGCTAAAAAATCAAACTACAAAGCCTAACATCTTGCAATTTTTTTCGATGCAAGAAAAATCCTTTTCACAGTTGGATAAAATAGCAACCACTTTGGATAATCTTAAATGGAACATTTTGTGCGTTTTTACTCTGTATAGATTTCTGCAATTGGACTTTTTACAATATTGAATTATGCATTTTCTGCTTTGTTAGTATTAAAGAATAAACATTACCTTTTGTGTTTCTCTGTTTTCTTTTCCACCTAAAGCCTTTATTTAAAGGACAGGTCATAAATGGGGAGTGGTGGTAAAACAGGGAGTGATGGGTGGGAACCAGAATAAGACCCAGATTGCCTGAAGCACAAGAACATCATGTATGAATATCTGTATCAATGTATCCATTGGAACAAAATCTAACTGGAGTTTTACTAATTGAGTTAAAGGAGTCAACCAAACAAGACTGCTTAACTGCTTTAATTGCTGGTTTTTTAATATATTAAATAACTTGCATCAATGCAGTTCTTTTTCCTTTCATTAGTTATCCTCTATTTAGATTATCATCTATTCAGCTGCAATAACACCTTCTACCACTTCATCATTTGACAAGTGTTTTACCTGCGTATTTGTGGGGTATTAAATGTAAGTGTAATTTTACTGTCAGGGATCCACTGTTAACATATAGGAAATAAAGCCGTTTGTTATTAAAGATCAATTTAATTGTATCAAATGAAGAACTCCTGTTTGCCATCCAGTATGATTCCTTTAGTTCTCTCTTAGGCATTGCAGTGATGCTGCCTTCTATTCCACATCAACTGACCTGAAGAGCGTCCACCCTTTCTGGAATGGATGCTATTTTCTTTGGCTATTTTAGTGCTGATGTGAGGTTGTAAAATGGTTTATGTTCAGATGGAGACTGTAGGACTTGAGCTTGTGAATTATTTTCTGTCTGTGGAAGCATGTAAGCGGAGACAACAGAAAGATCTATAAATCTGCTGATAACCGTTTGACCAGTATCTATGTCCGTCTCTTCAGCGCCCACTAACGTGTCAACATTTATCCGGAACCTTGGTTTTGTAAGAAAAAAGGAACATCTTGACTGCAATCCTTCTGTTGTCAGTGATCTGAAAGAATGAGAATGGCTATCCACCCATCCAGCGCACGCAATCTCCTGGGGGCACTGCATTGGTCGGGACGAATGCTTGAGTAGATTCTGAATACGGAAACAGTTGGTATTTTGGCAGCCATATTTGTGATTAACATCAAATACATAATCATATGGTGATGCAAAAGAGAAAATCCCAACGTGTGGACTGGAGCAAACTGATTTCATTGATTGTTTTGTTGAGGCCTGTACCTGAAGGAAAAAAATAAACTAATCGATCATAATGTAAAATTTTAGTATTATAGTCACAACACACCGACTCTTACCTGTAGTAATATCATATTGCCATCATGATCCTTGCTTTGCCAACGTTTGTCACTAATCTGTCTACAGGAATATGGAAGAAGTGGTATTAACCCATCTATATTTCTTATGCGTATCTCTATAAGGGTGCATTCTGCAGGTTTAAGTTTCTGTCCTTGTGGGGACCTCTTAAATGCTAGCTGAATCTCCATATGATTGTTACAGTAGACCACACAGAAGCTACAATGTTGGTTTATCTTTGCTAAAGGGTGACTGAGAAGTCGCCTGTAGAGACACACCTGATCACTGTAAGTCTCGTATCGACAATATAAAGTGAAGCGGATAATCTCCTTGCCATGATGTACTTTTTGCAGGGCCCATAATGGTGTGCCAGGAGCTAGCGTGTAAAAATCCTGCATTGCTGAATGAGAAACTGAGGAGCCTTTTACTTGCACCGTGTGGTGGTAATGCCACGGTGGGTGACTCAGCTGCTGCTTATGCCTCTCTTCTCGCAAGAAAAGGATGACCGATAGGGGTTGATTGAGTTTTACGGACCATTTTGTACTCTGCTGGAGCCTTTCCGCTCGCTTTGACACTCTGAATAGGGTTAGTTGTGGGTGGATGAGGGAGAGGAGTCGGTCAGCAGCATTTTGGAATGTTTCAGCCTCACTTGGGTTTGCTATGATGTGAACAGAAAAGAGGAAGGGGTCTTGCAGGAGGTCTTCCCAAAAAACGGTTGCCATGGATGTAGACCAAAAAAAAAAAAAAAAAAAAGTCAGACTAGGTGGAAATATTTTTGCTATTTATGTATTGGTATTACAGTACATGCATTCATTCATTCACTCATCTTTTTACCCGCTTATTCCCTATTTCGTGGTCATGAGGTTCCGCTGGAGCCTATACCAGCTAACATAGGGCGAGAGGCGGGGTTACACCACGGACAGGTCGCCAGTTCATCTCAGGTCCACGCATAGACTACAACCACACACTCACCCATTCACTCTTATGGGCAATTTTAAATCACCAATCGACCTAATATACATTTGTTGGACTGTGGGAGGAAACCGGAGTACCCAGAAGAAACTCACAAGCGCTGGGAGAACATGCTAGCTCTCCGGCTCGGGAATCAAACCCGGGACCTTCTTGTTGTGAGGCGACTAACCACTATGCCACCACACACCGCCTGTCACAGTACATGTGACTACCTTTTTTTTTTTTAAATGTCCTTTTTTGCTCACTTCGCTCCCTCTGCACTTTGGGATATTTCCTATTTTGTTTGTTGTTCAAAGTTGAAGTTACAATATGGCAGAGGTGTCAAACTCGGTTCCTGGAGGGTGGTTGTCCTGCAGAGTTTAGATCCAATCCTAATCAAACACACCTGAACCAAATAATCAAGATCTTACTGAGTATACTTAAAACTTAAAGGTAGGTGTGTTAGAGCTAAACTCTGCAGGACACCAAACCTCCAGGAACTGAGTTTGACACCTGTGCGGTGCGGTACGGTACGGTACGGTGACAGAATGTGGTGCTCTTACAAACGTACACACACATACAGAACTCCATACACACAAACAGAGCTCAGTACTGTTACTGGTACAACAGTCTCGTATCTGCCCATTTAGAAACAAGGACCCCTGTAAGGTGCTTGTATTGGGCACCACATTTCAGTATGGACTGTTGTTTAACTCTTTTGCATGCAGGTCTCTTTGGTAATTTATAATGAATAAATAAATGTAGTTCATCAGTTTCTCTGCACTTTCTCAGCGCCTTCTGCTATTTGATAAGAAGATGGACAAAGATAATGTAGTTATCCAACTTTTTCCTCTGCAATCACGGGACCAAACCAAACATCTTGCGTATTAGTGTTTATTCTAACTTCCTGATCTGTCTGCTTTCCTTCCACTAAAGAGACACAGCAGACGATTATATTAACATAAAACTTTAGCTTTTATTACTTTGATCCGAAAACAGCTCCCTATACGCTCTAAGGAATGTTTAGGATCTAATGTCGAATTGTATAATAAACTGTTATGTTATGTCATGCTTGAATGAATTCATGTACATGCCTTTTTAAGAAGACTATGTTTATAGTTAAGGCACAAGGGCTAAAGATTTAATAATAAAATTGTATATTCCTAAGGAGTGCGGTGGCATAGTGGATAGCACGGTCGCCTCACAACAAGAAGGTCCCTTGTTCGATTCCCAGGCCAGGAGTGGGTTTCCTCTGGGTACTCCGGTTTCCTCCAACAGTCCAAAAACATGTAGATTAGGTTGATTGGTGATTCTAAATTGTCCATAGGAGTGAATGTGTGTGTGAATGGTTGTTTGTTTGTGTTGCCCTGAGATGGACTACGACCTGTTCAGGGTGTATCCCCGCCTCTTGCCCTATGTGCGCTGGGATAGGCACCAGCAAACCCATGTAACCCTAAATTAGGAAATAAGCAAGTAAGATGATGAATGAATGAGTAATAGATTTTTTTTTTTTTAAAACAGTATTAATCTCATATAGTAAAGCCATACACATTTATTTAGGAATACTTTACAATGCAATCCTAAAACAACCGGAAACACCCATTTTTTAATTTTATTTCCTCTCTGCTGTTACAGCAGGCTCCGCTAATGCTCAAAATGCCCTTAATATACCCTAGTCAGAAGGTTTGGACACTCCCATTATAGCATTTGGTGGATGCTATTATCCAGATCTTATGATGTCTTTTGCCTTCAAGTGCCCACATTGGTTGACTATTGGAGATGGGAATCAAACCCCGGTCTTTCTGGGTTCAGTTCAACACCTTCTCCACTAAGCCTCCACCCGGTGGCACCGGGTCATTGTGACACTCAGTTGTTCTCAATTGTGTGGCAAAGAGTAAATTACTTTGGTTTACTTCAGTGTAGATTAAATGGTTGTTTGTGGGTGTTTAATGGTTGTTTAATGGTTGTGTGTTTACTGGTTATGGGTGTGTTTAATAGTTGTGTGTCTGTGTGTGTCTGTATTGGTGTCTAAGTAGTCACCTGCAGATTAAATGGCTAATATCGGATTTAATTCCTCCCCCCAGAACCCTCACCTCCACCTTACTAGGGATTTAGAGAAAGGTCAGACCTGCAGTCCTCAACAAACATTTAGAAAACATCATATAAACAAACTTACTTCTTTTAGATGATTCTGAACTGTTGCTCTGTCTGAGAGAGACACACACACACACACACACACACACACACACACACACACACACACACAGCGATTCACTATCCATTTAAATAAAACATAGAAAACAGAACACAATAGAAACTATAACAGGAATAAATATTATTCAAAGTCTGTTTAAAACACTTCTGGAGACTGAAATTGTATCCATGGATGATACTGTAAACTCACACAACACCGTCTGTTCCGCTCTCCTGCTTACTCGGGGTTTTCTCCATCTTGCATCAATCACTCACTCTCTCTCGCGCTCTCTCTAAGGTTCGACCCTCCCTCTAACACACGCCTTCTCTCTCTCTAATGTGCTCCCTCTCTCTAACACTCTTATTTGCACTCTGTCTCTTATGTAAAATTATTTACACTCTAATACAGATTTATTTATTTATTTAATAACCTGCAGTTCAATATTAAAAGTTTTGTTGATAATTCTTTAATTAAAGCTGTAAAACCACCAGAATTCCACTATATAAAGCATCATAAATCAGCTGTTTATTATAGCCATGTAGTGAAAATAATCATTACAAACATAGAATCACATTTAACAGTTTATTATATTAATCTGTGCAATAAAAGACATTTTATCTCACTGCCCACATTAAGCATTTTTGTTGTTCATTTTTCTAGCTGATGTAGCCTTCAGGTTTCAACAGGAGAAAGTCTTGTAGCATCTTTGGGACAGGAAGCTGAGGGATAAATAAATAACAGTATTTTCCCAGGCTCTTTCTTATCGCGGATCTGCACAGGTGCTGCAGGGAACGTGGTTTATATTCCAGAGCAAAAAGTGAGTCGTAAAATGATGTATGAAGCTGGAAAAATACATAAAAGTATATTTTAATTAGCTCCATAATGCATAGTGACGAGCTTCCTGATTTGTTGAAGTACCCACTTTGAAAACCTCCTCGGGTATTGCTTCCGCCCATCTAAAAGTTACATGTACAAAAGGGTAGGAGTTGAACAGAATCTCTACAGTTTTCGGAGCAGATGAACAGGTAGTTAAGACCTTTAGAACATAAACAAACAAAGACTGTTTAGTAATACATACTAATCTAGTAAATTAGCAGGAAGTCTTAATTACAGGATACCAACCTTAAGCAATGCTTGTGGCCAGACTTTTATAGATCCATGATTTAACAGAGTCTGGACCACAACCTCGGGCTGAGATTCCTGCCTTAAGTTAGCATTTTGAAGTGCGATGGAAAGCGGCGTACAGCCGTTATAATCGATAGCATTGATATCTGCCCCATAATCCAGAAGGCACTGCACCAAGCTGATCTGGGCATTGCGGGCCGCCTTATGAAGTGGGGTGCGTTTCTCATTGTCTGATAAATTCACATCAGCTCGATAACTGAAAAGAACAGTACAGACCTGAAGGTGTCCTTCATTATTTATATAGTCCTCTCCAGGATTTTTTTGAGCTTCTGAACATGCGGCACTTAAAGCTGTTTCTCCCGAGCTGTTGGTGTGGTTGACGTTTGCTCCATATCGTAGAAAAAGCTGGGCATGATGTGGCAGGCCATGTCTTGCAGCCACAAGTAACGGAGTGTCCTCTTCTTCCTCAGTAGGAAGGTCTACATTCGCACCATGACGCACCAGAGCTTTGGCACAACTGTTTTAAACAAGCAATTAACTCATATCGATTAATCATGGCAGGTTAGTATGTCTAAGAAATGGGCTTGGGCAGATGCCCATATTCCGCAGATCTGCCACATGATTATTGGATCGAATGCTCGTTCGATCTATTGATTGATTTGGTGATTTCTAAATTGCCCATAGGCGTGAATGTGGTTGTTTGTCAATGTGTAGCCCTGATGTTTTTGATCTGTTTGGAGTTTAATTGGCCATTACTTCACAATGGCTTATAACAGAATAACCAATTAAAATTAATACAAATAATTATGGAAAAAACCTCATACCGGAGCGATTGAGGTGTTCTACACAAATGTAAAGGAGCCAACCCATCCTCGGTCAGCTGATTGGGATCGGCTCCATGCTCTAGAAGAAGCTCTACACATTCAGTATTGTTGTTACTGCAGGCCTCGTGAAGTGCTGCTTTTCCTCCAGCACTGAGATTAGGATGTGCTCCATGTTCCAGCAGGTACAGCAGACAGTCAGTAAAACCCTGGGCTGCAGCGATACACAGCGGACTCGTCAGCTCCTGCTTGTATTCCAATGACCAAAGACCTAGAATAGGATGAGGGTTTTTTTTCCATTACTTTACAGTCTTATTTAGAATCTTCTATGTTGTTTAAAGTCCAATTATTGCCTATATCAGTATCTGTCTGTCTGTTTGAATAACCAGGTTCGAATGTATTTAGTTTCGTAACAGGCAAAACAGCATCAGCAATTGTAAAGAAATTTGCTAAGGGGGGGGGTTGGCTCGAATAGCTAAGGTTCTGAGTTGTTGATTAACAGAACAGGAAGCCCTGGGTTTAAAGCCAGACCTCTGCCAAGGAAGACCAGGAAGGCTGGTTTCAAGCCCCACCACTGCCCAGGAAAACCCAGGTTCAAGCTGCTACACCACCACTGTTGGGTCCTTGAGCAAGATCCTTAACTCTTCCTGCTTTAGCTGTATCATAGCTGAATCTGCACCCCCAACTTTCCAAGGTGGGACATTCCAAGAAGAATAACATTTCTCTATGTTGTATGGTGTATAATTATCTATGTGACAAATAAAAATTGGAATATCAAAAACAATAAATTCCCTCTAAAATAGCACTGTTTAACCTGTGAGGCGCTATGGGGCAAAACTGCAAATCATGCAAAAGAAGACTTCAGTTACAGAGCAGTTGAAACAAAGCTGAACCAGGTGAGTTTATTTTGCATTCACCTCCAGTATATGCAAATTACAATTAAGAATACTTTTAAAAGTGAAGTAATTTTGTTGATTAGAACAATTGATTACAGCTTATGGAATGTGAGATCTTTAAATCCAGATCAGGTTAAACTACATCATAAGAAGACATTCATGCATTCATTTATCTTCTTATCTGCTTATTCCCTAAGTCATGGTCTTGGTAGTTGGCTGGAGCCTATCCCAGCACTATAGAGCGAGAGGCGGGGGTACACCATCGACAGGTCGCCAGTCCATCGCAGGGTCACGCATAGATGAACAACCACTCACACACATTCACTCCTATGGGCAATTTAGAATCAATCAAATGTACACTTTTGAACTGTGGGAGGAAACCCACTCAAGTGCAGAGAGAACATGCAAACTCCGCAAAGAAAGATCCCCGGCCTGGGAATCGAACCCGGGACCTTGACCATGCTAACCACTGCGCCGCCCCTTAGGAAGACACTGAATTTGGATTAGGTGCTAATCCACTCATACCCAATGCTGTATAAAATTCAATTCAATTCAGTTTTATTTGTATAGTGCATTTTGCAATTATTGTCTCAGAGCAGCGTTACATAATCAAAGAGATATATCTTCATCATCATCATCATCATGATCGTCATCCATCTTAAACTTACCACGTTTCTGTGCAGTCCACCTCAACTCATCACTTTGAAAAACTAGAATCTGATTAAGCTCTGCAGGGTCAGAGAAGCCATCCTGCACATCCTGCCAGTGGTGACTAAGAATATTGACCAGAACGGGCGGACACACAAAGTCCATCCCTGGCTGTTTGCTGCTTCTTTTCTCTTTGTCACTTTTAGACGTTGTTTGGTTTAAAGCAAAACATTTGGTATCTTTGATGCAAGTAGTCGCGGCCATGTGACTCATAAGTCACTTTGTCCGGTTAGATCAGAATTATCAAAGGGCAAATGTCTGTGTGATCCTTACCTGCTTGCCTGTTTATATGCCTTTTGTAGCCCTGCACTATCTTTTTTTAGTTTGCATGACGTGACCAAAGGAAGGTCAAACAATTCCAGTGGCAGATGTGGATATGGATTTTTAATCATCTCAGTTCTTTGTATTGGAAACAATTTAAAAATTCCAGGGTGCGGTTGTAAACATGTAAGGATAAGTGGAGTGCATCGGTGCTGATATCATTGCATTATTGTTCCGGAAATAGTATCAGACATGTGATTTGGACCAGTGGGACAGAAATGTCCTCCAATCAGATTAGTCAACCAGGAATCCAGACTGTAATCGTGGCACTTATGTAGCATTCTGACCTCTTTATTAAACAACCATCCAAATCGCATCCCAGTGAAAAGTGAGTGTAAATATTTGTCTTGTGTGGACTTAACATGTTACATATTCTTTATTTTTTCATTAATTTTTCAGAATAAAATGATCCTTGCAATAACTTTATTTCTAAATAGAACTGTGTTTTGGCAAGTGCATTTCGATATGATTTATATTACGGTATGTGGGTAATGATACAATATGTCACGATATGTTGCAAAACAATGCAGACTGCAATACATGAGAATTCAAAACATGATACGAATAGCTAAAAATGTAAGAAATAGGAATCTGTCAGTGCGAGCCACAATTATAGGAATAGAGGAGGAAGTCGTGAGGGTTTTAATTTAAATATCCTGTCAACGTACAGTTTGTAAAGCGGTATGTATCAATATATCAATCGTTTTACACAGCGTTGCTATGTGGTAAATGAAGGCTGCAGACTTACACTGCAGATCTTGATGCTTAATTCCGGTTTTGTGACTGTATTCGATTTTTATCATAGACTTCTATCATCATCTAAAACTGACTGGTGTCCGATTCACACTTTAGAGAGCACAACAACCCAATGTTAGTAACCCAAAAGACAATACGATTGATTATTCAGCATTTTGCTTCTGCGTCATATTTAAAGGTTGGCAAAAGATGCAAAACAATACTTTATGCATAGAAAAGCTGGCACCAAAGTAACAAAGGCAACCATCAGTAACACCAAGTACGCCGCCAGGGATTGCAGTGCTAGAAATGGTCAGGACAGTCTGAAGATTACTACAGAGCATTTGAATGATCTAGAAGAGGATTGGGAGAATGTCATATTGGGAGAACTTCTTTTGTAATGCAAATTACAGGCCTCTCTCATCTTTTCAAGTGTGAGAACTTGCACAATTGGTGGCTGACTACTTTTTTTGCCCCACTGTATGCCATATGGCTACTTTTGTGCTTTTGTTCACAAAATATATTCCATGAGAGATTTAGAGTGGCTGTGGAGATTTAACCATTTAGCCAAAATAGCTTTAGAGAGATCAGGACCTGATCTCAGGCAAGCCGGCCAAGCATTCGGTCATTCATCCCAAATATGATCAGTAGGCTTTTGCTTGGGGTCAGCATTGTCTGTAGGTCATTTGAGTGCTTTTTGGAATGGATTAGAGAAGAACGTCTGATGACAAATGATGAGAGAAATAATACTATAAATGTAGCAAAAATTACACAGGAATAAAAACACTGCAGGTAAACGCAAACAATTCATATGCAGAAGTATTAAAGTATTTTTATGGCAGGAATAAAACATTATGGGGGAAAAAATCCAGACCTTAAATGTTAAACATACTATTTGATGATGAATACTAGAGATAAGAATACTAAATATTAGAATTCAGCATGTTTCAATAATCTTTCATTTTACTAATGTCTCTATAATCCTGATAATGAGTTTGATGGCTAGTTTACATATACTGCTTGATTACAGACATCTTTATCCACAGCAACTTACATATATCACTTATACACAAATGAGCAATTGGGGGGTAAAAGGTTTTGCTTAGAGGCCCAACAGTAACAATTTGGTGATGCTAGGAACAGAATTCCAGCCTTCCAAATCAGTGTTTGTGGGTTTAAAACATCACCTTTAGGTCAGAGTTTCACATTCATTATGAAATTCATTCATTTTCGTTTTAAAAAATTGGGTGTCAGAGCTTTTATTTAAGACTCACCCAACAAAACAGCTGCTGGAAGCTGAACGCTGGCATCTTTCATCCAGTCATCATTGGACAACTCAATAACCGCATCTGGATTTTCTTTGGTCAGATCTTTGAGGAGGTTTTCCAAATATTTAAAGTCCTTCTTCTCCTGGGCAACTTTCAGTGCCAGTGCAGTTTCCGAGTTAAGCGTGTAATCCACCTTTACTCCTGCACACATTATCTTACAGATCAACTTTAAAGAGGCTTTAATACACCAACTTGTAATTCCTAATCTTTTCCACCTTATTGGTGGTTTGTTTTTATTCCCTAGACATGCAGATAAGAATAGAGTAAACAGACGGTCAGCTGTTGTCCTAAAATTACCCCGGCCTGCTTTAGACCTCTTGACTACCCACTAGAATGTGCTGATTTACAAACGTGGTATACATTCAAGCAATCCTTTACTTAACAAAAGGGAGTGTTTTTTCTCCCATGTAATCATACAGCCTGGGAGTAATGCAGGTTGTTTCTATTGCTAGAACTCTATTGGTCAAACAGCTGCAAAACCTAGCTGGTAACGGTCGTAATAAGTCGTTAACACCAAGAGACACTGATTTAACTTTAATTCCTGCTCTAGTTCTAAAAAAAGCCAAGTTTGCTCTGTCGAAGGTAGCGCCATGTCAAATATTAACAAAAGAAACGAGTGCACAATGACCTGCACCAGATCAATAGGAATTATTATTCTACTTTATTGCTTGTAACTCATGCCATGCTATATAAACCAAATATAAATAACCTGGCGTCGGACTATAACGGGAACGATAAACATACTATTTTTAGACAGTTGATATGCAAGGTCATCAGGGCTGTCATGCTTTTATTTTAGAATCTCGATAAAGGCATTGACATAAATTGTCACACTTAAATTTTATTCATTGAAAAAAATAACAAATAATTCATGATAGGAACTTAGTTTGAGGCAATAGTGAGAAATATATAATCAAAATAATTATAGGTTTAAATTCAACCCAGTTTCATAGCAGTTTGTGACTTGGTCATAAAATTTCATTTAATTCATTCATTTGTGCTCAGGGGTGACGCAATGGTGATTCGAATGGTCGCCTCACAACAAGAAGGTCCCGGGTTTGATTCCCGGGCCGGGGTTCTCCCTGCGCTTGTGTACTCCTCCGGTTTCCTCTCACAGTTCAAAAACATGTAGATTAGGCCGATTTAGTTCTTTTTAAATTGTCCATAGGAGTGAATGTGAATGGTTGTTTGTCTGTGTGGCCCTGTGATAGACTGGCGACCCCTCCAGGGTATACCCCTGACTCTTGCCCTATGTGCGCTGGGATAGGCTCCAGCAGACGCCTGTTACCCTGAAATAAGGATAAATGAATGAATGAATGAATGAATAAGAGTCGACCTGGTCATCAGCTGTCATTAACGGTGTTATTAGTACCATCCATTTTAATGATTATCCTCTAAACTCAACACCAGTCATGATTATACTATTGTACTGTATAATACTGTAGAGTTAATCTGTAACTGTTTCCTGTTCTGTCTGTGTGTAAATTAGGACTTCTTCTTCTTCTTCTCCTTTCGGCTGCTCCCGTTAGGGGTCGCCACAGCGGATCATTCTTCTCCACCCTACCCT